>CP137671.1:5622399-5854899 GCA_037976565.1 Mesocentrotus franciscanus
ATGTCAAAAATATGGCAAGATCTGGGGCCGGAGGGCCAAAGTCAGAAAAAGGGTTTGCCTGCCACTACCGCATAAAATAAGCACACCTTGTTTATTTGAAAGATTTTATCATAATACACAATATTTCAGAGGTGTTTTTTTAAATTTGTTGCGAACAATCCTAAATCGGAGGGGCCAAAAGCGGCCCTTTGACGAAAAATAGTATTTTGTGAATTATATTTTAAGGGAACCTTAAACCACCATGAGTTTGGTGTCATATGAAAGAAATTAAATCATCTAAATTTTGATACCAATTTCAATGAAATTGGGATTAATTAACATTGCAAATTTAAGTAAAAACATGATTTTTTGTGATTTTCCAAATATTGAATTTTATCAATAATCGTTATTTTACATATATCAAAATGGAGAAATGCATTTTTTTAACTTTCAGGAATTTGCCCATATACAATGAAAATATACTGTGAAAAGGAAAGCTTTATATCTCTTTTCAATAAAAAGTTATAGCAACCCAAAATTATTGATTGATTTCCACAAAAACAACATTTTTGCCCACATGTGTATTAACTGTATGCATATACCTGTATTAGTGTATTGAGAACCTGTTTGGTGTGTTTACATCGAGTTTTAAAGATAACTTTGAGTAAACCTTTAATCACCATGGATTTGGTGTCAAAAGATGAATAATTGAAATACCTTCAAGTTGATATCAATTTCATTGAATTATGTAGAGTGTGAAATGTAAATTTTGAGCCAAAAAGGTGCTTTTTTGTAGATATTTTTTTCCCCTCTAATTTTGGCCAGTATCTTGGTATAGTAACTGGACAAATGTGACTGGAAATTTAGTATTGCAGAAAGTTCAAGTGATTTGGAGTGCTGACTGCAAATGATAAGTATTTCTTCTGTACTCTGAGATGTTTCAGGAAATGTGGGCATTGACAGTTGCTCCCCCCACCCCCCCTTCCAGCCTCTTTTCATAATCTTGCCCATGACCAAGACAAGTTAGTCCATGAACACGAACAAAGTAATGCAGACAGTCCAGACAGTTAAAGGATTAGGCCAGGAGAGTGCTTAGTGCAATTGATAAGTATTTCTATACTCTGTGATGTTTTAGAAAATGGGGGCATGGGCAGGTGCCTCATCCCCCTCCCCCACACAATTAACTATTATTTGACACCACCCCCCTTCCATCTGTCATCTGACCGCTTAGTACAATCTTGTCATGGTAAAGACAAATATTTGAACATAATCAAAGACAGATCATTTTTAAAAAATCATGCTTGTGATTTAGCTGGGATTATATAAACAGCCACGAGACCAACAAATACAATGTAGGTCTCTTGAACCCTCAGAAAAATTGTTGGGATGCCCATAAAACTGACATGGCGGTCTTGTGAATCCTCAAGTAATTTTCAGAAGACCATGCATAAAGCCGAGCGTTAATGTGCTGTAAATTCTTTTCAATACATGTGGATATCAAGTCTGAGCCAAACATTTTTTATTTTTATTATTGAAGAAAACACATATAAATACTTTTATTTGCGTTAATATAGAAAACATTACTTAATTTACAAGCATTAGAATACAGTTTATTGCATTGATATTTATTTGCTTCATAAATATACATGTATGTACAAAAGCAATGTGTATATAGATTTTCTGGCCTAAGGTACTCTTATTTAAAAAGGTCCATTTTTCGGAGGTAAATGTTTATGAACGCCCAAACCTCTTATACATTTTAATGAAAAATTTAATGAAGACTTATAACTAAGGCTTAGGGTATTGCTCGAAGGGGTGGGCGTGGGAATGAATTTCCTATTTTCATTTCTGAATATTTCCCGCAGAGTCACTCAGGCCTTCTTGTGGTTCTGAAAAGGAAGGGTTCGCACATCAGTGTTTTACCCTAAATTGTTTTAATATATATTTCATTATTCACCTTGGATTCGCCTAAGCAGAAAGGAGCGACATTATGAAATTGCCTTAACTCGCCTTTCTTTCTAAATTTGGACGTCTTCCGATCACACTAGCACAACTTCACTATCAACATGAATTTAATATATCTTTGGATGCTGTTTCAATGTGGTAAAATTAATTATTTGTTTTAAAATTCCTATCCACTATATGTCCTTAAGCAACTAAAACTTTTACAGCTTTGTCGAAAGATCGAATAACCAGATAACAACAGGACTACAACATTTAGACAGGCCTTTTTATTTTCTACATCATGTCTTTGACACAAAACTTATTTGATGTTTCCAGGGGCAGACTGGGACTGAACATTGGGTTTTAAAGTGTTATGCGACCTGCCCACTGAATATGTAAGATGCATATATATCAAGTGGCCCTCAGACCACAAATCGACTGGACCTTGATCCAACCAAAAATAAAGAGCTGCTCGTGGGGAAAATTCCCCGAACTCCCCACGGCCAATCTGTCTCTGGATCTTTCCTTATAGGATACGTGTATCTTTTATCTACCCAAAATGACAAATTTGTCACTGGCAGTTGTCAGCGGAAGCCCCTTGTAAAAAGTAAAGCACATGTCGATTGAGAGAGAGAGAGAAAAGAGAGGGTGAGGGTTGACACCACGTCAACTCAATAGTTTGATAAACATTGTATCCTTGCATATAACGAAAAATCTTTAAAATCTAATGAGCCATTTTTTCTTGAATATTCTTCAATCTGGTCAGGAAATTCTAATTCTAGGGATTTGTTTGTATGAATAACTATGTCATTTTCTTATTTACATAAATGCATTTTTATTATTTACCATACATGGTGATTCAATTCTCAAACATTCATCCCACACCCATTTCCATTATAAACATTGTCTTCATGTCTTATGCCTTAATTTATTTCAAATTCAGAACTAGTTTGCATTCTAAACACATCTTGGTAGTTTTAAATCTCATTACTATTTCAAATTGGGGTGGCGGGGTTGGTGAAACGTTCTTAAACCCATCTCCAGGATGTTCCAGGATGTACACGTTACCAAAACTAAGGAATTAATAATTCCAAGATTTCTTCAAACTCACCCCCATAATACATGCATAATGCTGCATTTATCCATCATTTTCTTCAAAATTAAGAACTTCTTTGCATTATAATCATGTCTTGGTGATTAAAATCTCAGACTTTTTATGATGTGGGAAAGGACTCTTTTCTAACCTACATGTATTTTTGATATATCCAACATTTTTTTCAAAAGGAAAAATGCATCATTATTGCCTGGATAAAAAAATCCCACACCGTTCCCATTGTCACGATAGGCCTGTAAGCTGGGCCTTCTTTCCATTTTCTTCAAAATTTTATTTAGGTCATTGGCTGATTTAAATGAGAATTGGATTTTCTGAATAAAAATTTAAAAAACAATGTTCTCAGCATCCCCTTCATTCTCTGAGTATCCTTCTAATTACTCTTAACGTTATAACATGGTGTGCATCATAGCAAGTCTAGATAAGGTAGATAATTAAACAGAATCTATCCATGTACCAGCCTCGACTCCTTTTTTGGCTGGCGTTCTGGACAGCCAGGATAATGCCAATATCTTGTCAGGACATAGAACATAGGATCAATCACAATGCCAGGAGGTTTGTTCAGGAGTGAGGAGGCGACACCATGTGAAGTGGATTCACTACTCGCTAGTGCCCTTTGGCAAGGCATTATTCCAAAATTCCTCAGAGAGGACTTACGAATGTGGGTACCCTAGTTTCTTACAAGCATACACATGTTTTCTTAGTAGTCAGGCAAAATAAACCATCAAACCAAACATGGCGATACTATATTATATTCATGTTGATAGATGCACTAACTTGTCTAGGTCATGGGCAAGATTATGTCAAGCGGCTGGAAGGGGCGGGGTGGGAGGGGGACTGCTAATGCCCACATTTTCTGAAACATCCCAGAGTAAACAAGAAGTACTTATCAATTGCAGTCAGCACTCCAAATCCTTGAACTTTCTGCACCACTAAATGTTCAATCACTGTTGTCCAGTTAATATACCGAAATACTGGCCAAAATTAGAGGAAAAAATATCTACAAAAAAACAATTTTTGGCTCAAAATTTACATTTCACACTACATAATTCAATGAAATTGTTATCAACTTGAAGATATTTCAATTATCCATCTTTTGACACCAAATCCATGGTGATTAGAGGTTTTACTCAAAAGTTATCTTTAAAACTCAATGTAAACACGCCAAACAGGTCCTCAATACACTAATACACGTACATGCATACAGTTAATACACATGTGGGCAAAAATGTTGTTTTTGTGGAAATCGAATCAATAATTTTGGGTTGCTATAACTTTTTATTGAAGAGACATATACACTTTTCCTTTTCACAGAATATTATCCTTGTATATGGGTAAATTCCTGGAAAGTTACAAAAAAATGCATTTCTCAATTTTGATATATGTAAAATAACGATTATTGATAAAATTCAATATTTGGAAAAAATCACAAAAATCATGTTTTTACTTAAATTTGCAATGCTAATTAATCCCAATTTCATTGAAATTGGTATCAAAATTAGATCATTTAATTCTCTTTCATATGACACCAAACTCATGGTGGTTTAAGGTTCCCTTAAAATATAATTCACAAAATACTATTTTTGTCAAAGGGCCGCTTTTTTGGACGCCCCCTCCGATTTAGGATTGTTCGCAACAAATTAAAAAAAAAACACCTCTGAAATATTGTGTATTATGATAAAATCTTTCAAATAAACAAGGTGTGCTTAGTTTATGCGGTAGTGGCAGGCAACTCAAAAACCGAGCATGATATTTGACTTTGGCCCTCCGCTTATTAGTGAAAGGTAGATCTATATTAATTGTCAAAACAAATTGAAATTGCGTGTAATAAGATCTAGAGTCTAGACCTCTAGAATCTATATCAAAATATCTCTCTTAAAAAATTAAAAGTAGGGGTCTATACAATTACAACTACAAGTATAGCACACACAACGTCGCTATGCCTATGCTATGGCTATGCGCAGACATATAACCAATGACTTCTTGTTATTTAGATTTGTTATGACTGAATTATTAGACCCTAACTCAGTACTTGTTTCACTTTCAGTTTCAGGCTTCACCAACATACTGACTGACATAGAGAGCAAGCTGTCAGTGTCAACAAACTAGTCTAACAACATGGTTTTTACTAATAGTAATACTAGGGCTAGGCTCTCGAGCTAGAAGTAGCACTAAAATGACTAAATATTTATGTGTTTGCCTATCTTTTCTTCTTTTCACACCTAACCAAGTACCAACACATATCCCCACTTGATTGGATTCAGTTTATGACTTTATGACTTATGTTTTGTGGCTTTCCCCTTCCCCAGGCCAGGCCAGGCCCAGCCAAGTTACAAATATTCACACATAGTCATAAAAACAAGCAGATGGGACTACAAGCGAAAACTAGACTACAAATAGTACAATGTCGCGACGATTAGATTATCATATGAAACCAGTCTTTAAACGCTAATTTTTGTAATATCTAAATGAAATGATCACTTACTTGTGAAATGTTTTCAAGGAGCCTTTCACGAGTCGATTTGTGCATTTGATGGCTGCACAAAAAGGCATTTTGTTGACATTTAGAAAATCTTCGTTCGCATCACATCTGCGGCGGCAGGCGAGAAATGTTGGTACAGAAATGTTAGGCACTATATATATGCATGTAGCTAGTAGGTGCTCAGCTTACTGAAAAAAAAATTCACGTCAAATATTCACGTCTGCGTGTGAGACGCAGACGTGAATATTGGACGCAGATTTTCCAGCCGATTTTCACGTCTGCGTGTCCCTTCAGGGCCATTGAGTACAGAAAAATGAAAAAATTACCAAACAAAGGTATACGTCAATTTTTTGATTTTCACGTCTTGGACGTAAATGACAAGAAATTTGTTGCATAGGTATACGTCAATTTTTTGATTTTCACGTCTTGGACGTAAAAGACAAGAAATTGGTTGCATAGGTATACGTCAATTTTTTGATTTTCACGTCTTGGACGTAAAGACAAGAAATTTGTTGCATAGGTATACGTCAATTTTTTTGATTTTCACGTCTTGGACGTAAAAGACAAGAAATTTGTTGCATACGTATACGTCAAATTTTTGCGTTTGCGTGTCCCTTAGGAGCCACCATACGTAGGCCTACGTATTCTGAAGTCTGGTTTAACTTATTAAACCTAGGTTTAAAGATACTATGTCCCTTTTGCAGCCAACATCAAATTCTTTAGAACTTTGTAGGAATTATGAATATGTCATGTATGTCCTATCTGTGAAATTTAAACGTTAGCAGTGTCCTAATATTCAAATTATGCAAGGAAACCCGTTTACTTGCTAGACTTCACTGTCAGACACTATTGAGTGACTGACTGGCTTTTTCATCTTTGGTAATAACATACATAAAATGAGCTGTAAAGGGTACATGAGCATTTGTCTACATCAATAACCCACTTCTTGTAATGGCCAAAATTAAACTGATTGAATCTTTGCGCAGCATAAAACGTACGACCATTCGGTACAATGGTCTGAAAAATCAGACTATTACTTACTGGCTCTATAGCTCCTAAGTCGATTCGACAACTAATAGTCGTTATTTTCCCACTTAAAGACATTTTCAAGCCCCTTTTTTGGGAAGTTCTAAATTAGTATTGTCTTTCAAATGCCGTTGGAATTTAACCTTTTCATTTTTTTTTGGCTTCAAATTATGGGACATAGTAGAGCTACCTTTAAGTCTGGTCTAACTCATTTGTACAGATATTTAAATCAGGGGTACACCTAGTTTAAGTCTGGTTTAAGTCTGGTCTATTTTTTTTCGACATGGCATATTTATTAGATACCTTCGCCCAGGTCCAGGGTCCTCTTCGCCCAGGCCTCAGCTTCCCGTACGAGTAGGCCTACGACGATATTTAAACTAGCGCGCTTTTGCAATCACATAAATTCACGAGCAGACAAAACGAAGAATATCCTGTTGAAAGTTTACTTGGCATTGCAATTGGGTCATTATTAGAATAGACAAAAATGTATATGAGATATGAATAACAATAATGTTATGTCACTGATTTAACTAGCTAGCTAGGAGTCGGACCTAGTCCTATGTTAACGGTTAGATCTAGATAGTAGATTCTAGTTTTCTACCACTGGCACTATATAGGCCTAGGCCTACTCACTAAGTAGATTCTAGATCTAGTGACTTGACTAGAATCAAATTCCAACTCAAACTTCCAATTATGTACCGTAGGTCTACCGCTGACAAGACAAAGTATAGTAATCAGTGACTTTATTGTGGCAGTCAACTTGTACTCTAGCCTATTGTCATGCAGTGACATTTACACTCATATTTTGTCCTACCAATGAAGTTGAGGCCAACAGGGGCGGATCCAGGATTGTTTTATCCAGGGGGGGGGGGGGCCGGGGGCTTGAAATGTAAGAAATTGCGCGCGAAGCCTTTATGACTGTAGACTAGTACATTCTGAGGCATTTCTGAATGCGTAAAAAAACTGAACAGGATTTATGTGAATATTTCTTCGCTTTTTTTTTTTTTCTTTTTCGGAAGGAATAAAGCGGGTGTGCACGTACCAGGCACGTTTTTTTTTTCCAAGATCAGACACCCCTCCTCTTAGACCCCTCCCCAGGACGTCGATCAATTACATGTATTTCCCCCAACATCAAACTCTGGCTACGGCCCTGGTACGTACCCCAACGCCCCCTCCCCTAGCTCTCCTGGATGATGGTGGATCCGCCCCTAGCCAAGTAAAATTACCGTTTATTCATTCAGCTCTTGATTATTTTACTTACCCAAAAGAACTACACGTGAAATCCTGTTCCGTGAAAACCTAGGTTGTACCCTGTTCATAGGCCCATCTGAAAACCCCAAATGATAAATATTTGATATGTTCTTTGATTTCTTTCTAAAGAACATATTAATATGATAACGACATATAGGCTACATGTATATGTAATCATAGAATATAACGTAAAATAAACCTGCTTACTACAGGACGAAATGAAAAAACAAAATTTGTTTTACAGGAAAATAATGATAACAAAATTATATTTCTCCCCATCAATTAGGATAATATGACTTGTTTTCTAACATTGATGCAATGTTCTAATAAACGATTATCTTAACATGGATGGATTTTAAAGAGTTGATCGATACGGGCCTAATGAGCTTTTTACATTTGCTGGAAAACAGATGTTGTTCGTTTTCACAGAACAAAATTTTACAAAATTACAGTAAAATTTGTAACGAAAAATCAAAGAATCTATAAATATTGCCATTTTCATCAAGGAGCAGGCGCGGCGGAAGCAGTTTGTGATTGGGGGCCGGGGGAAACATTCCAGGGGGCTCACCTTTTTTTGGGGGGGGGGCAGAAGAAAAATCTGCATCACCACCACTCATGCATACATGTTATATGCAGGCCCCGCGGAACGTTTTTTAAAGTGGAGTATTAACGATCAGGCAGGTCACTAATTGGCGGGGGGTCCAGGAGGCAGAGCCCCGGAAGCGCAGGGGTTTTAGGTATTTAATTACGGTCAGATGAGCGTCCAGGAAGTGCCTTAGGGCCCTTGGTAGGGTCCAAGGGGCAAAGCCCCCGGAAGCGCAGGGGTTTTAGGTATTTAATTACGGTCAGATGAGCATCCAGGGGCCCGCCTTAGGGCCCTTGTTTGGCTCCAGGGGCAGAGCCCCCGAAAGCTCAGGGGTTTTAGGTATTTAATTACGGTCAGATGAGCATCCAGGGGCCCGCCTTAGGGCCCCTTGTTGGGTCCAGGGGGCAGAGCCCCTGGAAGCTCAGGGGTTTTAGGTATTTAATTACGGTCAGATGAGCATCCAGGGGCCCGCCTTAGGGCCCTTGATTGGCTCAGGGCAGAGCCCCCAGAAGCTCAGAGGTTTTAGCTATTTAATTACGGTCAGATTAGCATCAAATGGCCCGCTTTGGGCCCATGGTGGGGTCCAGGGGGCAGAGCCCCCGGAAGCTCAGGGGTTTTAGGTATTTTATTACGGTCAGATGAGCATCCAGGGGCCCGCCTTAGGGCTCCTGGTTGGGTCCAGGGGGCAGAGCCCCCGGAAGCTCAGGGGCTTTAGGTATTTAATTACGGTCAGATGGGCATCCAGGGGCCCGCCTTAGGGCCCTTGGTTTTGTCCAGGGGGCGGATCCTCCGTAAGTTCAGGGTTCTAGGCATTTAATTACAGTTAGATTAGCATATATTGATACCTCATTAACATTGGCAGGTAACTTATTTTTTCTCTCTCTCTTTTTTTTCTTTTTTCTTTTTAACATACTTTTTCAAAAAAGTGAGGGGGGCTCGAGCCCCAAGCCCCTCCGTTCTGGTGGTCCTGACATGAATACTTCTAAATAAGCATATTTTTTCGCCCGACTGTTAATTTGGGAATTTGTAATTTTTCAACAAACGCATATAAATGTAGGCCTATGATTCACAAAAAGATTGAGAAAAAATACCTGAAAATCATGTCATTTCAGCAACATTTGTAAATCACTGGTATCGAATTAGAAATAACCCCACCCCCCCCCATCAGTACGCCAGTATTCAGGGGTCATGTCTTCTCACCCCTATAATAAAAAAACACACACGCTTTCCCATCCTCTCACAATATTTCCACAATATGTGCGTATCGCTATTATAAAATCCTCTATTGATAAATATAGGGGCATGCGGAATGCTTAGGAAATTTAATTCCCGTTAACTTTCCTTTTCTTTGAATGGAATTTAATTTATATGTGATTCAATTCAGGTTTTATTATTTTTTATGTTCTTTTTGGTTAAAAAATACAAACCATCTTTACTCCTTTAGGTTCGACAGCATTTTTTTTTTTTGGGGGGAGGCGAAAATGCGTTTTGCCCCCTCCCCTGCCCCCTCCACTTCCGGCGCCTATGTCAAGGAGATCAGATAATATATTCCCACATTTGTCATGACTTGATTTTATGAATAAAGCTTTGTTGTTAACACAAATCAGTGTAAACCCATTACTCCATACAATTTTGTCGTCTGCGGTAATTAAGACAGATCGTTTTGGGTATAAAAGTTAAATAACTACATGATTGGGCAAATTCCAGAATAATTTTTTTTTAATGAATAATAAACTCACATTGTCACAATATTATTATAGGCTTATAATGCTATACCAAAAGACCCCCCACTGCAGCTATATAAAGTCCATACAAGTAATTCCATTTCCACTGTCCAATATTAATTTCATCAAGCAAAGGCGATTATTAAGTCAGTAAGGATTGAGGGTGGTTCTCTCTTTGAAGGCTCATCTTTGACCATAATTGGCCTTGTAACCTATAAAGTCCCCTCCCCTTAAACGGACTGTCAGTTTTTCAATTACCCATGAAGGATTTTTTTTTAATGGTGACAAAGGGAGATAGGGAGAAATGTTTAGAAAGGTATAAAGTGAGCCTTTATTAGGGACTTTTAGATTTTACACGACGAGAACGTGGACTGCCACGGTGACATCCTTTTAAGGTAATGTGACGTCCTTTAAGGCACTGCCGGGCACGGGCCAGTGCCTTGAAAGAATGGCACACGTCGCAGTCCACTACGTCGACGTGCAAATCTAAAAGTCCCTATTCCCACCCTGTACGAACCTTTAAACATCGAGAAGTGAACGGAGATGGCGCTAGACCAGTGATGTAAACAGAGCCATCGATTAGGATTAGAAACAAACATTCTAACAAACAAACTTTCAGATGGAAGCAGACAAATCCTATTCGAAGTGGCCAATCATGCCAGCAATAATTTTTTTCGAGTTTTTAATAAGAAGGTTTACCAATGGATCTCGACCACTTGTGCTATATACATTATAGATAGAGCATCAGAGCCCTGCCCCCATTTTCAAGTACCCCAAAGTGTCCTTTTAGTTTTTACATAGGAAAAGGGCCCCTTTAACTCTGTAAGAAGTGCCCCTTTACATAGGAAAAGTGCCTCTTTACTTTGACAAGTGCCCCTATTAATTTGTAAAAGTGCCCCTTCCCCTTACACCTCTGATAAGTGCCCCTTTTTATTTTGACACGTGCCCCTTTTCCTTCTACAAGTTCCCATTTTTCTTTGCAATAAGTGTCAATTTTCCATTCTCATAAGTGCCCTTTTTTAATCTCAAGAAAGTGCCCCTTTTCAGGTACGAGAAGAGCCCCTTTCTAATTTTGATAAGTGCCCCCTTCACCTCTGATAATTGCCCTATTCAAATCTGAGAGGTACCCCTTTTACTTTGACAAGTGCCCCTTTTCCTTTGTAATAAGTGCCCCTTATATTTTCACATGCGCCCCTTTTCCTTATGATAAGTGCCCCCATTTAAAAATAAGAGAGCCTCTTCCCCTTCTCATAAATGCCCCTTTTCACTTCAGAAAAGTGCCCCCTTCACCTCTGATAATTGGCCCTACTGAAGTCTCTGATGAGTGTCCCTTTCACCTTTAATAACTGCCCCTTTTATTTTTACACGTGCCCCTTTTCCTTTTTTTTTTTCTCTTTGCCTCTTCCATGAGGATTTATTTATTTTTTACTATATTTACATGTTATACATATTTACAAACATATACAAAGCACAAACAATATTTATATACCTCACTTTAGAAATCTAGCCATCTGATTGGTCGAAATTGGAGTCGTGATTTCAAGCCATGCCCCACTCACAGGGCATAGCAATAGCCCACAGGGCCTAGTTAAAAGTTTCTACCCTCATCCTTATTATCCTGCGATTCCCATTGGTTTACTGCGATCCCCATTGGTTTGCGTGTTAAAATTGTCTACGTGCGAGCACGGACGCCATACAGTGCTCTTTGTCTGCGATTCCCAAATGATTGAAACTTTCACTCATTTTTTAAGCGAAGATTAACAGACAGTGTTTCAGATTTTCTGTGATGTTTAAACAAATTTTTACTCACTAAAAGGCTAAGGTAAGAATTCTTGGTAGATTTTTGTTTTAATTCGGCATATGAAAGTCATATCGACTGCTTTAATACTCGAGGGCTATCTGTTTCTATACTGGCTCGCGGGATAGTCCCCTGCTATCACCCTCGGGCGCGCCTGGGAGCGTATAGAAACAGCTAGTCCTCTCGTAGCAGTCGACAGGGGCGGATCCAGCCGGCGGCAAGGGAGGGGCCTAAAAAGGGGCCCACTTCGTGCGAAAATTTGAAAAATCGTGCCGGTCGATTTTTCGCTCAGTGGGGTAATGAGCAAAAAATGTTGGCACCCGAAAAAAATTTCCCTCCTGGAAGGGTAATTTTTTTCCACCACCACCCCCTCCCCCCCTTGGGCGCCAGGGGTATTTAGCACAATTTTTTTTTTTTGGCACCCGAAAAAATTTTCCTTACGGGAAGGGTTATTTTTTCCACCGCCACCCCCCCCCCTTGGGCGCCAGGGGAGGGGGCCCAAGATCTTTGTTTTCAAAAAGGGTGTTTTTACCTGTTTTTTCTAGGGAGGGCCGGGCCCCATTCCCCTGGATCCGCCACTGGCAGTCGATATAACTATATTATCAAGGGTGAACAATGGAATATTTGCTGGAAATTACACGATATTAATTATTTTCTTCACTTCTTTGACATTGAATTGTTTAATTCCTGAGTGTTTCATATAAGACTTAAATGATAAAATGAATTCAACGATCAGCCTTTTGTTTTTATGTTGCACATTGTTTAATCTGTTTCTTAAATAATAATTGTACGCGGTACTGTGCAAAATTTATCATAAAATACTATTTCTTCTTCAAAAATAAAGTAGATCATCCTAGATATAATTTTCCAGTAAATCTGAATACTTTTACAATAGTACAAATAGTATACTCAATTTTTCTAACCAATATTTAGGGAACGCTTTTCTTAATTTGGCTAATTTAAATGCAAACAATACATTATTAACATCTAATGAGTCACTATAACAGGAAGCATCTTGCCATTTACCTTTATATATTACATGTTTAACTTGAAAAATACCGGCTTCCTTCCAGTCATGAAAATTTAATGGATGCTTATTTATTACAATTTTACTATTATTCCAAAGTGTTTCATTATACAAATTTTTAACACTCAACTTATCTATATAACGTAGTTCAGCCCATGTAACTAGTAAATCAGTATGTAAGCCGCCTCATTTTCCATGTTTTTAAAATGTTGTTCACCTTTTCAATTTTCCTTCCCAATTTAACCTTCGTACATGTTCTTCATTTTTCCCCACAAGTATTCCTAAATATTTAACAGGTTCTTCAGTGAAATCAAAATTTATTTATTCCCGAATTTAAATCCATTATTTTTAATATCTTTGTCTTATTCCAGTTTATTTTTGGGCCTGCAACTTTGCCAAACGCCTCCAATTCTTTCGTGACATAGGCCTAATTCACAGATTTTATTGAATCTACAAATATTGTCGTATCATCAGCAAACTGAGACTTCCTAATTAATTCTCTTTTCCCTTCTTATAAGTGCCCCTTCCCCTTCTCATAATTACCCCTTTTCATCTATGATAAGTGCCCCGTTTATTTTGACACGTGCCTCTTTTTCTTTTAAATGAGAGCCCCTTCCCCCTTCTCATAAAAGGCCCCTTTCACCTCCCTCCGATAAGTCCCCCTTTTTCATTCCCATAAGTGTCCCTTTTCACCTCTGATAATTTCCCTTTCACAATGATACGTGCCCTTTTCCCTTTCTAATAAGGGACCTATCCCCCTTCTATAAATGCCCCTTTTCAACTCTTATAAATGCCCCTATCAAAATCTGATGGTGCCCCTTTTCCATCGACAAATGTGCCCCTTTTCACCCCTTGGGAGTGCCTCTTTTTGTAGGTGTAAGAAGTGCCCCATTTTCATAATTACCCTTTGTACTTTGACAGTGCTCCTTTTCTTTTCTAATAAGTGTCTTTTTCTTTCGATAAGTGCATGTCCCAAAAGCCCGCTCGCATTAAGATGATATAATTATGTTACTTATCAAAGGTCTTTTCAGTCTTCAATTATGAGAATGTGCTCATAACCCCACCAGGAGTGGGTTTTTTCCTCTTTATAAGATGTCATTTTTTGAACTGCGACCTCAATCTTTTTTTGTTATTCCTCACTCGCTTCGCTTGCTCGCAAATGAATTTTCAGACCATTACAACCAACCGCAAAGTATGATACTTAAGCACAAACTTGTATGGTGTATAAAGTGAAACAAATGTTGAACTCATCCCTGATAATTTAATCACAATGTAGGGGTATATACCAATGTCTGACAAATTGTATATTTCCGCTTTGTAGGTGCCCTTTTTTCTCGGTGCCCCCCCCCCACTTTGGAAGTCACTCCGCCGCCCCTGACCACTATCACTTCCACCGAGACCACCATCACTACCACCAAGACTACCATTACCACCATCACCACCACCACTACCACGGCACTGCCATCACCAAACCAAGACCACTGCATGGCACCACCAATCCAAGACCACTACCACCACCACCATCACCCCTACCACCACCATCATCGTCGTCGCCGCGTCTTCACTGCCATTACAATCTTCACCATATTGGAAAGGAGAGGCAGAATGTAGAGTTAAGTAGATTGACATTATAAAGAGGAAGACAAGAAAGTGACGTAGAGACGAAACCAGGTAAAAGTATATGAGAAAAAGATTTTAAAATGAAGTACGTGCATGCAGTTGTATGGAGAAGAAGAGAGAAGGAGAGGAATGAAAAGAAAAAGAAAAAGTGACAAGACAAAGAAAACATGGTAAGGATAAAAGGGAGAAGCAGCAGGACAAGTAAGGGAGAACGGACCTAAAAATGGTGCTAAATAGTACTGAAGAGAAAAAGAAGAGAAGATAACTTCAGTGAAATGAGGTAAGAAAGAAACGACAGGAAAGGTGAGAAAATTGATTTTAAAAGCTGATATAATTACTTTTAAAATCATATTCCATTTATGGCATGAGACAACTCGAGAAAGAAACAATAAAATCAGAAAACCAAAGGTAAGAGATAGGAAAAGGAAAATAAGGTCAAGTGTGTGCGTGAGAAGAGAGAGAGAGAGAGAGAGAGGGGGGGAGAGAGAACATATGGGAAAGAAAACGGAGAAATGCGAATAAGCTTTCCGCAGCTAATAAATAATAGATTAGAATATTATGGAGAAGAACAGACAGGGGGACAAAAAACTGAAAGCCGATTCCTTGTTTGTTTCACGAATGACGTAAAGATAAGTATTACGCGGGCCTACGTCATAACTGTACATGTAGATGAGCGGATTAACCCCCAACACACACTTCCTTTCAACTTGTAGTAATGGAATACGTAATGAATAGGCCCGCGGACTGACGAGATCACTGGACCGTAGATCGTCTTGGCTATCAAAAGCACTTGTTCCCCTGCACCATCATGATGACATGAATGATGGATATTTTTCCCTTTATTTTCTTTATTTGGGGGTTTTGTTTTTAATTCACTTGATTCAAATACAGGAGTCAGGACCGACTTGTAATAATGGACCTACTGGTAAGTATAACGAGTCCTGTACTCCAGCCTTTCCAGATAATTTACGTACATGTAGTGTAGTTCTTTAATATATCATATACATGACGTACAAGTAGGCTTAATGTATAGGAGAAGGAAAGAACAAATGCCTTTGAGAAGGAACATTAATCATCAAATCAACATCATCAGTCATTACCGGTATTACAGTAAGCATTCTCACAATCATAATGACCTCTCTCTTTTTACAAACTCTCATTGTGCATCTCCCATCCGAAAGAAGCCATCTGTTTAGAGCCATGCAGAAGGGCTTTAATTGACATACAGTAAAACCTGTATAATTATAAAGACCGCTCAATGGAGACAATGTAAGTGGTCTTTAATCTTTATAGGCAGGTGGTCTTTATGTACAGGTTCTTTTAGTACATGTGTCAATGAGAAAAAAAGGTCTTTGTAAACAGGTCTTTCTATACAGGTGGTTGCTAAAGCAGGTTCAACTGTATTATGTATGTATATTACATAGAGTTAACGCCCTTCTGGCTCTGAACAGTAGAAATAAAAAAGACATGGAAATACAAAAGAAAGAAACAAATCAAAAGGTGATCAGTAGGCTATTTGTAAATAAGATATATATATTCTTATTTTGTGCATATCATACATACAGAGAAATACATAAATTACATTTGACTTCATGTGGCTATACACTCATTCAAATACATCAAACATCTGTCCAAAAAAAGTCCAAATTGTCAAAAATTGAAGGATTCTGTGCATGTACTGGTCATGGAAGTCCAATTAGTCCATACATGTGAGAGGAAGGCATTTTCTAAAATTTGTGATCCTTTTAAAACTTTGCTGACCTTATAATAATCAATGAAAATTGTGTTTATGAACCATGCAGCAACCAATGCAATTTAATCATGAACATTCATATTTGTGCATAACATTTGTGTCTCTATGACATTGCAGAAATAGAAAAATATAGTTTTAAAAGCTTATTATCAGACTTCTTCAGCACCAAATGCACATTGTAAGCTAGCTATTGATTTTTATGTGGATGTACATTGTACAGGTGTATGATGTAAAACTAATGGTGTCATTTTAACATACAAAATAAAAAAGATATAGCGAACAATCAGAACGTACATCTACATGTAGGCCAGTAAAATTATTTTTTTGTAAATTCAGCATAATGTATATATTGCATTGTATATGATTCAAAAGTGATTGTATATATACTCATAATTGGACAAAAATATAGTTCATACCAAATACAAAACTATAACGTGATGAAAATGGTATTGGCAGGACAGAAAATGAACACCTAGTCACCTACATACATGTAGGTGTACATCCAAGGGTAGATGCAAGCAAGCAAAAAAGAAAATAACTAAAAACAAAGGATCATTTTAAATTGAAAAGAATGGCACGATAGTTTTCCCTGCAAAAGTGAATGTCTGCAAAAGCCAAAATTGATACAGCTCCACAAAGATTGTGGTTTAATAGTGAGGGACAATTCCATTTGCTACCAATTTACTTGATTTTATAAAATGTGCCCCTCTAACCAGCAAAAGTTGTCTACCAATTGAAAAAGAGAAGAAGAGAAAACACCTTAAAGGTAGTGTATCCCTTTTGCAGCCAACATCAAATTTTGTAGAACTTTGCAGGAATTATGAATATGTCATGTATGTCCCATCTGTGAAATTAAAACGTTAGCAGTGTTCTAGTATTCAAATTATGCAAGGAAACCCGTTTACTTTCTAGACTTCACTGTCAGACACTATTGAGTGAGTGACTTCTTTTTTTTTTCTTTGGCAATATGTTTAATAACATACATAAAATGAGCTGTAAAGGGTACATAAGCATTTGTCTACATCAATAACCCACCCTTTGTAATGGCCAAAATTAAACTGATTGAATCTTTGTGCAAAACGTACAACCATTCGGTACAAGGGTCTGAAAATCAGACTATTTAATTAAATGACAGCGATCGCTAAATTCGATTCGACAACTAACTAACAGTCGTAATTTTGCCCAAAAAAGACATTTTCAAGCCCTTTTGTTTTGAGGGAATATCTTTCAAATGTCGTTGGAAATTAACCTTTTCATTTTTTTGGCCTGCAATTTAATGGGACATATGTACGGTAGTACCTTTAACTGTAAGGTACCTGATTTGATATACCTCTATTATTAAGATTGTTACTGTTGAGCAATACATGAAATATTCAATACATGTAGGTCTATGAAAATATATCAAAATTCCCTAAATATTGGTTCAAATCCTATACAATAAGTTTACCTCATGCTAAATATGGTACAGATTGAACGTTTTACATTACACATTCTAGCAAAGTTGCAATAAAAGTAGCATTCTTTTATTGCAAAGATATAATAAAATATTTCAAATGCAACAAATGAAAACTTGTGCATATTTAAACTTTAAGAAACCTCTTATAGCTTTAAAAGTAAACAAATGGACTGTTCCTTGTACATTGCTGAACAACAATATAAGTTAGAATGAATGGACTATATACATATACCGGTTACCGGTATACAAAAGGACATTATATTTTTGGCATACTAGTACATTTTGAACAAATTCTGAGCACAACATGGCTCGTCACAGAGTCACACATTGCACAGATACATGTAGGTGCAGATAATCACACACAAACAAAGCAGTTGATCAAATTGGCAAAAAATAAATCATCACCCATAGGCCATAGTCCCATACCCATTATTATTTTTTTTAGGGGGAAGGGGGAGATGTACCTTTAAAATCTAAAATTATCTCACAAGCTAAAAAAAAAAAAAAGCCTGAATATCGATCTATCATTCTTCTTTTACTTTAAAGGGAGGGGGTCATCCCCTTGAACCTCTAGTTTGTCCTGTCATGGACAGAATTTTAACTTTGAGACGAGAATAAGTGCAGTTATTCAGTAGTTTCACTTGGCATTGGCAGAAATCTCTTCAAGAAAAAAGTGTGGAGAGGGGTGGGGGATGAAAACTCCTCACTTATTTAGCATGCATGGATGGAAGCTAGGCCGACACATCAGATGTATCAACCTGATACTAAACTAAGGAAAGACATATATATCGCCATCAAACTTCGAGTCAGTGTTTCCTTAATCTTCCTCATTGTAGAGAAGACATTCACCGTGCCCAGGAATCTCCACCTCTTCAATGCACCTTATGACCGCTCTCGAGCTTTTGGCATTTTTCTTAACAACAGCGACCCCTATCACGTCTATGAGCTCATCTGCTCTCAAAGACATCATGCCATGAGGCTCACAAGTGTATCTCACCGAAATATGCATTGCGACGATCACCTTCTTCACGACGTCCTTATCCATGGTGATCGATGAGCTGATCTCCACTTGATGATGTTGGCTTGTGGCGACAACAGTTGCATGACCGAACGGACGCCGGTTCTGATGGCACAGGACAAATTCATCACCTGGTTGGACGGCACTAATGGTGAAGGCATAGCCGTTAGGGAGGGTGTCTGACCAGAAGAAGTTTGTGCTGATGTTAGCATGCTCATCTTCGAACGTGAGGCGTTTCCGTAACCCTGTCCAATGCGAAGGAGGTGCAATGCTTGGCCTCCAAACTGGAAACGGTCTTTCCTATTCTTGGTTGGGATGCGCACGTGGTATTTAAATCCTGGAAGTATTCTTTCATCTACATACGTTCCTGTGGAAAGTTAAAAAAAGAATTGTACATTTAGATCTAGACTACAATGGATTCGACCCTTTTCTATTCCCACAATTCAAATATCCAATTTTTCAAATTTGAAAAAAATGAATAACATTATTAAACACTAAATCTAGGTCTAGAAGTCTACAGTAAAAAAGAAAAAAAAAAGAAAAGTAAAGTCAAGATAAATATAGATCTAGTCTAGATTAGATAGACCTAGACCATTGGAGAAAAGTAAGTTTTAAAGAAATGAAATTAGGCCTAAATATAAAAAAATTGAAACTTGAAAGAAATGAGACTTGCATATTAAGAGTAAGACTAGCTCTGGAGAGGCCCGTCCTAAAATTATTATTAGGCCTACTAGTCTAGATCTATTATTAGCCCACATCACTGGATGATCGAGTGAATAACGATAAAGCAATTTTTAAAGTGAAGACAATTATAATATCTTCTTCTTCTTGTTCTTCATTTCATGTCTTCACTTCACTTCAGTTTATGCCAACGTCTGGTGTATTCTCGTAGTCGTACTCGTACTGAACTGAAGACAGTTTTTTCAACAGTCGCATGGCCATGGTCTAGCTCTCAAGCCAGGTCTGCTGATAAATCCGTACTCGTAGGCCTAGATCTAGAATAGAAAGGATCTAGATCTAGTCTATGATTCATGATTGCCGAAGTTGGACAGCTCTTGGAAGTTGGAGGAGATCTATTTAATGAAACAATACATATTCTTTAGTAACATCACCGCATTGAAGATGCCAGCTGACGACAGCGTGGTCGGTAGTCACTGACCAAGGCCAGGAGCTTGACCGACCGGCTTGCTGCACGCTGCCAGAGGCCAAGTCATGATCTGAAAATATTTCCACTCCACTTACCATAAACGGCCATCTCGTGTGGTCCTAGTTTTTCTCCTCCAGCTCCCCCTACTTGGTCATCATGGGTTTCAACTCCATATTTTCTCCACAAACATCTAGATGCGGATGAATAAGATTTCCCCGAGTTAGGACCTGAAGGAGAAAGGCGAGAGAATCTAGTGTCGAACGAGTCCAAATTTTCGTTGATATTTCGAGCAACACTGAAGCCGGAAAAACTCTCAAATTCTACACCCGGCGTGTTGAAGAGCGATGGTAATTCTTCCAGAATCTCGCTATCGGGAGTTTGATGATGAATAGCGATTGGACAAGTTTCGAACATGGTAGAATTTGCCATCAGAACAAGCTAGATAATAGATTGAAAAATGCAGAGACTGGCATTTACAAACAACTACAGTGTATGTACAGAAGGCCTACACACACGCGTCTTGGCAGAGTCAAAATTCACAACTGATGATGGTTTCATAACATCAGTATACAGTACAGTGCAGTGGAGAGAAAATAAAGAATCGGAGCTGGCCGGCCAGATGGAGATTCCCGCCGCTTGCGCAACCCTGGCCGTGCATGCTTGCGCAAAGATGCTGCATCCGTGCGGCGTGGAATACAAAGTCACCTTCACAAATCGTAGTAAAAATCGCACGTGGAAATGTTTACTTAGGCTTAGTCATAAACCCTGTAGGCCTACTGTACAATGAATTTCCGTTTCTGGCCACTGAATGAAAATCCTGTCAATTAATCCATATATAACTAGATAAAAACCGAAATTAATTATCGTTTATATAGGTATGGAATACAAAAATTATTATTCTAATACATATTTCCACTTTACAAGTAAAGTTTTCAAGAAAAGTGTTTCAATATATAAACTAGACTAGAGTTATTGTTGATGAACGAACGCTCGACTGGCTTCATGCATTATTGCGCGACCGGTGAGTCTTGTAATTCAGACTCTATTGCAATTTGGTGGAAACTATAATATTGCGTTTGAAAATAATGGAAACATGCTTCGTTCCATAAATAATAATAATAATTGTTGCAAACTTGCAATTAAATTTCATAAAACAAAAAGTGGGGGGCTTACCAGCAATTAAAAAAATCAAATTCAAACATATGATTATTCTCTATTTATTTATACCGTACATAGGTCTATGTATATTACACATTATACATTCAATGACATTGTGTCATCAGTTCATAAATAGAAGTATGAAAAAGTTTCCACTGCCCATTTTCAATTCAGACTGCCGATCGTAATAGGGCCGGCATGCACCTTAATTGTAAAAAAAGGTAATATTAATTATAATAACAATTATAATAACAATATTATCATAATCATTATTATTTATAATAATAATAATGATGATAATGAAATATTAACAAAAGTAAATATACTACTAATAATAGTAATAATGATAATAATAATAAAAATATAAATAATATAAGTGTGTATATATCTAAATCTGGGCCCTAGCTGTAGGCCTAACGTATATGTTACAATTAATTGTATAGGCTAGCCACAAAATGACCTCTCGATCCTTCATGTCAATCCATAAAGATATATTACTATATCTCTATGTGTCAATCGTATCTTTTCCATCCAATCAGGATTTCACAAAAAAGGAACATTCATCGAATGCATGGTAAAATACGACTAATTGCAGCAATATTAGAAATGATATTTATATTCTTACAACTGATTTCAAATTGATTGTTATGTATGTCATAGGGCCCTGGCTCTACGCCGGCCAATTTAGGTCGCGAAATTATATTTCACCATATTTATGTAAACAAAGCAGAATAAGACGGAAGAACACGCAACTCATCAAAACAAAACACAAATGAAGGTCAGCAAACTTTTCATGTCGCTGGCTCATGAAATGGAAAACATGCAGCATGAACGACCTTTCTGCCGTTTCTCAATATTATGCTCTTATCACGTGCGTTTAGCGGCGCGGGCAGCATGCTCTTTCGAAAGAGTCTGGAGAATTCTAGTCTTTGATTGGCTAGAATAGAACAGTCAAGCGCTCAAATATGGAAGTGTTTTTTCCAAATAAGGAAACCAATTATAATATTCGACGTTGATTGGTCGACTGAGCGAACATCGTGTGACCGCGTGGTAGTGGAACTTTGAATGAACTAGTACAATGTTTTGATTCATGTAATTCCCACGTTTCTAGTCGTTATACAAGGTAAACTTGAATAATTATCAAAACAAGAAAGCGGATTTCATTAAACGCAGAACGGTTCCTTTTGATAAGCCGAGTTCACTCATATGATGATGCTTTCTACATGTAGACTATCATGAATTATGAAAATGGGCGAAGTTTACAGGAAAAATATAAAAATGTCATCTATACTCATAACAAGAGAGAGAGAGAGACAAAATAACCCAAATGACTCTATGCATCTTTAATATTGCCCGCTTCTGTTGTTTATATACCACGCATCTCCCCTCGAAACAAATTCACTGTACTTTTAAATACCTTTTTTATTTATAAAAAGAACAAATTGGAATAAAATAATTGTAAGACTAATATCAGACGAATTACGAAACACTTCATTAAAATTTCTGCAAAATAACACCGCAAGGTTGTTTCGATAGTAGACTAGGCCCGTCTGATCTTTGCACATGGTAATCCACCATAGAATTATATGCCAGGCTAGGCCAGTCGTACATATATTTGTGCGCGTGTGTGATGTACTTGCGCGAGGTCGAGCCGACGAAGTCTTCCAGTCCAAGCAAGCTGTATTTTCTCTTACTTGAAGACTTTGAGAGAAAATACTTTTGCGAATCGTCCAGTTTACATAGGGCAAGTGTGTACGAATTTCTCCACAAAGAGTCGTATCGGGAAAAGGCACTCCTTTGACGACCATCTGCTGAGCCTGAGTGTTGTGCGTCAAGTTCGAGCTGTCTCTCTCGCCTCCAGCTCCAGTCAAGCTGCTTGGAGTTGCCTCGCCGCATCTGCGATCAGACTGCCTTTCATGAAAGTTGTCAGGTCAGCCAAAAATTTCTGAAAAATTAAACGTACATGTATGATGTACTAGATCTATGTAGCTGTAAAGTATCACAGACTCTGTCATCCATATGGACATTGCCCATGATGTGTCATAATATTACATCTAGATCTAGATCTAGTTCTACCTCATTTGAAAGAAAATGCACGATTTATTGTAGACAGAAATAACCGTCTGGTATGGGTCATTAATAAAACTGACATTTGTTGACATTCCCCATATATGTATAGAGGCGGCAGAGGAGCCAGATAACTAGGCGTTGTGGCGTGCGCCTGTAATCCAGCTAACAGTGGAAGTTACAAACTGATTCAGCCGAGGACGCAGGTTCGAAACTGAGTTACGTCTTTCGGATGGTGACGTTAAACTAAAGGTCGGTCCCCAGACGTAAATAATCATATCTGATTGATACACGTCTGTAAAACCCAATACACACACACACACACACACAGGAGCAAGATGCATTCCCAGCGGAACAACCCTCGATATATCAGAGACTGAATTAGCTTTCGGTCTAGATTTATTGTAGCCTGTAGGGTCTAGAGTGTGGACCATATACTTAAGCCTATATATATATAGAGGTCTATAAAAAAATCAGACTATTACTTTCTGGCTCTATAGCTCCTAAGTCGATTCGACAACTAATAAAGTAATAGTCGTTATTTTCCCACTTAACGACATTTTCAAGCCCCCCCCCGTTTTTAGGGAAGTTCTAAATTAGTATTGTCCTTCAAATGCTGTTGGAACATTTTTTTGGCCTGCATTATAGTACCTTTAATGTCTAATAAAAGTCATAACAATTAATAACATGTCATAGATCTGAGTCTAAGTTAAATAAAAGGTTTATGAAGTTGGGTGTAAACGTCTTCAAATTACATGTTTACATGGCATTGAATTGATGCAAGTTGAATCTTCGGTGATGAATTAAGGGTTGGGGTGACATAGGGTCTAAAGCTTTTTAACTCTTGAAAGGATGCCTGACTTAATATAAAAGGTGCTTTAGAATGATATATCCCCCTCCAATAATGCACAGCTGCAGGCTACTTTTGTTGAGGATGAGGTGATATGGCCAGTATCGGCCTTTATTTATAAATAGAACCATGCATATTTTGCTGTATTATTGTTATTATACCCTGTTATTATTATTATTATTGCTGTTGTTTTCATTATTGTTGTTGTCATTAATATCATTACTTTCAATCTATCATTGATGTATCGAAAATAATATCGCTAGTGATATTCGTTTGTCTCGCAATGTGGTCAATAAGGGATCTAAAAGATCACGATGTTTCGTGCACCGCTGCAACACTTCGTCAGGTGATAAAAACTAATGTAAGCAAGGGTGTTTTATACTCTACGGGAGGACCGGTGCGGCGGTCAATAATTCGATCGATAATTGGAACAATAATGCACAAGGCCTATTGGCCGACGCACACGGTGCTCGACCAATCAGCAGGCCGCTGGTTCGGCTCGCCTGCTGGGCGGGAGCAATCGTGAGCTCAACCAATCAACGGGCCGCTGGCTCGGCCCGTCTGCTGATTGGAACTGACCGGTGCTGGCCGACTGGACAGGGAGTGTATCATTGATGTGTTATACAGGTCTAGTGTAGATGATATGTTATAACTGGATTAAAATATAACAGTTTGAAAACATAATCAAACAAAATGGGCATGCTGCAAGCTTTGCATGCAGGAATTTCTTGAATGACACTTTGTACCCTGTTTGGGTTTGATATGTGGCAAGTGACAAATGATGGAAATGTACATGTACATTGCATACAAGCACTGTGAAACTGTTTAATATATTATGTGCAAGAGCGATTTTTACTGACTTTGTTATTATTATTATTATTTAGGATGATCTCAAAATAATAAAATGATGTGATATTGCCCATGTGCACTCTCTTTTTTTCTTTTAAAAGTTTGAACTAGAAACTATAATACCCCCCTGCTAATTTCTCAATTCTTAATACCCACTTCTACTTCCACTCTAAAACTAGTTTCCACAAGCTCTTGTCAGTCACAAACATAACAAAGGATCTAAAGTACATGTAAGACATCGATGCTGCCACAGTCTCGTTTGCAGAAACAAACCCTTGTCTGGTGTAACTAGGGTCAGACTTTGAGACTGTAGACTACACGTACCCCATATCATTTGACACAGCCTGAGATAACAACATACATGTACATGTAGGCTAGGCTTCAGGCTCTACTGTAGATGTGTGGAACAGTATCGAATAGCCTGTGTCAGCAGACTAGCAGTACTTAACCATTGTTGCTGTTGTTGCTTGTTTTTAATTGTTGCTGTTGTTGTTCACTTGTTTGGTAACCAGTAAATAATTACTGGGTTTGCAACAAATGGAAGCTTGCCAAGGTTGCGAAGCTGGATTAGTCTCCACTCAAGATGCAATCTATTTTATTGAAGTGTCAAATTAGAGTCTGTTCTTGCAGACTATTCCCATAGATTATCTTCGATTGCTTTACCATGAGCTGATTATATTTTGTGACCTCAAATATTTGTTCTGAAGATGACCATCAGCCTGCCAGGTTCAAGAGCTCAGTTAATATATAGACTGAGGTTAAAGGTATTACAAAGTTTTTGGAGAATTTTGAAAATTGGCTGGATAGTGATTCTTTAAAATGTTGATATATTTGGATGCCCCTGTGGATGTATTATAAGCACTAGAAAGTTTAGCCCCTAAAACACTTCTGCTTTCGAGAAAAATTGAATATCAAAATTTATGGGTGCTCCCTGTAAATGTTGAGAAATTTCAAATAGTGCCTATACGGCCATGCAATGGTAGCTGCGAGATGAAAATTTCAGAATACGCAGATGTGATATATAATTTCCAAACGGGAATAGCCAATCGGTCGATTTTAGTCAAGAAACATTGTCTTAAAGCTAAATGAATATCTTGACCTTGAGTGGGAGCTATACAACATAAAGAGTGTATTATTGATTTTAACCGCGACAACGATCATTAAATATTGTGGGATCGCATATGCTTCCAATATGGTCATTTGAACCAAATTCAATCAGCTAATGCTGAGTGTGACCGAAAGGACCATTTTGTTGTTGATGGAGTTCAATATTACCACTTTTACAGCATCAGGGGGGTGTTTCACAAAGACTAAGATCGACTTTAAGTTGGACTTAAGTATAACAGGCCGTTCATGCCATTGGTTGCTATCCCAATTGGTCTCTAAATTATAATCTTTAGATAATATTTTTCCTTCAATAATGAATTATCAAAAATGTAAGTTTTGTAGATTTTTACCATGATTTGTACATCCCTTGAGAGACCAATGCCAGTAAATAATGATAGCAAACAATGGCATGACTGTTAATACTTAAGTCAACTTTTAAGCACCAGGGCACATTTTTAAAATGCCCATCAAACCTCCTTTGCTGATAATAATAATGATTGGAATGATTGGAAAAATTGCCCCTGACCAAAAGTGACCATAATGGTCAGTTTGGGTCAAAATGACCAAAACGGTGTGAGTAGGGTTAATAGAACTAATATTTTTGGAATCAGCGCAAAATATTACCATGGATTATAACTTATTCAAACCTTTTCCACCAAAATTGTATAATTAAATCCCCTTACCGGTATCTTCTAGGGTATATAACGATGCCACAGCTTATATTTAAAAAAACTTTATCCCATAATGCATCATGTGAAGTCGACTGAACACTGGTGTCGCTAGATGGCACTGTGGATTGAGAATCCACTATATATACATCTTCTAGTTGTTTGCAATGACCAGTTTTAGCTTCTCTAAGTCTCTTTGTCATTCATCTAAAGTCAAGATAAGATAACATTTCTTAAATATTCATGCATAAGTTTTTGTTGGTGGTTTAATATTTGGAAAATGAATGTTTTATTTATTCAATATTTTCTTTCTTGTTTTTTTACAGGCCAGTCTTTGATTGACCATGGCACTGCCAAAGCTGGACATTAATACTGGTCTGCCCCCAGCCCAAGGACTGTATAACCCAGAGTATGAGAAAGATGCCTGTGGGGTGGGCTTCATTGTCAACATAAAAGGAGACCAATCAAATAAGGTAAGAGAGATAATCAATATCATATCAAGGGCATTATGTGGGGGGGAGGATGTGAGGAGCAGGACTGACCTACAGGTGTACATGTACCCCAGCTCTAGGGCCTGTATTTTATAACTACAGTCAAACCTGCTTTAGTGACCACCTGTCTACAAAGACCACCTGTCTACAAAGACCACATTTTTCGTTTCCCTTGAAAATAGTTTCTCATTGAAACATGTACTAAAGGAACCTGTCTACAAAGACCACCTGTCTACAAAGACCACTTTTTGTGTTTCCCTTGGGCGGTCGCTATAGACAGGTTTGACTGTATAAGTATTATAACCCAGAGTATGAAAAAGTTGCCTGTGGTGTGGGGTTCATTGTCAATATCAAAGGAGAACAATTCAAGATAAAGAGAACTGGGGATAGACATTGGCCCCATTCAAACATTTCTTTTTGGTAAATTTATGTTTTCCACAAAATTTTAGGAGCATTTCATTAGTATTTTATTTTATTTATCATTTGGGAAAAATTAAACCTTTACACTTATATATTTTGCATGAAAATCCCTTTCCCCCTTTCATGTATATGACCTTGAAAAGAGAGTATTTCACCACACACCATACTTTTGTTGTTGTAGGATACCACAACAAATTGAATAACATTTAAAATTCTTTTAGATATGATTGGACTGGATTTTGGCACAGAATTCACAAGTAGATTATCATTTGATTTCTCTAAGGTCTTCCTCTGCACACATACATGATGTACATGCACAACAATGGCAGTAGGTACATGTACATGTAGGTCAACAGTTATTATCCAATCACAGGACACAGACATTGTTGACATTCTGTTAAGCCGTGCACGGGTCACATGGAAGTAGCGGGAGGCTGTTTTTCTTGTTTCAAGATTTGGTATCCCAAAGTGTTTGTAAATTTTCTGCCTACACTGAGACTGTACTTTGAGTATCTACAAACCATATGTTCCAAATATAATCTATATATTGAGAAAAATTAGCAATAGAAGAGGGGGAAAAACAACTTGAGAGTAGAGAACCTTGTAACAGAACGGCTTGTGAAAGAACAGACATCAAATGTAGTGAAAGAAAGCAGGTGTTAGGGGAGTGGGGGGCAGAGCCCTCAAAATGATGAAATCTTAGAAGACAAAGATTTGTTAATTACCCATGCTTAAATATATAATGACTACAACTCAAGATGTGTGGTATCAAATACACCTGAATTTATTTAAACATTTGTTTTAGAGTTTGTTTAGATGATAATATTATGAGAAGATAATAATCTTTGTGTACATGTTTGCATTGTCAGCTGATTAAAATGACATTTGGATGGTTTGTGTGCGTTTTAAGCAGTCGGTAGACTGACACGTACAGGAGTATAAATGTAGGCCTACGTGCATGTATGCAATGCATGACAAGTGGTTTGAGAGGTCAAGTATACAAAATTACAAACATAAATGTTTGTATTATGAGGTTAATGCCACCGTCAATCCATTGTCAGAGTAATTTAAGGTGGTTATTGTTTATTGATAAATATATTAATGGCAGTGTCCAATTGTCAAGTCCATTATGGAAATCTATTGTGCTTTTGTGCACATTGTCACGTAATTATTTGTTGTTGCCCCAACTCTCTGTTACACTATAAATCGGGTCAGGTCAGGTCAGGTCAAAGAGCTACATGTACATCTTTGTTTTCTCATTTTTGTTCAAGTATAAGTAAAAGAAAATAACAAGGGGAGTATATTTATGAGTGGTAAGACAGACATGCAAACTCTATATTGAATATTGAATATAATATTGAACCTTTTCATGTGTATGTTATAGAGAACTATCATACAAATAAATAATTAAAAAACACCTTAGAAATAAAGCATTAGAAAAAAGAAGATGAATAAATAAATGAATAAGTAAGAAAATAAACTAAAAAGGGCATTATTGCTAACATATACAGTATATAGATCCATTCAACCTACAAAGTAATGAAATTCTGGAGTGTTTCAAGGAATGGGTTACCTGGTATCTGTTTAATGTACTTAATTAAACACAACTCAAATTTAAGAGACCCAGTTTCACATAAAATGAAATTCTATGACCAGAACTCTAAGGATATTAGCTCTAAAGCTAGCTCTTCTCAGCACTCAATTTGTTTTATATGTACATGTACATGTACATGTTTCTGATTTTCTGTAATGTACTGGTTCTCGTTTTCCTTATCCTAATGTAGATTATAAAGGATGCCCAGACCATCCTATGTCGTATGAAGCATCGTGGGGCTACAGGAGGAGACAATGACACTGGAGATGGTGCCGGTGTTATGACAGGCATACCTCACAAACTCTACGCACGTATACTCAGGTAGGTCAAAGAGCAAACTGGAGCAAAAGAGTAGAGTGGGAGATCTATAAGGTTACATTTAGTTATTGAATTTTAAATTGAGCAGTTTTCTACTCATTGTCAATATCTGTAGATCTCTTTTTTGTTTTCAGGAATCTTGTTTGTGAGAAAGTGAGATAAGAGGAAGAGAGAGAGAGAGAAAGAAAGAGAAAGAGAGAGAGAGAGAGAGAGGGTGGGGAGACATACAAATCTACTGACTTACATTATAATGCATATATTATATATTAAACTATATGTACAGGTACATGTATTTTTTTTGGAAAAGTAAGGTGAAGGCAACAAAATCCACGAGGCAACTTAGACCTTGAACATATTTATATGTGTACACTGTATGAACAGGCTATTACAATTTCCTCCAGAAATGAATATATACATGTACATATATTTGTAAGCGCTGTGTTTTGCCCTACCTGTAACTGATATGTCCCCTCCCGTTATGTCCCCTCCCCTTATCATTATACTGCTAGACAGTATGGTTACTGGAGGCAGTTTATCTCCCAAGAGGGATGGAATCCTTCCGTAGTGTGTCCCCTAGGTCACCGATCCACTCATGCACTCCTCTCATGCATCCTGTTGGCTGTCAATGACACCTACGTGTATCTCACCCCATATACCCTACTTTCTCTCGATCCATCTCTCGCTTTCCTTTTTCTCCCCTCTTCTCCCCTCTTCTCCCTCTGCTTCCATTAATTGTCTCAAGCCCTATACAATCATGTATCTGTCACTTTTTTTCTTCTTCCCAGTTATTTTTTTGTTATATCTCTCTCTCTTACTTTCTTTCTTTCTCACTCCCAAATTAATCTCCTCTTGTACCTCTTGTAGTTGTACACCTGTACATGTATCACTCTTTTCCACATCTCAAATACTTGTGAATTGTATGTTCTTTTCTCCTACTATACTTTCCCCTTTCCCCATTGTCTTTAAATTACCACCCTCTCTCTCTCTCTCTTCTGTTTCTTCCCTTCCCTCTTTCTACCACCCCCTCTCTCTCTTCCTATACTCTCTCACCTCCTGTCTCCTTACCCCCCTCGCCTCCCTCTCTCTCTCTCTCTCTCTCTCTCTCTTACTCTCTCTCTCCCTCTCCCTGTACATGTAGATCCTGAATGATACATGAAGGTTAAATGCAAATAAAATTCCATTCAAGCACTGTGTACATGTAGGCATGGACCGTCATGGAGGTCAGGTTCAAACAAGTACAAAGAAAGATAATTCTGCCCAAGAGCTGGAACATATGTAAAATGGAACATATATTTGAGGTCTCCACACTTATCTTTTCATATGGGCATCCAGATCAATACATGTACATGTATATACAGTCTAACCTGTCTATAGCGACCGCCCAAGGGAAACACAAAAATTGGTCTTTATAGACAGGTGGTCTTTGTAGACAGGTTCCTTTAGTACATGTTTCAATGAGAAACCATTTTCAAGGGAAACAACAATGTGGTCTTTGTAGACAGGTGGCCTTTGTAGACAGGTGGTCACTAAAGCAGGTTTGACTGTATATATTTGTCTGTATGCATGCATGGCCCTGATTTTAGTTTTAGTTTGGAGGATTAGTGATACATTTACCAGACACATATACATGTATTATTGAGCCCTGATCTATGACAAGTATAATTATTTTCTTTAAGCTCATTTTAAAGTTTATTTATTTATTTCTTCTCAGTCATAGGTCTAGGCCTACTTGTAATTTATTTTATATTCATAATAAAGTTTAGAGTTTTGGGAGATACACAGTCCAAAGGAAAATTGGAAGGATACCACAAAATTATTCTCAGCAATGTAAATGTGCTTTTCATGTCAAGATGCAACAAACTCACAATTCACTAGTACCATGAAAGTTTTTGTCAATTAAGTGCTGTAAACTGAACAGCTTAAATGCATTGCATGATCACCTTTATCCTACAGAGAGGAACAGAAGATAGAACTGCCAGAGCCTGGGCGCTATGCGACTGGTATCTTCTTCCTAGACCCCCAAACAGCCAGCCTTTGTGAGGAAAAGTTTGAAAAACTTGCCATTGAGTGTAAATTAAAGGTGAGGAAAGTGGTTGGCACATCCAACATATTTGGCCATTTGGTGTTCAATACATGTATGTTATAATAATTATGAGAACTTTCTTATTTGGGACAAATAGGTTGGTCTTGCCTAAGACTCTGTCGGCAGCAAGCCAGATCTGTGTTAAAAAACCCACGCGGGGAAGGAATTTCATTTAACTGCGAGGTGCAGTTGAAGGCGCCGATTTGTGCTTGTGAACTTGTCACAAATAATAGTAACAATGTCGTTTTTTAGAAGAATGTGTTAGATCATTAATGTAAATTAAAAACAGTAGAGGACCTAGGATAGGACCTTGTGGTATGCCATGTGTAATAGAAGAAAAATTGGAGGAATTATTATTATAAACTACATATTGAGATCTATTAGAAAGATTACTTTCAAACCAAGATGACAGACAAATTTGAGTGTTGTTCTAGTTTCCGAGTGGTGAGTCAACACACCGATTACTGAGCTGGGAGACATTGCCAGGCATAGTGCCAGGTGGAGGGGCATAAATCGAAACTTAAACATTTTTTTTTTTTTTTGTACCCGTGTATAAGACGCACCCCCGACTTTCAAATTTTTTCGGCAAAAAAGTGTGCCTTATACACAGAGATTTACGGTACTTCTTGAAATAGACATATATAGATTGAAATAGTGAAACTCTTTTGGAGAGCTTCTTTTATTTGAGTCACAATAGGGATTTTTAAAGATAAAGACCAGTTCTGGTCATGCGATTGCATTGTGAAAGAAACGTTGTGGAATCGATCAGAAAAGGTTGATCATCTAGCATATAAGTATTGGTGTGTACTGCAAGGTTCTTGGTAATGAAAGCTTCCATTTCATTTTTTTGAGAGAGGGGCGTTTCCAAAACTGGTCTTTACCTTAAAGAGGTTGAATTTGACCAGCTTTTCAACCTTGAATAGGCATCATGAATACAAAATTTACTAGTACACCTTGCTAATAAACACTAGTTATTGGATCTAAAAAGAAAATACAATTACTTTCAGAGTTTTATGAAATAATTTTGTTTGAGATGGTCTCCATGTTTGCAATGTTACCTAAATATCTCTTTGCTCTTTGACTTTTTTTTAGGTACTAGCCTGGCATAATGTACCACACGACACGAGCGTTCTTGGCCATACTGCCAGAGCAAGGGAACCCTTTTTGCGGCAGGTCTTTGTCACAGGCGAGCAGGAGAAGGAACTCTTTGAACAACGCGTAAGTCTGCGTGTGGTCATGTCCTTTGATTTGTTTGATGTTCAAATACAGTCTTGAGTTTTTATTTAATTTTACAGAAAGAGAGAGAAAGAGATTTGTATTTAAAACAAAATCTAAGCCAGATATCATAAAGTATAAAATACTGTACAGGTGGCTGGATTGACATTGGAATAAATCTTCCCTCCTCCTTCTCCCTTGATCTGGCACTGTAATGGCCAGTAAATATATGCACAAAAAAAAATCAACTATTTTAGAACAATTTTGCCAGAAGGTTACCTCATCTGGTCATCACAATCAAAAAGACTGCAGGGTTTGCAGAATCTATTCGTCAAAGAATACATGTGCAAAAATATGATAAAATTGAAAATAGAAAAATAGAAAAATAGAGAAAGCTTATGTTTATTGTGGGTGCAATCTTCTAAAAGTTATAATCAAATGAAACTGATTTTTAGATTTTTTTTTGCAATTTCAATGTGTCTTATTAAGTTAACGCTGTTATCGAGTCCAAGTCAGTGCAATGTTCAGAAATAAGCTGACACCTTTATAAAATAGAACCACAAGTACAGTAAAACTAGAGATGGTTTGATGATTTATTTTACCTGATTGCTAAGAAAAAAACATACGTTTCTTAAATAGCAACCTGTGATTTTAAGTCCTATCCGAGGAGCTTTGTAATAAGGATTAATGCCTTACCAAAGGTACTTTATAGCACATTAACTTGGTTTCGAACCCGGGACCTCCCTTTTGAGAAAAATAAATTGTAAAAACAACAAACAACAAACTAACCCTTGAAGGAAATAAAATGTACATGTATGTTGGTGGTCCTTCCACTTACACTTTTTAATACAGGAAGGAATGTTCCTAGTTTACTAGGGTCACAGGAAAAGCCTCAAGGTTTTTATGTTAAAGTGGAAGCCATTGACACTCAACATTATTTTGGGTCAATAAATACATTTGGCTCATGCATACAGACTGTTAAAAGTTCCATTTGGATCCCCTCCCAAGAAGTTAGTGTGGAGCCCTGGGGAGTGTTTCACAAAGGCTAAGATCGACTTTAAGTTGGACTTAAATATGGCAGGCCATTCATGCCACCGTACAATGTATGCTCTCACCATTATGATCTTTAGATAATATTTTTTCCTTCAATAATGAATTATCAAAATATATAAATTCTGTAGATTTGTGACCATGATTTGTACGTCCCGTGAGAGACCAATGCCAGTAAACGGTGAGAGCAAACAGTGGCATGAAAGGCCTGCCATAGTTAAGTCCAACTTAAAGTCGATTTAAGTCTTTGTGAAACACCCCCCTGATTTGATAATGAAAAGATGAAAGACATGTTCAAAATATACAAAATCTTTTCCAAATTAGTTATTTTTTTACTTAAGACCTAGACAAGTATAGTATTACACATACTACTGAGTAAATTCTTACTTTTGATATGAATTGAATTGATTTCCACATATTTCTAAATGTCTAAAAACAATAACACTATATTGTCAAAACTTCTCTGCTTTAAAAAAAAAAAAATCAGATTACAGCTGGCTTATTTTTTCCAAATTAGGGCAGACATATCTAACAGGGTGATCTATGTATCGGGTTAATCAAATATTTGACAATTGCCATGATTAGTGGCTTGTTCCAACATTTATAATCTAAAGATGTTTGTGCTGTACACATATAAGTCAGATGTACAGGGATGGGTTGAAAATGAAATGTATGGGTTGGTTTCAATTTTCAATATATTTCATTCCTTTTTTCATACATTTTTAAGGCACGATCGGAAAATTCCACCATGAAGTGTGCATGCACACTTTATTTCAGGGATATGATGTAATTGAGGGATGTGTTTACCATTCTTCCAAGGAATTCCATAGACATACATGTACATTGTACACACATATTCTATACAAGGAGATGAACAAAAAATGTATTTTTCCTCTGCATGCTGTTTAGCTAGTATTCAGGCTCATTAAAATACATTAAATGGTTAACCACAGCATTTTGTTAACAATGTTTTAAATGAATGGCAACTTGCGGGTAACAAAGGTCCTAAGCATATTATTCATATAGGCTCTGTGTTTAATAAGATAGAAAAAATAGGAAGCATATTTACACTTACATGTACATCTTTATAAAAAATACTATCGCGATTTACTGTGTCATATCTAAATGAGGCCTAAAACCTACTACACAGTATGATCAAAACTCCAAACCAATTTTTGAAGAAATTCCAGTTACATTTCTGAATAATATAGATAACAACATTCATTGTTGAACAATGAAATATTAAGTAATTCGGCTCTTTACAAATAAGCTTCATATAGGAGACGATCAAAACATCCGGTCTGACGTCACATGATTTTTAGCCCGTTTTAGTTTTTCTCCCATAACCCTTAAAGGCATCGTTTAACAATGTTAAATCTGAGATGCACGGCCCTACGTGTTATCAGTGTCTGTGATATGGTGTAATATTGAAGCCCTAAAAAAATTGCTGTTCGAAATGATCATGAAGTGCCTCAAAAAAGTAAAAATCTGTGAGTGACCGGTTTTACCATACTCAAAATTTCCCCAATAGACTGTAGTGTTATAAAAACTGTTAGGAAAATGTAAAATGAATTACGATTTCCAATCATAAATATCTTGATAATCAGACAGGCGATTGGCTTGTAAAAGTCATGGGATTCCTGACTGACCTAAAGGTTTATAATTATGATTGCAGCATGAGCTAAATCCAGGATATTGTTTCAGAATCTGAGGCAATGTAATACCCAGTCACTTTAAGCATGCAATCCCTGAAATTTTTATCTTATTACGGTATGTATGACTAATATTGACTATACTCTAAGACGTTTCCTGTTATAATGTTAGATCAAATGCTTGGGTCTAATTATTTCCCCAAATTGATTCAGAGTTGTAAACAGTGAGGTGGGCTTAAGGCTAATCTATTTTTTCCCTTCCTGTTATTCTTAAAGTATAACTATGCCATCGACTGATAGGCCAAGGTATCATGTTAGTAGCACGTGCTGGAATTCTTTGTTCTCTGAATCATCAGGAGGACATCAATATTAAAGGTCTAATTACCAAAGATAACAATGGTTTATATAGCTCAAAGACAAAGTCCAAGGTCTAGATGCATAGTAAAATGGAGATCTTTGTTGTAAACAGTCATGATAAAACAGTATTTAATGATTGTTTACATATTTATTTGTACTCTGAAAATTAGGAAAATTATAAGGACAGGAAAGATGGAAGGAATTCAGCAGGATCAGCAGTTTGAGAAAATACATAGCAATTCAGTCAGATGCAGGTCGGCAGACAGTATATATTACTGTACACATGTGTGGCCACAGGTTTCCGAGAACCACCCTTTACAAGGCTTATCCATTTGGGGGCACTTTTTCTCTAATTTTTTTCCCCCAAACAAGTTTAACCCCCTCAAACATATCCCCTAAACAAGGTCTACCTCAATCAAACATCAAGTCAGAAAATGCTAAATTTGAGCAAACTCAACAAACTTGTACCCTTTTTCCTGATTTTGTACCTATTTGACACCCTACATGTAAATGCATCACGCACCCTCCCAGGTGTTCTTTTGGTCGTGCGTGTGTGCAGCAATTCCCCAAGAATCAGATTGAGAAAATAGAAAAGAGGATAAAGAGAGACAATTTTGGAAATTGAGGGGACACAGGTGGAAGAAAAAAATTGTAAAAAATAGTTAACCAGGACATTTGTAATATATAATTATTATTATTTGTTAGTGTGAATACACTTTTTATTACTCTTATTCTTAGATAACATTTTTTCTCACTTAGTAAATATCTCTTTTCTTAAGTCTTCGTCTTCTTTTGGACAACTGCACGTAAACGAATGGACTTGGTTAACGGTAGTCAGCGACTTAATCTCTACATAGTCAGCGCGCGCTAGCGTTTGCAAAACAGACCGAAGTTCTCCTCACTCTTCGGTTTCACGTATGTTGCACGCATGTGAATGCTGCGGTTGTGTCGTCCGTAGTCGTATTATACCCGATTAGCCCCGAGTAGGGCCACGGGAAAGACACGTAGTCTCGTCATGCTACACTCCCTTTTAAGTCGCATTTCAACAAAGGGAGCTAGACCAAGGGTTCGGGTTCAGAATATGGACCTCTTAGTTACTTTAATTATAATAATAATAATAATAATGGGTTCTTGTTATAGCACTCATGTCTGTCAGACTTGACACTCCTGGCACTCCACAATTATTACCCAGATTTTAACTTTGTTCTTATATTTTTTCTCTTACAGGTTTTTGCATTGAGGAAGAGGGCTACCCATACCATTCCAAAGAAAGACCTGCGTTTCTACATCTGTACATTGTCTTCAAAGTCAATTGTGTATAAGGTACGTAATATTGACATATTCAGAATATACCGGTAAACGTATTTGCAAAAGAATATTTTGTAATGAATATACTTTCATTAGAGGTATGGCACGTGTTCATGTACTTTAGAGAATGCTGACAGCATCAATGGTGATTTGAATGTTTAAGATTCTGAAGAATGAGGATGGAGAAAAGAAAATAACCTGTGCTTCAAAATGGAGTAAATATGAACAATTGGGATCAATAAGAAGAAAAATTGGAAAAGTGTTTTTAATAACAATAGTGTCTTACTCTCAAAGAATTGCATAGACCCTTTTCATTTCCTTCATTCATGATTTAAAAACCCTCCCCCATCCCCCCCCCAAAAAAAAAAAATCTGCTTCAAACAATTATTAAAAAAAGAAATAAAAACAAAACAAATCAATTTTCTATTGACCCCATTTAATGGAATCTTTGTCAAATGAAGAAATTATTCAGAGAGGAAATGGTGAGAGTGTGTCATTGAATAAGAGAAGGGAGGAGATGGAGAGAAAGATAGGATATTGAGAGAATGATGAGTATTGGATGAATATATACTTTTATTTCAGACAGAAATCTGAATGTATGTGGCTATTCTTTATTCTGCTTGTGTACCTACATGTACTTTGCATTGTAATCACATGATCAAACAAGATTCTATGTTGACATTGCATGCATATATAGTATTGAGAGAAAATATTCACTTTTAATCTTAAGCATTACACAGAGCTGTATCCTGCATGCTGGGGGCGTAGTGGGGGGGGGGGTATAAGTCCGCCCAAAGAGGGGGCAGTGGAATGATTGGGGAAGGGGCATCAGTTTTACTCAGAAAATGAACTGCGAGGTTACAAGGCATCTTAGGAAGTGGGCCAGGCATCTTCTTTTCTCTCCCTTTGCCTTTTCGCTTTGTCTCTCTCTTTTTTCCCTTTTAATTATAAAAAAATATTTGTCACCACTTGATTGGTGGCACATGTCCCCCTGCCACACACTGTGCCCCCCCCCCCAGTAGCTACGCCACTGTGCATGCCATTACAAGATGGCATATATTTTCATCCAGTTTAAAGTACATGTAGGCCGGATGAGGAGACGGTGGATGCATGCATGCATTCTGTGTCAACATTGACAAAAAGCAATCAATATTCAAGCGAGTGTTAAGTATCCCTAAATCCTAAATGTGTTGACGTCAAGAGGTATGGGCGAGTGGTAAGAGGAATGAATTTATTGGATCAAGATTATCTTCCTGATGAGAAAATTTGAAAGATAAACGGTGCACTGTCATCTAGAAAAAAAATGGTTATACAATGTAGATGCCACTTTAATAGTATGTGTTTATGTTCCTGTAGCAGTCAGAGGAAAATATGGAGGAAGAAAGGAGAAAAAGAAAGACGGAATACACGTTTGTTGAAGATAGGGAAAGACAGAGTAAACTGGAGATAAAGAGAAAAGGAGGAGAGGATGGAGGAGGATGTGGAACATTTTTTTTAAATTACGAAAATTGAATGTCCACATAAAGGCCATAAAAGATGTAAATTTGAAGGGATTTTTTGTTTTGGCATCTTCTGTAAGAAATTGGTTACTTTAGGATACCCAGACTCTGTCCTGGGTAAGACCCTGATGTGGAGATGGTGGATGGATGTGGATGCATGCACACTGTGTCACCATAAAAAAGCAATCAATAATCTTAGAGACTGTAATACCTCCCTAAACCCTAAAAGTAATGACGTCAACCGGTATTAGGATGAGATTGCAAGAGAACCGGATTTGTAGGTTCCGTCTGAACGCATTTGTCTGTGAATAAATAAGGTGGTTCATTACTACATAATGATTGCTCCCATATTCATTGCCTAGGATTATTGTATTGGTAAGAAGAGTAGGGGGAGGGAGGAGGACCTGGAAGGGAAGGAGAAGGAGGAGGTGAAGAAAAAGAAGAATTGGGGGAGGGAGATGAGAATGAAGAATGAGAAGAAGATTGAGGAGGAGAACAAGATCAGGGAAAAGGGAAAGAAGGGAGAGGAGGAGGAGGATGAAACAGCGGAAGAGCAAAAACATGAACAGGTGAGAATTAGGAAAATGAGAAGGAGGGGAAGAACTAGGATGAAATTTTAGGATTGAAGAGAAAATGAAGGAGTGGAAAGGGAAGGAGATATGAGGATGCCAAGGAAGGCAAAATTGACAAACCTGGGGGGTGTTTCACAAAGTCTAAGATCAACTTTAAGTTGGACTTAACTATGGCATGCCACTCACTCATGCCATTAGTTGCTCTCACTATTGGTCTCTTAAGGGATGTCACAAATCTACAGAATTTAAATGTTTTGATAGTTCATTGTTGAAGAAAAAAAGTTACTTAGATTGTAAACTTAAGTTATATTTATGACTTTTTTTCTTCAACAATGGTGAGAGCAAACAGTGGCATGAACGGCCTGCCATAGATAAATCCAACTTAAAGTTGGTCTTAGTCTTTGTGAAACACCCCCCCCCCCAGATTTGTTAATCTTGCCTTCCTTGGCATCCTCATATCTCCTTCCCTTTCCACACCTTCATTTTCATTAAGTCCAACTTAAAGTCGATCTTAGTCTTTGTGAACCACTCCCCAGGAGTATATGTACTGTAAATGTACTGTTGAAACCATCACTTCATCATTACATGTGTTACCACATTCATAAAACACTTCTTTTTGTAAGCCTTTATTTCCCCAAAACAGCGAGCACTTTTTTGTTGACTTTATTTGTTGACTTGTTGGCTGCCAGTACCAAATCAATGGTTAGGCCTATGGTTTAAGTGTACTATTAAAACAACCTTCAAGAATTCAAGCCTTTTCCTCTTGGATTAATGCTGGTATGATATAATCTGTTTTTAGACAGAAGAGCTTTTAATAAATCATATCCTTTTACACAGTCAGTGACCTTGTAGGCCTAAACAGACCGTAAGGCCTGTCGTCATCAGCTCGAGATTGCCTAATAACCCGCTTTTAAAAATTATCCTGATCGCAAATTATCCAGCTAATTTGCATCTTCATCAGCCCGCAGTTGCAATAAGCGGGATATTTGGTCGAGATAATCATCCCAAGATATCTTGGGCTAGTTTGCAAATATCCCGCTTTTTCGCAACATATCCCGCTATTTGTCCGGTGCGTCTTCACCAGCCCGAAGACTTGCACTATGCGCGAACGCTGAGCAAAATATCTCAAGCTCAAGTTTCGAGTTTCGAGCTGATGAAGACGCGATTCGTAACTTCGGGCTCATTTCCCAAATCAGAAATAGCCGGCTATTTGGCAATCTGGAGCTGATGAAGACATACCTATTGATGTTAACACAGCTGACTTCTTTTTTTTTTTACACTGCTCCAACCACTCATTTAATCTTCATTTTCCACTTCAATAACCAACTCTGCCCATGATAAAACTAAATGAGCAGAAGACACCAGCTGACAGATGACGAGGTCAGTTGTATCATACATATGAAATTCTACCCTTAAGATAAATTGGTGATGGAATAGCATTACCTTTCACCTGGGATATGCACGGGAGATACAAGTAATTTGAGTATTGGACAGCCATCTTATTGTTGATGCTGGAAAGCAAATCACATGCTCTGAGTGAGACTGATGAAAGAAACCTAATCGCATACCATTAGATTGGATGATGTAACGAGAGATATCGTCTGTTGGGAGACAGAAGGGCATTGACTTACACCTGCATGTACAATTGTACCATGTGTAGCCCTTCAGTGAGGCGCGGTCACTCAGTGGTAGAGCAGTGGTCACGTAACCAGAAGGTCCCGGGTTCAAACCAATTTGATGTGCTAATGTCCTTTGGTACATGTAAGGCATTAATTCTTATCACCAATCAGTCCCTTGGAGAGGACTTAAACCGTCGGTCCCCTGGTTGCTTACTTACAATCATACACATGCTTTCTTAGCAGTTGGGTAACCAACCAACCAACCAACCTTCTGGCTTTCAAGTACTAGTAAGACCTGGGGGTGTTTCACAAAGATCCTATGTCGAACTTAACTCTAAGTTGGACTTAAACATTATGGAGAGCCGTTTGTAGCCTTAAAATAAAATATATTCAAAAGTAAAAATTTAAGTATTTTAGACTTTTCATAAATCCACATCAAGAACATGAAATCTCCTTGATATTATAGAAAATATGAATGATTTGAATCAACATTTTATGCCTTTCAAAATAACTTTTACAAAATATTTTCAAAGATGTGCATTGTGCACGTGGACGGTTGCATCTGGCCTCATGGTGTAATGCTACATGCTCCTGTCAGATACTCAGATTGATTTTATTTCTTTCCAATCGCAAATCCCAAGCATCTCCTTGCCAGAGTTTTCTATATGATTAAAATTGAGAAAAGTCACAATGTTTTGATGGTTTAGTCCAGATACTAGAATCACATTATAGGTATCCAGTAAATTTATCTCTTTGGACTATTCAACAGAACAACTTGAATGTCACAGAAGACAAATAGAATAGAATTATGGTTTTAGAAAATCATTACATTGACTTAAAAATGCACGATGTACTGTACAGGTACATGTACATATACGGTTATTCAACATTTGCTACTTAATATTTGTTCATTTTCTTTTTTTCATTTTTTCCCAATAATTTACATTCCCTGCCCTAGTACTGAACTCTAAATACTCCTTTTAGAAGGGTCATGTATTGGGGGCTTTATTTGGGGCTTTTATTTTGTATGTGTGCGTTCTCCTGTTTCATTACCCCCTACACCTACCCCAATCCTCCCTCTACCCCCTCATCTCCTTTTTCGCTACCCCCCTCTTCTCCTCTTCCACCTCCCTTCCTCCCTCCCCATACACAAACTGGAAAATTAATTAGCCATGTATCCCAGTTGGGTACATCTTCATTATGGAAGTTCATACAATTCTCACTGCTGTCCAGTGAAATTTCACTGGCCATTATGTATGCGTTGCAGTTGGAAATCTTTTCAAGGACACCTCGGTTAATGTCCTGCCCACAAGCTCTTATACAAGAATTTCATAACAGACCAATCACTTATATCTAATGCTGAGTTAATTGCTCTCCTAGATAATGAGATTCATGTACCTAAGCACTGATTTTTAAAAGACATTAAAACAAAACAAAATATCACTGAATAATTACCCAACCTTTTCCAATTTGTGCAGCATACATGTACATATTTTGAATTGTATACCAAAGATACAGTCAAACAACAACCACCTGTATAGAAAGCCCACCTTTTTATAAACCACATTTTTTGTTTCCCTTTAACTCATTTCTCATTGAAATATGTACAAAGGAACCTATACCACCTGACAGGTGTTTGTAAAGACCCCCTTTAATATCTCTTTCATGGTCTTTATACACAGATTTCACTCTACACAGATTGTACATATTATCTATAGTAGATGTTAAACAACCCATTCTGAATTATGAAGGCTATATGTAGGAGAAATCTGTAACCCATGTTGTATTCACCAAGCAAGATGAAATACAACACTCTCATAACCACAAGGATAGTTAAATGCTGGACACCCTTCTTTGTATTCTATTATTATGGTCCTTGAAGTATCAAGATTTCAATATAAAGTAGTGTCCTATTGTGCCATGGATTCTGTTACATATAAGATTGTGCTGAAATATATGAACATGTACATATGTGTACAAAATTATTGTTATATCTCAAGAGTGCAGAAAGATGTGTTTGGCATATGTACATTGTGCAATTGTACTTCCAGGAAATGAGATTACAGCAGACACACGGTCCAACAGATGTGTGATGCAATTTCCTTCATAATTAAACGGGCACAACAGTGAGGATCATGAGGGTTGCTTGGTCTGAAGCTCTGTTTGACGTCAAATGCCACTTGATTATCAATCAAGAAAGCCCTCTAGGGAATTAGGCTATAGTGCAGTGGCTGGCTAAACACGCGCAAATATGCAGTTGATGGCATCAATTTCATGTTTCACTGTGTGCGTGGGATGGGGGGGAGAGAGGGGTAAATAAGTTGCGGAAGAGATTGAGGGATGCTGGACAAAAATCAATTTGATGTGTGCGCGGGGGAATGAGAGAGAGAGAGAGAGAGAGAGAGAGAGAGAGCAAGAGCAAGTGAGAGAGAGAGGGAATGAGAGAGAAAGAGAGAGGGAGCCAGAGAGAGAGAAGGGGGTAAATAAAATGCAGGGATGCTGGATAAACGAGATGCTAAATTTAGATGAAGGTTGTCTGGAGGGCCGATGGCTGGATGACGTGAGCAGTGCGTGGGCCAAACGGATGTTTTGATTTAGAGCTCACAGTTCCGCAATTGTGGTCCTGCTTAAGAATGCTTAACCTCTATAAGCAGGTGGCAGGAGAATTGTGTGTTTGGAACTCACATAAAAGGAATTCATGTTGCATCACAAATGAATAATACTAACATATTGAATGATGCTCCAGCTAAGTACATTTCACACATTTGCCCTATAAATGATATTCTGAAACGTGTCTAGGCCTGGCTATAATTCATTGTGTACTACATGTACAAATTGTATATATACATGTTAAATAAGTTAATGAAATAAATGTGTATAAATGTGTACATGTAGCAACCAAAAAATTACTTTTTTTTTTACGGGGGCTCTTTTCAGATTTTCCCTTCAAAAAATAGCCCCCCTTAATAATTTTGCGGTGGCTATTTTGGAGCTAAGGGGGGCATTTTTTTTTAAGGTATTTTTTTTAAAACATGAAATTACCCTATTATAACTTCCAAGCAGAGGCAAACATACAAATGTAACGTACATAGATTATGTCATGTAGAGTATTGCAGACATTCAGATACCCATACCCACGATTTATTCACTTTGTGTTAAACACGTGGTTTACTGTGTGATTTACATATACATGTAAATAAAACTTGTTAAAAGGAGCGTTTTGTTCAACTGTTCGGTTTTCATATCATAACAAAATATTATCACTGACACGCAGGCTATGAATTGATTTATTTATTGGGGCTACTTTTCCCATTGTCTCAAAAAGTGGGGCTACTCTTGAAAAAAGGGGCTACTTTCTTAAAGCCATATTGTAAACTGTAACAATCTGTTGTGTTTTTCCTTAGCCATCATACTGCTAGCGACCAAATTGGTACGTAATATGTTATTTAGTCTTTATTTTCTGTCCAAAATTTTTATCATGATTCATGGACAATGCAATCCCATTAAAAAAGAAATGTAATTCCGTTTAAAATTGTGTTATTTATAACTTAAACCATTAAATGTCAGTGAATATTTTTACTGTTGTCCCACATACCGATGTAGATCTATTTGTTATAACGAAACATGCAAAATCATTGCCGGATTTTTTTTCCCGTATAGGGTCTAGATTCTAATTCTAAAGCCAAGGCAAAGGCCAAAGCTAGATCTAGTTTCATTTCGTAGACAGAAATTGATGGCATCGTATATAAATAATATAATTTAATTAAACAGTTGTAAGACAAAATCTGAGGTATATGACCATCATTTATATATTTATTTACGGGTTTTTATAACAAAATTCAATTTGTGTCTACGAAACTAGCTTTATACCGATTAATACGGGAAGAAATCTGGCATTGATTTTACATGTTTCGTTATAACAAATATATCGGTATGTGGGACAACAGTAAAAATATTCACTAACATTTAATGGTTTTAAGTTATAAATAACACAATTTTAAACGGAATCACATTTTTAAAAATGGGATTGCATTGTCCATGATAACAATTCGGGTCAGAAAACAGACTAAATAAACATATTACGTACCAATTTGGTCGCTAGCAGTTCAGCACTGACGGACGGTAAATACTTATTTGCTTCATACTACTACTAGCAGCACGTGCGCTGGAGCTGCGCGTGCGTTCTATTTCTGTGTATTGTGGATACAGTAGTGTACTATCGTATGCATAATGTGCAGGAAACTACTATGTACTCCGTATTTCCATCGGAGGCCGGGCCGGGAGCTTAGGGGGATACCGCGGTGTATAGATCTACCTACAGTAGGTACGACCACCGATTCGCTGCAATCACAAAACTTGTTTAAACGTTGATGGAAGTTTCTAGTTTTAGAGTTTTTAGTTTGAACGGAGATTTCACTTAGACACATCAATAAATTAATTTATTAATTCCTAGGGAATATCATTTTATGGCGGGGGCGATTTTTCAACATATATGGATTTTTTTTCGCCCTCGTCTTGATGTTTACCGTGGCGGTTTTAGAGGTTTAGAGGGCGAATCGCCCGTCGCCACCGTGTATTTTTTTCGTTGACATGTAGATCACATGCCATCTACAAAAACTCAGTAAATTGTCCTGTACTATGTTTAATATTACATGCATCTACATGTACATACATGTACAATGTCAATTGGCTTTTCTTTGACCTTAGATTCCCTGCTTCCAGTAAACCTTTGTATAAGTTTGTATAAGTTCCTAAGCTCTATTCAAAAGAAGGGGGCTTTGAACAAAAGCACCTCCTCCTTTATATAATCCCACTGATAATCCCTCTGAATCCCTCTGATAATACGTGTACCTCCTTGTCAGAGCTAAACAAATTAGTTTATTGTCTCAATCCAATACTAAGGAAGGATTACAGTTGACACTCTATTCATCACTGTCTAGAAATAGAAGTTGATGTTCAATAGCTGGATTACTGCTGAGATAATGCCCAGAATATTGAACGATGTGCCTGCTAAGTACATGTAGTACTCCAGCTACTGCATTGACTATCCTGTATACACCCTTTTACCTTTATAATGTACATGTGGGTATTGGAATGTGTTTTTTAAAAAAAAATTAAAAAAGTTCAGCTAAAAGATTCCTTGCTTTTTATAAGCTTTATTGTCATTTTTATGTCATTTTTAATGTCATTGTAAAATTATAAGATGTGAACTCTTAAGATATTCTTAACGTTTTGAATGTTTTTGGACAAATACGAAAACCTGGAGGTTTACATGTATTTGTCTTTTTGGGGGGCCTGTTATTGTTAAGCCTCGCTAGGTCTGCCATTATTTCCTTGCTCTGTATTCTTGAAACGTCATAACATCTCTGTGTCTGAACTGTCTCTTTCTAGTGTTTATTATCCCTCATACTGTACATGTAGAGTTATGTGACTAAAATTCCTCCATCTTCAAAAACTTTTCATTTTGTCTTCTCATCTTTGTATCTAGGGTTTGTTTACACCCCTTCAGCTATGGAAGTACTTTGGAGACTTTGCGGACCCAGACTACGAGACCCACTTTGCTGTGGTCCACAGTCGATTCTCAACCAACACTTTCCCCAGTTGGGAGAGAGCACACCCTCACAGGTACATTTCTAATTTAGTACAGTAAAACCTGTCTATAAAGACCACCCAAGGGAGACAAGAAAAGTGGCCTTTATAGGCAGGTGGTCTTTATGTACAGGTTTCTTTTATTATAGTACATGTTTCAATGACAAACCATTTTCAAGGGAAACAAAAAATGTGGTCTCTGTAGACAGGAGGTATCTCTATGCAGGTGGTCGCTAAAGCAGGTTGACTATTCATGCGACTCCTAAGTCATAGCTGCCAACCATTCCTATTTGGGAGGAATAATTCCTATTTTTTGGCCATCAAGCTATTGTTTTAAACCCTAGATTCCTCTCTTTTCTGAAATATTCTGTGTGAAAAGTCTATAAAATAAACTATTCCTAATTTGGCCTTGATAAGAGATTCCTTATTTTTGCTGTGAAAGGTTGGCAGGGATGCTAGGTGAGAGTATACCGCCGCACATGCCTTTTATTTACATTTCATTTTTAAAATCCAATTTCCAGGGAAAAAGAATTAAATGTATAGAAACAAAGGAAGAAAGACATGTCATGGACTAGTGCCAGAGGATAGTACAATACATTCTTTGCCCTGAGGCCTTTGTCAACATTTTTAAAGTGTTACTAGGCCTTTTCCTTTTAAATCCAAAGAATGGAATTCATTTGGAGGTGCGATGGCTCAGTGGTAGAGTAGTGGTCTCATAACCGGGAGGTCCCAGGTTCAAAACCAAGTCGATGCACTAGTGCCCTTTGGTAAGGCATTAATCCTCATTACCAAGTCCCTTGTTGAGGACTTACAGTATAACCAAGTCCACTCCAAAAATAACTTACTTTCAATAGAACCAGAAAAATCAGACAAACCAATCAAAAAAAGTTTGAGCAAAATCGGATAACTAATAAGAAAGTTATGAATTTCTAATGACATGAAAAACTTTGAAAATCACTACACAAATTGGCAACTCACTCATGAGTCTGTGACGTATGGTCCTCACTATCCACTAATTATTTTCTTTATATTGATAATATAAATTTCCTATTTTCACCCTAAGAATCTTATTTCTTCACACCAGCATCCAAGTTAGATTGTTAGTAATATGTTTTTGTGTGGATGCACAAATAAAGAGTAATTTTTGTCCAGTTAAATCATGAAAAATTGAATTTTGATAAACTATTTATATAAAAATCAATAATTATGAATATACAATATTCAGAAAATAGTATCAATTCTTCAAAATTCATAAAAGTTTTTGGGAAATGTCATGCACGCAATATGATACAAATCATATAACCTGGGCAAAGGCATGGGAAATCAAGTTTTGGGGATAAAAGGAAATTAATGGGATTAAACTATATAAAGCAATTGATAAGTTGTGAGGACATGACGTCACAAACTGATAACCATCTTGGCAATTTGTGTTGTGATTCTCATTGTTCCATAGTTTTACATACTTTTTCAAAAATTCATAACTTTCTTATTAGTTATCCGATTTTGCTCAAACTTATTTTGATTGGTTTGTCTGATTTTTCTGCTTTTATTGAAAGTAAGTTATTTTTTGAGTGGACTTGCCCTTTAAAGCCGTCAGTCCCCTGGCTGCTTAATACTTACAAGCATGCACATGCTCTCTTAGCAGTCAGGTAAAACAAACAAACAAAGCATCATTTGTGCATACCTTTTTCAACAGCAACAAAAATTGTCTTTAACCCATTTGCAACTGGATTATCTTAATTCCTTATGCTCACAAGGTACCAGTAGGCAGTGGATTAAAGTAGGTTAAATTCTTGTTCTGAAGAAGGAGTAGCAGGATAAAGAAACAAAAGAGAGAAGAAAAATAAAACAAATAAAAACAGACAGTGTCCTCTACTCTGAGGTCTACAGGGGCTATTTCAGTACCTGCAGCTCTCTGTTTCTGAGCAAAATAACCCCATCCCCCCACCCCCACACACTTTTAGAGCCGACTTTTAGGGCATTAGATAATAATTTATGGACAGTAATAATCTACACATTTTGATATTTCAATATGACAGTAAATTTGAGGTACAAATTGTAGAATATACCCACTTTATGTTTATATCTCCCAAGAAAGAACCCATAGTTTAGTTGGGAAGAATGATGATGTACTCATCTTGCTGTTAATGACCAAAGTGCAAGATACTGATGCGTTGGTAAACTGTATGTTCCCTTTCCATTCTCGTCTGCAACAAAGCTGTGCAAACACTACCAATAGATACAAACACATTATCGTGTTACAACTAGAGAGAGTGAACAGGGAAAAAGATTTGGAATCGTTTCAAACACTTATTCCCAAAGCCGTACTGAAACAACTGCGTAGCTTTAATAGCAACTCTTCAGTATGCTTGGTATAAAGTCATCAATTCATAATCAAAGAAGTTTTGCAAGGAGGTGAAATGGCTTAGTACATGGAGTGATCAAAATAATGTCTCAAGGGTGAACACCAAGTACATTGTAGATACACAAAGACACTTGGTAACCCATCAAACCGGAATTACTGGGACCCTGACTGGTCATTAAAAAAAATTAAAAATTGCCAAAACTAATATCTCTTATCATATATTCTTTACTTTGTCAAATGAAATGAACATCATTATTCACATCAATATTTACGTTTCTTGAGAATATGACACATTAAAGCTTACATTTGAAGGTACTCAACAAAGGCCCTAATTAGATCAGTCCACCTTTCATTCTTGAGTTACGAAAGAAACAAAAACATCAAATTTACAAGGGGTATGAATGATTTACTTGTTAACTGTATATTTTCATGGCAAGTTATATCGGACCAATCCTGCTTATCATTATGCTACATGTGCTTATGAGTTTGTTTAACAAAATATTTTCACATGTATTGTATATAAGATTGTTGCATCTGTATGGCATGAACTTTGATGATAAATGATTGTGATTTTTCCTTATAATCAACTCTAAAGATACCTCGCCCACAATGGAGAGATTAACACAATCCGAGGCAACGAGAACCTGATGCGGGCTAGAGAGGGTGTCATGAGCAGCTCCAAGTATGATGACGAACTCAAACTGCTCTATCCTGTGGTGGAGGAGGGGCTACCAGACTCAGGACGGGTGGACAACGTCCTGGAGTTCCTCATCATGGCCGGAGGTCGATCCCTGCCAGAGGTAAGCCCAACATGTCTAGTGTCTGAAATTTGGTTGTGATCAAATAATAATAATAATAGTTTGTTCTTATATAGCGCTTTTCAGGACCGCAGGCCCTATCAAAGCGCTGTACAGATACCAAATAAAAGGGATACTCTTGGTAATTAATTGGTAGAGAGATGAAATTTCTAAAGAGTTGCTGGAATGATAGAACCTCATATCTCAACCATTTTGATAAAAAAAAGGGGATTTAAATATCACTGCCCAACAGGAGCAATTCACAATTTGACCTGAAAATAACAACAAAAAATCAAAGAAAATTGAGCTTCATGGTTTTATTACCTCATCGACTAAATGCCTGTACTTCATCCAAGAAAGATCTTTGAAGTACTTTTCATACAAGTAACATACATTGGTGTACATTTTCTCCACACAACATAGTTATTCCATGATTGACTTTTCATTTTACAACAAACTCTCCTGCTGTTGGTCAATTATTTTTATTAGATGATTTCTAAGTTCTAACTTCAATCCTGGACTGGACACCCCAACCGTAAACCTAAACCTAAACCTAACCTTAACCTAAACCTAAACCTAAACCTAACCTTAACCTAACCAAAACTCAATCCCAAGCATAACCTTAGCAATATGCCTTTGAAGAATTCATTAAGCCAGATGGAATTGTTGGATCATCGCCTTCTCACATTTAGGAGTGTCAATTTCAAATTGTCATTGACAGCCCTCTTGCTCTCACTGTCAGGGAGTGATAACAATGGTATCAGAGACCTGGCATAGTTATCTTCATCTTTGTCATTTTTCCCTACATTTTAACATACCTCCTTCTTGCTCTGACCTGCAGGCTGTAATGACTATGATCCCAGAGGCATGGCATAAGGACACTATGATGAGTGAGGAGAAAAGGAACTTTTACCGCTGGGCTTCGTTTGCTATGGAAGCATGGGACGGACCAGGTATAATAAGGAAGACTTTTCTGCCTTTTAAATTCAATTAAAAAATATATATACAGTCGAACCTGTCTATTTAGGCCACAAAAGGGAAACAGAAAAAGTGGCCTCTGTAGACAGGTGGCCTTTCTTGACAGGTTCTACAACAGACATTTCTCTTTAGAGGGAGGCAAAATGCATGGCCTCTATAGATAGGTGGCCTATATAAGAGAGGTGCCACTAAGACAGATTCGACTGTATTCATGTCATGAGATTACATGTAAGTGTTCTGCCAAGGTTGTTTTGACAGGATTCATTGAAGTTTGCCGGCGAATGAAATAAAAGAATCTGTACATTGTTAAATATGGAGTTATAGCTCTATACAATTGTAAGAAACATTTATAAAAAAATGGGTTTAGCCATTGTTACTAATGCTTTGATGATAAGGTTTCATTCTAAAACCCGTACATAAACTATCAATATTCATTATTATCATTTCTTTATTGCAAACAAAACTTGAGGTTGGATTTCAAATACAAATAATAATACAAACAGATAGATAACAAAGGTAGAAATAATGTACACAAAGTCAAAGAAACTGTCGAGTCTGATACATAAATATATGAATAACTACTACTACAATCAAATTATTACACATCATAAAATGAATTAAAGTAAGCTCATTGTCAATATTTTTGAAACGTATGAAGTAAATGAGTCTGGGATATATTCAGTGACTGTTTTCAGTTCTGTGGCCAAAAGGTGATCTAAATTACCATGTCCACAGTCATGAAGCTAACCATGCAATAGTAGTGAATTAGGTTTACAATTTTAGAAATACTTAACCATTAATAGAAAATAAATCAAAAGAAGATCAGCTTCTCAGAGTCAGAAGAACATTAACTCATAAATGCAGGGTTCGTACGGGTCCTGGAAAACCTGGAAAGTCATGGAATTTGGCTTAGTCTTTTTCCAGGCCTTGAAAGTCATGGAAAATCGATGTTTTGATAAAAGGGTCATGGAAAGTCATGGAATTACAAAATTCATGGAAAATTATGTGTTTTTATCATCAGATGTGTAAATAATAAAACTCATTTCTTATTTCTATCTCTTCGTTTCTGTTTTCTCAGTTTGAATTTTGAAACCATTTATTATGACTCGACTCAATAGTCGACTGTGATATTGTTGTTCGCCAGCTCTGTGAACGAACGCATTGTGTAATGTACTGTACTGGGATGTATTTGTGCGAGTGATCGTGTGTGATGAACTGTACATGCCTAGCCTGTGTGTGTATTACAATGTGTATGTGCGTAGTACTTGGCGGCGCGACGTGGCTTGCACTTTCCGAGCATGTGTATTTTGGGGATCATCTCAAAATACCCCCAAAGTTGTGTTACCGACAGGGACAGTTTGGGTAATCATTTGTAGACAGAACAAAACATTATTTATTTTCTATAAATTTTATTTGTTCAAAAAGAGACTTTTAATCATGCAAACAAAGATTTGATCACTAGTAAGGTCAAGTTGATATTTTCCCAACAGTCAATTTACTGCACATTCTTATTTTGAGATCATCCCTTATTGAGCACGTGTGTACGTGTTTTGTTTTCCACTGCATGCATGCACTGTATATTGCTGCACGTACGTGGCATCGATGATACTGACGTTAGTTTAAACTGTTTTGGACTGAAATTTCATGTTGTGAGTTATTGTCAAAATGCTGGGAACTGCAATTTTCATGATGCCTGGTTGGATAATCCGACATATAGCGAATGGATTTTGAAAATAAAGCTCCGATCCAGGAACGGCTAGATGCATGCAGTGTCTGCCAGTGTAAGTTCAATGTACGCAAATATGAGCGAAGCAGCGCTGCACACTCTTTTTTGTACACTGTTTATCATCGCGGTCACAGTGTTTATCTTCTGCTCATAGTCGAGTCACGCGCAAAATGTTTAATTTATGTGCCACATTTGCCCCTGGGAAAGTCATGGAAAGTCATGGAATTCTTACTTCAAAAGTCATGGAAAGTCATGGAATTTTATTTGGCAAAAAGTGTACGAACCCTGTAAATGTAACAAAGGGTTGCGTGTAATGTCCCTCTGGTACTCAGCAGATGGTATTTACATGTATGTTTATTTCATTCCTTCTCACTAGCCCTGTTCACATTCGCTGACGGCCGTTACGTCGGAGCTATCCTGGACCGCAACGGCCTTCGCCCTTCACGCTACTACATCACCAAGTCTGGCTTCATGGTCATGGCTAGCGAGGTAGGCGTGTTGAACCTGGCTCCTGAGGACACACAGTCGAAGAGCCGTCTCAAGCCAGGCAGGATGCTGCTGGTCGATACAGAGCTTGGAGAATTCATCAACGACGCGGACATCAAGCATCACATTGCTACCCTCAGACCGGTCAAACAGTGGATGGACCAACAGGTATGTTCCATTGCCTTTGCCCTCTTCTAGATTTAATGGCTAGTATAAATCTGTCGACTTGCTTTACCGACTTGATCCTAGTTTAAAGTTGGACTAGTGTATGGTAAGACATGAAATGGTAAACTGCTTTGAAATTCAGCTGCTGCAAAACTTATTAGAAAATGAATGTCAAGACTGTCGAGATACATTTTAATGAATGCATTTTATTAAATGTAAACAAAAACACCATACCTGTGTGCACCAATGGCACGTAAGCATACGCAAAGATCTTTGAGTAATGAGATACAGAAATGTGAAGCCCGCTGCGCCCATCTCATTTAGTTTCGCTGCAGGGGATGTTTGGAAGCAGTTTACCACCACACTTTTGAATGGGCTTTAACATTAGAGGCTCTTGAGTTTTGACAAGTTGTGCTACCTAAAATAATAACACAACCTTCCATTTCCACCATGTAGTTGATCTTGATCTCTGTATTAATCGGAAGATCTTTGCTCTGCCTCCCCCTTTATCCGCAGGCTGTCACCCTAGAGGACTTCTACAAGGCTCACCTGGAAACGAGGGGCGAAGAGCCAGAGATCGGTCCTCTCGTTCCCGTCCAGTGCGATCATCGTCTCTCCATGTTTGGCTATAGCGTGGAGCATATCAACCTGCTTCTCGTGCCAATGGTGAAGAACAAGTAAGCTAGCCTGAAGAACTGCTCTCCTTCCATACCTGTGGCCATTGCCATCCCTGTGTCTTCATAGGTCCGAATTCAGGAACCTGAATTCTGGGAAAGGATAGATCTACAGGAAGACGGAAGCTTTTTTTCTCCCCCTTTCTTACTTCTTTTGTTTGTGTGTGTGTGTGTGTTGACAATAAATGTCTACTGCATGGTGTGTCAAGTGTGATATGTCTTAACAAGTTTCAACAGAGACTGTTTCGGGATATGCTCTAGTGACGATTACTCAGGGTTTTATTTCGTCAAATGCAAATGTTAGGTTAGGTTTGCAATTGGATTTTAAGTAAGTTATAGGATTTGAGTGAGGGTAAGATATAGTGAATGGTCTAGAGCTGACATTAAGACTTCATTTGGTATAGGAAATAGACCACAGAGCAATCGTCACTAGAGTATGTGTCGTACAACCAGTCAAATGCTAGAGTGAGAAAATGGCAAGGTACCATGTAAAAGGAGGACGAGGTTGTAACAGGAAAGGAGCATGTGTAAACCATCTTACCCCTTTGCATGTATTTTTGCAGGAAGAAGATTTTGCATTGTTCTTTCAAACATGAATACTCTCTTCCTATTAAAGTAGTTTTGCAGTGTTTTACTTTACAACAGGTATTTTTTAAAGCAATGTATCCGCGTGACTCAAAGATATTGAAATGATGAGCCCCGAGGCAAAGATTGGCGTTGAATCTGGTGAGTGGACTTGCTCTGGTTTTGTTAAATGCCACAGGAGGTTATTATCCTGCTTTTTTCCCCTTTTTCCCAGGAAACTGTCATTTTTTCCATCCTGTTTCTTTAAACCAGGAAAGAGCCTCTAGGATCTATGGGTAACGACGCACCTCTGGCTTGCCTGTCTCAGCGTAATCCATTGGTCTTTGAGTACTTCAAGCAACTCTTTGCCCAGGTCACCAACCCACCTATTGATCCCATCAGAGAGAGCATCGTCATGTCACTGGTGAGAATCAATGCAACTCCTAGATCTTTGGGGCATTAGCTGAGACTCTTTTCATTCAAATATGATCTGACACAATTTTCTTTATGGACGGTAAAACAAAATGCCAAAAGGCAGCGAGAAGTAGAAACTTCAATCTAACTTGCTTTTAATAGCGACCATCTGTAAAGATCCTCAATCATAAAGACCGTGTTTCTCTTGGACAGTGCTTCTCATTGAAAACTGTATAAAAAGGATCACTACCTGGAGACAACGTGTGTGTAAAGACCACTTTTCTTATCTCCCTTGACCTTTTATTATGTAGTTTTCATATTGAAAAAAAATGACAAAATTACTCTTTTTGTAACTAGGCATGTCCCATCGGCCCTGAAGACAACATCTTGGAGCCAAGCGAGAAGCAGTGCAACCGTCTCTTCTTGGACACTCCTGTCTTGACCTTGCACGACCTTGAGATCATTAAAGACACATCTCTTCGCACATGGAAGGTTGGTATTGTATCATTTGAGTGGTTGAGCGAATTGGAATAAAATAAGCAGAATTAACCATTCATTTCATGTTGGGTTTGAGTTGAGGCAGAAAAGTTAGAGCAACAGATTAGAAAAACTTTTAGAAGATGGGACAAAGAGAAATCTCGCCATTTGTTTTGTACAAAGTTCTCATTGCCCCTCTTTAAAACAAAATAGTTATTCTGAAAATACTGTTTATTCACATCATGACATATGTAACCGATGATATATCATGTAAAGATCTGCCTGTCCTATCATGAGAAAATGTGTGATTTAGTAGTGATGGGGGAACTGGGAGCTTAGAAATCTCCATGTGTGATATCACACATTAGGATAAAATGATAGGAGAATTCCTCATCAATTTGTGATCTCAACATTCAAAACTCCTACCTTTTCTGTTTTGTGCTTGGTCCAAAAGTGACACTATTCTATTCCTATGATTTTTTGTTCTGTTTTCATCCAGGCCCCTTTTTAACAAAGGGTTAATTCCTCTTTAAGATATGAGATACATGGATCGAAACTTTCTTACGGTTGCTTTAGTGGATGGATTTCTTGTGCTTTTGATTACAGCAGTTATTTCATTGATTTAACCCATTGAGTACTGAATTCTCTCATTACCAGAGCTTTAATTCAGGGGTCTCTAGGTTCACGTAGGGAGTGAGTTAAAGAAGTGGTCTGAATTAATTTGTCTGGTTGAATTCATTGGTTTGATATATTCTCTTTTTCCTTTTTCTGTTTCCATAGACCAAGACCATTGATATTACTTTCCCTGTGGAAGCTGGATATGCAGGACTGGTCCCAGCGATAGACCGGATCTGTGCAGAGTGTTCCGAGGCAACAGAACAGGGCTATACTCTTTTGGTCTTGTCCGACAGAGCTGCAGGTCCAGAAAGAGTGCCAGTCAGGTATTTGACCACTTTTGTAGTCTACTTTGGTGAAGTGATGTTGATTTTTGTCAACCCCGAAGTATTAAGTTCAAGTCTCTGCTCAGAGTTGGAGGAATATTATTTTAAGTTTGTCCTGAGATACTTATTGAAACGATTTTTTGGGCATTTTGGGTACTTTTGGCATATTGGCTAGATCAAATGAATTAATAATTACTGTGTATACATCTTGTGCATTTATTGGAATGGAAATTTCAGCATTGTCATTGTAATTTATGTTTGTTACCTATGCTTCCCCATCATACAGCTCTCTGCTAGCCTTGGGAGCATCCCACCATCACTTGATCAAGACCCGACAGCGTCTTCACGTCGGTCTCATCGTAGAGACAGGAGAGGCCCGCGAGATGCACCACCTCTGCCTGTTGCTAGGTTATGGTGCAGATGCCATCTGTCCCTACCTCCTGTATGAGTGCCTCATCAGCCTCCATGAGCAGAGCCTCCTGGGAGTAGACTTCGGACCCAAGGAGATTCAGCAGCGGGTCATAGCTGCTACTGAGAAGGGTATCTCCAAAGTGATGGCCAAGATGGGCATCTCACTCCTCCAGAGTTACAAGGTGAGATTGGGATTAAAAGCAGCAAGAGATTATTACCAATAATTACATAATGTATAGTAGTTATAAAGGGGTACAGATTTGGCCTTAAAAGGAGATTCATCAGAGAGTCATAGCGGCTACATGAAGGGTACCTTTAAAGTGATGGCTAAGATGGGGGTCTCCCTCCTGCAAAGTTACAAGGTATGACTGGGATTTAGTATTATGATAGTATTTGAGATTTTGCTGAGGGTCATAGCTGCTACTGAGAAGGGTCTCTCCAATATGATGGCCAAGATGGGCATCTCACTCCAGTAAAGTTACAAGGCAAGGCTGGAGGGTCTGGGAATGTGGCACAGAATCAGCTTATGTGTTGGATGATACTGACAAGGTTATGTCTATAGTTACAATGAAGATGGACATGTCATTTCTGCAGAGTTATAATGTAAGGCTGGGATAAAGTAAGAAATGAAGCATTATTATAATAAGAAGCAGCACACACTGATTGGAAAGGGGGGAAGAGAGATGTTTTTATTGCCTGGCTTTAGGCCTACATGTATCTATGTCAGTTACGATCAGTTATCCATATGGCTGCACCAAAGCATAAGAAACTTGACATTAGACGATCGTTCTAATAAAAAATGAATGTCATACCTGCCAACCATTCCTATTTTGGAGGAATGATTCATATGTTTTGGCCTTCAAGCTATTGATTTGAACCCTAGATTCCTCTTAAAAAAAACCAAACTATTCCTAATTTTGCATTGAGAGACTCCTAGTATTTGCTTTGAAAGGTGGGCAGGTATGGAACATGTTTCAGATGTCTCATTCATTCCTCTCGTCATCTCGTTTTCAGGGAGCTCAAATCTTTGAGGCAGTTGGTCTTGCCCAGGAGGTGGTAGAAAAGTGCTTTGTAGGAACAGCATCCAGGCTGGGTGGAGCCACATTTGAGATCCTGGCTGAAGAGGTAAATGTCATGTCCAAGGTACCATAGTTGATAAATGACGGTTGATGAAGAAAGGTAGATAGAAATCTATCACATGCTCTGTGTGAGATATTTTTATGCCTCCGCTACAACGTAGCCGGAGGCATTATGTTTTCTGGTTGTCCGTCCGTCCGTACGTACGTACGTCCGTACGTACGTCCCGTTCTCGTGATCGCGTTATCTCAAGAACCAATTGATGGATTACCGCCAAACTCGGGTCATGTATGTATCTTGCAGAGCTAATGAAGTGATTAGATTTTGGGGTCACGAGGTCCAAGGTCAAAGGTCACAGGGCCCATTATGTATGCAAAAATAGCTCGTGATCGCGTTATCTCAAGAACCAATTGATGGATTACCGCCAAACTCGGGTCATGTATGTATCTTGCAGAGCTAATGAAGTGATTAGATTTTGGGGTCACGAGGTCCAAGGTCAAAGGTCACAGGGCCCATTATGTATGCAAAAATAGCTTGTGATCGCGTTATCTCAAGAACCGATTGATGGATTACCGCCAAACTTGGGTCATGTATGTATCTTGCAGAGCTAATGAACTGATTAGATTTTGGGGTCACGAGGTCAAAGGTCAAAGGTCACAGGGCTCATTATGTATGCAAAAATAGCTTGTGATCGCGTTATCTCAAGAACCGATTGATGGATTACCGCCAAACTTGGGTCATGTATGTATCTTGCAGAGCTAATGAACTGATTAGATTTTGGGGTCACGAGGTCAAAGGTCACAGGGCTCATTATGTATGCAAAAATAGCTTGTGATCACTTTATCTCAAGAACCGATTGATGGATTACCGCCAAACTTGGGTCATGTATGTATCTTGCAGAGTCAATGAACTGATTAGATTTTGGGGTCACGAGGTCAAAGGTCTAAGGTCACAGGGCTCATTATGTATGCAAAATAGCTTGTGATCACGTTATCTCAAGAACCGATTGATGGATTACCGCAAAACTTGGGCCATGTATGTATCTTGCAGAGTCAATGAACTGATTAGATTTGGGGGTCACGAGGTCAAAGGTCACAGGGCTCATCTCAAAATAGCTTGTGATCGCGTTATCATTAGAACCAACAGATGGATTACAATCAAACTTGAATTTTAATAATTGCTTCCATTTTGGTTTGTAAAATTGCTCTATGGCGGAGGCATCATTTTCGACTGCGCGCAGTTGAAGTTCCATCTAGTTTTTGTTTGTAAAAAAATAAAAAGTTCTTTGGCCGGCAGTCCGTTGTGTACATCATTTTATGAACTCTAATTCAACAACTAATGTGTTGAATTTGTTACCATGGGAAAAAAAAAAAATCCATTCACGATCTTAATATACATGAGTGTTGTTGATGATTTTCGTGACCGTAATACGAACTTTGTTTTATGTCTGCTCCCAGCGTATTGACTGGGAGGTTTTGCTTGTTGAGATTAATGCCTAACAAGCGTAAATGAACTAAATTTGATCGTACTTCGTATTTCATTACCATGAGTGACACGGTTTTCTGCGCCATATTTGAACACTTATAAACCGGGGGTTCTTTTTGCGGGCGGTTGCCGCTGTATATCTGAACGGGCGTTAATGTGTATTATTAGGGTTACTAGTATAGCTATTTACTGTGCGCTTGCATAAGGAAATTTTCAGGCATGACAGAGACACTAGACGTTTTCACAATGTGTATTCACAATGTGTTTTCACATTGAAATGAGAGCTTATTCAGTGTACTGTGACTCAAGTTTCCTTGTTCCATATAGGCTTTCGAAAGGCACAGAGTGGCTTATGCAGAGTCTCAAGGAGATATATCGAGAAACCTGGAGGGTGGATCATACCATTGGCGTGATGGGGGTGAGAAGCATGTCAACGATCCTGTCAGCATTGCCAACTTGCAGGATGCAGCACGTAACAAGAATCAAAATGCCTATCAGAAGTTTGTAGAGTCACAGAAAGAATCGGTAAGTCTCCTATAGGCAAGTAGATTGGTGCTGCACTTGTTACTACCTACAGGTAACCTGCTTTTGAGCTATTTACTCACTACAATTAATGGTAGTTTGCATACTGTTTTTGCATGGTTCAAATTGTTCTCAATCAGGCGGTTTGTGAAATGTTCTTGGGAAGTAATGAAGTTCCAAAGAATCTCCAATCCATTATAGGACTTGTGAAGTTCCTGGACATCTATCTCACTATCAAATACCCTCTATCAAGAGGGCAGTATTAAAGGTATTACAAAGTTTTGGTATGGGGTCATGAATTTGGTTCAAATGAACATATTGGAAGCATATGCGATTTTACAATATTCAATGATTGTTGTCGCGGTTGAAATCGAGTCTAAAGTGATCAATTTGTAAATAATAAACTCTTTATGTTGTATAGCGCCCTCTTAAGACTGATACTACTTTAGCTTTAAACATTGTTTCTTGACTACAATCGAATGATATGCTATTCCCGTTTGGAAATTATATATCAGAACTGCATATTCTGAGATTTTCATGGTCGCAGCTACCATGGAATGGCCTTAGGCGCTATTTGAAATACTTGAAATTTACCGGGAGCACCGGTAAATTTTGATTATTCAATTTGCTCGAAAGCAGTATTGTCTTAGGGGCTAAATTTTTTAGTGCTAATAATACATCCACAGGGGCATCCAAATAAATCAAAAATTTAGAGAATTACTATCCATCCAATTTCAACATGTCCCAAAACTTTGCATTACTTTTAACATGTTGCCGATATTTAGTATCACATGGGCTTATCAAGGAGATTGATAATTTTTCTAAATGGTATTTTGAGTTGATATGCTTCAGGATGTCAGTTTGAGAAAAATAGCATTTTTTACAACCCCATTTCCTGTTAAACATGATTGAATTTGAATGTAAATTAGAATATGAGAAATAATCTTATGTTTAATTGAATAGGGATTTGAATTTAAATTTGAATTTCATTTTCGATTTGGACTGTGACCAGGATCAGGATTTAGATGTGAGTTTGATTTCAAATTCAAATTTGATAATGGCTTAGGGGTTATGAGTTTGAGTTGGTATGTGGATGTGGATTTGATTTGAATGTGAAATCTTATTCCACAGGTTCGTATGTGTACCCTGAGAGGTCAACTCGAGATGGTGAAGAGCAAGGAGCCGCTGGACCTATCCCTGGTGGAGGAAGCTGCTTCCATAGTCAAGAGGTTCAACACCGGTGCTATGAGTTTTGGTAGTCTCTCCATAGAGGCCCATAGTACATTGGCAAAGGCTATGAACAGGTGAGCCAACCCTTATTGTGTAGAGTAGTTTAATAATAACGATAATAATAATGTATTTATATAGGGCATTTTCCATAAACATGTTCAAATGCGCTTTACAATTATGTTATTAACAAAAGAGGTGAGTTTTGAGATATTTGTTGAAGGTATTGAGAGAATGCTGGTTGCAAAGAAATCTGGGTAGGTTATTCCACAGTTTGGAAGTAGCAGTTGTGAATGCTCTGTCACCAAGTGTGGGTAGCATCTTCAGAGACGAATAGTTCAGCCTGATGCCTTGAGAGGAGCATAGGGAGTTAAATACCTCTGACATGAATAAGGGTTCTTCTCATTCCCCTGCAGGATTGGTGCCAAGAGTAACACTGGAGAGGGCGGAGAGAAGGAAGACCGGTACCTGCACACCAAGGACCCCCTGAACAACACTCGTTCAGCCATCAAGCAGGTAGCTTCTGGGAGGTTTGGGGTCACCAGCTCCTACCTGGCCCACTCGGATGAGCTACAGATCAAGATGGCCCAGGGTGCCAAGCCAGGAGAAGGGGGCGAACTGCCAGGCTATAAGGTAAGGGTTGAAGCCTGCATAAGAAACCTCCTAAACCTCCTAACTCTGTTCTCCAGTGCTGCCCATTTTTGTCCATCTTTCTTAGGTTGTTGTTTTTGTTTTTCATGTTTGTTATAGTGAGGGGGGTCATATCTCAATTTTTCTAGCGAATTATCAAGAGTGTTCTGAAACTCGCTTTCGTACCTGACCCTGGTTTCAATTTTGTACGCACACTCAGGGTTCTAACACACAACAAAATTTGTGAGAATTCGTGAAACAAATGAGGTTCATGAAGGGATGGGGTTCCCGCTACTTCAAAATGCAATCATCATTGTGGAGGACCTGACTGATTCCAGTCGTTAGCTCCAACACCAACACAATGAGTAAACCTTATCAAAGAATGCCCAATGATAACCTCCTTCCCTTTATTTCTCTCTCTCACAGGTTACTGAGGACATTGCCTCCACCAGATATTCAATCCCGGGGGTGGGACTGGTTTCCCCGCCCCCTCACCATGACATCTACTCTATCGAGGACCTTGCCGAGCTCGTCTACAATCTCAAGTGCTCCAACCCGGAGGCGAGGATCAGTGTCAAGCTGGTGTCAGAGGTTGGCGTAGGGGTCGTCGCTGCTGGGGTTGCCAAGGTGAGGTTTACTTCAGTGACCCCTGTCATGCGTACTGTAGTCGCACCAAAGATCAACACCATCTATAGACAATAGGCCTAACGTAATGTTACCTGGATGGCCAACATTCATTTTTGTAGATAATAAGTTTGTTTTTAATGTTGTTGGTGTTTGGGCTGGGGGTATCAACCAAGATTTTTAAAATTATTCCTAATTAGGTGGTCTGTTGTCAACAGACCACCTATTAATTTCGTCAGAATTTTCTTTCTTTATTTCTTTATTATTTATTATTTATTTTTATTTCTCCACTTTTTTGTGCAAGCGATTACTCAAAATCAAACCACACAATGTCTTTCAATTTTGGCACAGTCATAGGTCATCGTCATGAGACGTGACAGGAACATTTTCAAGTTCATCAAATCGTCGTGACGTCATCCAGGCGCCATTTTGTGAAAATCATCTCATGATCATATCTTCATAACGGAAAATCATTTCTCATTCATATTTATCAATATCAATTTCAATATCCGTCCGGTCATTTTCATGTCAATAAAAGGCGCGTACGCGTACGTCCAGCAGCGTCAGTGCGCGCAAAATTTCAAAATGCTCAAAATCACTTTTTATTCAAATTAGAGTACGTTTCAGCCAATTTTAAGCATTTCACACAAAAACGCTCACACGCAAATGCGCGCGCGTTTTCGTTCGTCATGGCCAAACGCAACATAAATCCTCTTTTTTTCGTTGGCATGATATTCCCCATTTTTTTCCGAACAATTTGGTACCACGTTTATCTCTTTACGACCATTAATAACGGAATGAGCGTCAGTTCCAGATAATGTCCGTACGTGCGAGCTCTTGTAATACATAACAGATATGGGCAAAAACATGCCTATTCAAAATCCATTATAGGTCTTTAGGATGCCCGTTGACCCCTAATTTTTATTTCATATTTGGATAGAGTATGAATCGTAGATATGATTTCATGTCTCATTCGGCCATTAAATATATCGTGACGTCATCATAATGGTCTTGGAACTCAAAATCCGAATTGGCATATTATGACATCAGTATATTTAGGGAAATTTGATTGTATCTTTTTAAATATTGATCGATTTTCTTCCAAATTTCGATATGTTGTAGTTGTGACATTTTTTAACAAGATCAGCGTCCACAAAATTTAAAGACAGACCACCTAATTCGTCCTCAATGACGAATTAAATTTCTAGGTGGTCTGTTGTCAACAGATCACCTATTAATTTCGTCAGAATTTTCTTTCTTTATTATTATTCTTTATTTCTACACTTTTTTGTGCACACGATTGCTCAATATCTAACCACCCGATTTCTTTCAAATTTGACACAGTCATAGGTCATTGTCATGAGACGTGACAGGAACATTTTCAAGTTCATCAAATCATCGTGACGTCATCTACGCGCCATTTTGTGAAAATCAACTCATGATCATATCTTCATAACAGAAATTCAATTCTCATTCATATTTATCAAGATTAAGTTCAATATCCGTCCGGTCATTTTCAGGTCAAAAACGGCGTGCAGCGTCGTCCGTGCGCGCGCAAAATTTCAAAATGCTCAAAATCATTTTTATTCAAATTAGAGTACGTTTCAGATCATTTCAAGCATTTCGCAAAAAAACGCACACGCGATTGCGTTTTCGTTCGTCATGGCCGTACGCAACATAGAATCGCCAGTTTTTCTTTTGCATGATATTCCTCGTTTTTTTACGAACAATTTGGTACCATGTTTATCTCTTTATGACCATTAATAACGGAATGAGCGTCCGTTCCAGATAAATGTCCGTGCGTGCGAGCTCTTGTAATACATAACAGATATGGGCAAAAACATGCCTATACAAAATCCATTATAGCTCTTTAGGATGCCCGTTGACCCCTAATTTTCTTTTCATATTTGAATAGAGTATGAATCGTAGATATGATTTCATGTCTCATTCGGCTGTTAAATATATCGTGACGTCATCATAATGGCCTTGTAACTCAATATCTGAATTGGCATATTATGATATCAGTATATTTAGGATAAATTGACTGTATCTTTGTAAATATTGATCGATTTTCTTTCAAATTTCGATATGTTGTAGCTGTGACAATTCCTAACAAGATCAGCGTCCACCAGATTTAAAGACAGACCACCTAATTCGTCCTCAATGACGAATTAAATTTCTTGTTACAAGTTAAATTTACTATTTCACATTTCACCATAGTTGTGAAAGTAGGTGAACTGTTTAATGCTTGTGCTAAGAATACCAGAAGACATCCTTAAAAATATCCCACGTTATTGAAGAGGGATAATGAATGGGGTGGATGGTGGATGTTGGGCTAAATCTCTAAGACCGTTAAAGTAACCCAGCTGTCTGGAGGTTAATCTTTCTATGTAGGTTGTTTTCTGGGCCCGAAGTTAGAGCTACTTAGAATATAAACCGTCTTCAAAATCATGATTCCAACTTCCAGCATAGACCAAAATGAGTGTAAATAGGCTTGGTATGTATGTATTATTACCTGCCCATGGGGCATGATGACACCTATGGAGGTTTAAGCCATGGATCTCTTTCATGATATCAGGCCAGTATGTTTGACTGTTCACAACCATCCTTCTATAACAGGGTAAAGCTGAACACATCACCATCTCAGGCCATGACGGAGGAACAGGGGCTAGCACATGGACGGGAATCAAACATGCTGGGTTGCCATGGGAACTCGGATTAGCAGAGACTCATCAGACGTTGGTTCTCAATAACCTGAGGTCAAGGGTCGTCCTGCAGACAGACGGCCAGCTGAGGACAGGTTAGTGATTGTGTGAGAGAGTGTAAAAGACTTCTGTATATGATTGGACATTTAAATGTAATCTTGAGGTTTGGTGACAATAAAAAAATACTTTCTTATAGAATCTAGAACAGTTATCCCCAAATATCTATAGAAACTATTAGATGACTCCGAAAGAGTCCAAGCCGCATGTGTTGTCTGCCTGCTGCATTGTCCCTTGTGAATATCCGTGGTGGTGATTTTGAGGGTGGGTTCACTATTTTGTTTTTTTACATTTGGGTGCCTTATACTTGACCACCTCTTTAACTAATTCACAATGATTTATAAAAACACCTGAAATAAAACCTCAGTTAAATTACTGACTCTTTGATTCCCAGGTCATGACGTCATCGTAGCAGCTCTTCTCGGGGCAGATGAGTTTGCTTTCTCCACCACGCCTCTTATTGTAATGGGATGTACCATGATGAGGAAATGCCATCTTAACACTTGCCCTGTAGGAGTCGCTACTCAGGTCTGTATTTTAGAATGTTGATGATAATGATGTTGATGGAGGTGGCGATGGTGAGAGTGATGATTATTGAGATGATGATGATGATGATGATGATGATGATGATGATGATGATGATGATGATGATGATGATGATAGCGATGCTGGGATGTACCATGACGAGGAAATGCCATCTTAAACTGCCTTGTAGGAGTTTCTACTCAGGTCTGTATTTCAGAATGTTGATGATGATGATGGTGATGGAGGTGGCGATGGTGAGAGTGATGATTCTTGAGATGATGACGATGATGGTAATGGTGATGATGATGATGATGATGGTAATGGTGATGATGGTGATGATGATGATGATGATGGTGATGGTGATGGTGATGGTTATGAGATGATGACGACAGTGATGGTGCTCATCATAATGATGACATTGATGATAATAACAACGTGATAATATGTTTTCAGGGCTATTTAATACTTTATCATGATCATATTTGCATGACCATTTAAATGTATGTAGTCTAAAGTTTCAAATATGGACAAAGTGTTACTCAATGTCAACTTAATTCTTCACCTGTAATTATTTATGTATGCCTTGTTGCAATGCAAATCCATGTTTTTACCTAATCAAAATAATTCTCTCTCTATGTTTGATAGGATCCTGAATTGAGGAAGAAGTTTGATGGTCAACCTGAGCATGTTGTCAACTATTTCTTCATGCTTGCTGAAGAGATCCGTTCTCACATGGCACAGATGGGATTCAGAACCTTCCAGGTTTGTTTGCATTTAAATCATAACCCTTCGCTTGCATTCTTCACCTCTCTGCACAGTCGCTCCTCTGCCACACACACAATTTTGCACAAAACAATAGGCACCAATTGACGGAAGGATTGCTTTGTGAAACACAATGGCTTTGCAAAATTATCCATTTTACGATCTTGATTAGCTCCATGACAACCCTTTGGAAAATTTTGGAACTATTATTTCAAAAACGTAATGTGCCAATTAAAGAGTTGAATGCAGGATAGAATTAGGAGTGTATGGTTTCTCAATCAGCAAAATTGACACTGCATATTTCATGATTGTCGTAGTTGCTGCCTTTTCCTCACACATAAGGGTTTGATGGGATTTTGGACAGTGTCCGACTTTCTTACATTGCATATCTCTAGCCCTGTTTATCAGTTCTGCTTTTTGTCCACTATTATTAAAGATGAGATTATGAACATTTCTATAATGTCTTTCCTCTGTATACATGTATATTAGTATGATCTCAACAGAGAGCTATTACAGGACAATTCAAGCATATTGTAAGACAATGTTCTTCAAATTTTCTCTCAGAATCCACACAATACCAAGAACAAGTTAAAGTTATATTTATTGAACATTCTATAAGGGAAAGATATAATTTCTTACTATTCTATCACTTCTTCTTGCGTCATCCTTGTAGGAGATGATTGGCCGATGTGACATGCTCCAGCCTGTCCAGGAGAAGACCAATGGCAAGAGCAAGCTTCTCAACTTTGACCAGGTACTGACCAAGGCTTCTGACCTTCGACCTGGTGCCAGTCACATCGGAGGCACTGCCAAGCAGGGATTTGCCCTGGATAAAAGACTGGTGAGAAATTAGATTGATTTTTCATATGCTTCAGGAGAACAATCCATGTACCGTTGAAAGACTTAAGCACTTGTGTTCCCCTTAGGAATTTGACTCCACTCATGGTATTCACACGTTAACAGATGTTATGTTGATCACTGAACTAGAGTATAATGTACCTCTACGACTGACAGGTCTTTGCAGTTACCATGCACAGATTTGAAAATATCCACCCCTGGGAGGAAAGTTCATCAAAAGAAATTTATATCTTGCAGCAACCTGAATGCTCTTCGATATCAGCTATGCTCTGAGTAATGCCAAAAGCGTTTTCCTTCTCTGTTTGCTGCCTGCAAGATTTCTGAACTCATTCATTTGGAATGCTACCAAGTCTGGCTAGTATATCGATTGAACTGTGACACATTGTGCATAGAAATCTGAAGTTGGCACTTTACTTAACAATTCAGAATTACTCTCAAAATGTTTTTCCATTTCCAGAACTTAAAATAAGTGGTAGTCATATTTTTCTTGTCCATTTTTGCTACCCTACAGGACAATTTGTTGATAGAAAGAGCAAGTGACGTTCTCAATGGAACCAGCAAGCACGTTGAGATGAATATGGACGTCACCAATGAATGCAGAGCCTTTGGAACCACCCTCAGCTTTCACATCTCAAGGTAATGTCATCAACAGATTCCTTACATGGTCTTCATGATGATGATGATGATGATGATAATTGTAATGATGATGAGGATGATGATGGTAATGGTCGTGATTGTGATGAATGATGATGATGATGATGATGGTGATGGTGATGATGGTGATAATGATGATTGTGGTCGTGGACGTGGACGTGGACGTGGTCGTGATAGTAATGATGATGTTTGACAATAAGTTATCAATATAGAAAGAAGAAACAAAAAGATTTTCTTTCTACTCTTGTTTTGCAGGAAGTATCGTGAGAAAGGCCTTCCAGACAAGTCGATTGAGATCAAGTTGACTGGTTCAGCCGGTCAGAGTTTCTGTGCTTTCCTGGCCAAGGGTGTTCATGTAGAGCTAGAAGGTGATAGCAATGACTACGTAGGAAAGGTAAGAAGAAGCTATACATGTATTCATTTAAAAGTCATTGGACTTCAAGCTCAATACCCTGGCTTCTCCAAAGGCATTCATAAATGATATATCATGATATCAAGTAACATTAGATGATGATGATGATGATGATAAGATAATTTCATTTGTTATTTTTGTGTTATTTTGTAGGAGTTAAAGATAAAGTTGAGTTCTGGTAATGCAATTGCATTGTGAAAGAAACGTTGTGGAATCGATCAGAAATGGTTAATCATGTAGCATATAAGTATTGGTGTGTGCTGCAATGTTCTGGAATCATCAAAATGATAAGAAATTTGGCCCAGTCTTGGTAAAGTTACAAGCACTGTACACAGAAAGATGTATACGGGACTACAGGAACATGTGGCATAAAAATCTGTCCCGATTTTTATGATGTTACATGCCATATTTAGAATATTAAGGCAGTTGAAGAGCCACGCTTTTCATGGAACATTTTTATGCCTCCGCCACCGAAGGTGGTGCCGGAGGCATCATGTTTTTGGGTTGTCCGTCCGTACGTCCGTACGTCCGTCCCGTTTGACCGTTATCACAATATCTCAAGAACCATTTAAGATTTAAACTTAAGACTCGGGAATAGTATTTATCACCATAGGAAGACGATCTGATTAGATTTTGGAGTACGTAGGTCAAAGGTCACAGGTCACAGAGGTCAACTTATGAAATTCCTTGTATTGAGTTTGTTAGCGATATCTCAAGAACCATTTGAGATTTAAACTTCAAACTTAAGGATAGTATGTATCACCATAGGAAGACGATCTGATTAGATTTTGGAGCACGTATGTCAAAGGTCAAGGGTCACAGAGGTCAACTTATGAAATTCCATACATTGAGATTGTTATCATGATATCTCAAGAACCACTGGAGATTTAAACTTCAAACTTAGTGATAGTGTGTATCACTATAGGAAAACAATCTGATTATATTTTGGAGCACGTAGGTCAAAGGTCAAGGGTCATAGAGGTCAACTTATGAAATTCCATACATTGAGATTGTTATCATGATATCTCAAGAACCACTGGAGATGTAAAAACTTCAAACTTAAGGATAGTATGTATCACCATAGGAAGACGATCTGATTAGATTTTGGAGCACGTAGGCCAAAGGTCAAGGGTCACAGAGGTCAACTTATGAAATTCCATACATTGAGATTGTTATCATAATATCTCAAGAACCACTGGAGATTTAAACTTCAAACTTAATGATAGTGTGTATCACCATAGGAAGACAATCTGATTAGATTTTGGAGCACGTAGGTCAAAGGTCAAGGGTCACAGAGGTCAACTTATGAAATTCCATACATTGAGATCGTTATCGCGATATCTCAAGAACCACTGGAGAATTTTCACTTCAAACTTAATGATAGTATGTATCACCATAGGAAGACGATCTGTTTAGATTTTGGAGCATGTAGGTCAAGGGTCACAGAGGTCAACTTGTGAAATTCCATGTCTTCAGCTCGTTTAATATGACTTTACATTTGATATTCGATATGATGTAATTTTAATGGAATTTCTGAAAGGATTATGCTTTTATTGCAAGACTTTTCGCCTGTAGAGTATGACGTCACTCGGTGTTGAGGCTGGTGTTGAGCTATCGATAACGCGATCGGTATCGTCCTTCTAAACTGACCGTCGGTGTTGGAGCTCGGTTTAGCAGCCTTTCCATGCTCTCAACACCAACACCAACACCGAACACCGTACTTGAAATCACTCAATGTCTTATGGGTACACAGTTCATGAGAAAAAGCAAAAGGCACTGACAATTGAATTTCATATGCAGCGCATGTCATTCTTTAAAAAAAAATCAAATGAAAACGAGCTTTAATTCTTTATAATGGCAATACATGGTTACTTTTATGCCTCCGCTACAAAGTAGCGGGGAATTATGTTTTCTGGTTGTCAGTCCGTGCGTACATACGCACGCACGCACGCACGTCTGTGCGCACGTCCCGTTCTCGTGATCGCGTTATCTCAAGAACCAATTGATGGATTACCGCCAAACTCAGGTCATGTATGTATCTTGCAGAGCTAATGAACTGATTAGATTTTGGGGTCACGAGGTCAAAGGTCACAGGGTCCATTATGTATGCAAAAATAGCTCGTGATCGCGTTATCTCAACCGATTGATGGATTACCGCCAAACTTGGGTCCTGTATGTATCTTGCAGAGCCAATAAACTGATTAGATTTTGGGGTCACAAGGTCAAAGGTCACAGGGCTCATTATGTATGCAAAAATAGCTCGTGATCGCGTTATCTCAAGAACCGATTGATGGATTACCGCCAAATTTGGGTCATGTATGTATCTTGCAGAGCTAATGAACTGATCAGATTTTGGGGTCACGAGGTCAAAGGTCACAGGGCTCGTTATGTATGCAAAATAGCTTGTGATCACGTTATTTCAAGAATCGATTGATGGATAACCGCCAAACTTGGGTCATGTATGTATCTTGCAGAGTCAATGAACAGATTAGAATTGGGGGTCACGAGGTCAAAGGTCACAGGGCTCATTTTGTATCCTAAAATAGCTCGTGATCGTGTTATCATTAGAACCAACAGATGGATTACAATCAAACTTGAATTTTAAAAATTGCTTCCATTTTGGTTTGTAAAATTGCTCTATGGCGGAGGCATTTTTCGACTGCGCGCAGTTGAAGTTCCATCTAGTTTCTGATGTTCTTCCACACTTGCTTAATACAATGATAATGCTCACAAAATTATTTTTCACCTCTTCCCAGAACTCAACCTTCTCTTTAACACCCTTCTGGCTTCGAACAGACAATACAGTATATGGTAGTGTTCATGGTGGTGATGATAACTGATGATGCTTATTAACGTGGTGGTGGGGATTGTGATGATGATGATTATGATGACGATGATGGTGGTGGTGGTGATGATGATGCGTGCTTGCTTTGTACATTGCGAATGCTTGTTATAGTAGTATTTTAGTTTAAATTGCATGGCTGTTATAAACACATTTGCAACCAACGTCATAGGAAAAATCGCAAATAACTTGTGAATGGTTTTTGAAGCAGTCGTTGGATTACAATTTACATATCCGTTTCAAAAAACCTAATACCTGAATGTTAAGCGTACTCACCATGATGCTGCCGCGGACTAAAGTGATCCCCATTAAGAAGATTAATAATCCCAACATCTTATTCTCCCCAAGGGCCTGTCCGGTGGCACGGTGATTGTTTACCCTCACCGGAACGTGCCCGAAGCCTTCGTGTCTGAACTGAACATCATTGTTGGCAATGTGTGCCTGTATGGCGCCACCAGTGGCAAGGCTTTCTTCAGGGGGTGGACTGCTGAACGGTTCTGTGTCAGGAACTCGGGAGCTCTTGCAATCTGTGAGGTAACGTAGGACATCATCTTCTTATATATTGCAGTGAATAGCTCATATCTGATAATACTTTCTTAATGATAATAATCTTGATAATGCTTAATAATGGTTCTGAGCAGTCTACAGATATTATCACCCATGTCATCGGATTCCTTTATGTACAAATTATGTGCACCATCTGTACTCCCTTGAGAGAAGTGTTACTGTATGTTCAGCATGAAGGCATACACGTATGGTACTTTATGATCATCATCCTACCAGGGCCCTGCTTTATAAAACTTGTTATCAATAACAGGTTACAATAACTGTATATAATCTACTGACATTGTGGCATTTGATTGGCTGAAAGCAAAGTTGTCATAGAAAGTTAGAAGTTTTATAAAAGAGGGCCCAGGTCCCCATTTCTCTCCTGGTATGAAGTGGCAATGGACATTCATCTCTCGCTCAAAATCACAACTCCTTCATCTCCAGTCAAGACTTCAAACCACTTGACTCTAACATACAGTTAACAACTAAATTATAAATACCCGTTGTATATTTTCTGTTTTTTTGTTTTTTTTGTAACTCAAGAATGAAAGGCAGTCTGGTTTAATTTCGGCCTTTGTTGAATACTTTCTGATGTAAGCTTTGATATGTCACATTCTCAAGAAACAAAAATCAACAATCAATTTTTCACATACTTAAAAATATTACAAAACTTGGTAAGTGTATGAATAATTTAGGTGTTACTGTATCAATCTATGTGTGGAAGGTCCAAATATCAATAGGGCTGAACATTAGGCTCGTAATCAGTGGGTCTGGGGATGAAACGCCATTGCCTCCGCTTGGCCTGCCAACCATTCCTATTTTGGAGGAGTGATTCCTATTTTTTGACCTTCAAGATATTGTTTTGAACCTGAGATTCCTCTTTTTTTCTGAAATATTCTGTGTGAGAAGTATAAAAAAATAGATCGTATTCCTAATTTTGCCTTGAAAGATTCCTTATTTTTGCTGTGAAAGGTGGAAACTGTAAGTGAGATTAACACCTTGACAGTAAATCAAAATGCACGTGATATACTTTAGAGCTATTAAACCGCATGAAATTGTCAGGGGCTGGAAGCAGATTCGAAAATTGCTGACAACAGTTTTTAACTTTATGTGTCATTTGCTGTGATCAAATTTTGCGTGTCCGATTGATGTCTTTGACTAGTACAAGGGCAACAGACTTTGTATTGCACTTCTGATTGACTTTTGTGATGTTTTGTTCGACAGGGCGTAGGAGACCATGGCTGTGAGTATATGACAGGAGGACGAGCCATCATTCTAGGGGCTACTGGACGGAACTTTGCTGCAGGCATGTCTGGTGGTATCGCCTATGTCTATAATGTGTAAGTACATGTAGAAGATTCTATTGATCCATGTCCATGTTTTTAGGGTCTACCATAGCTGCCAACTATTTCTATTTTGGAGGAATGATTCCTATTTTTTGGCCTTCAAGCTATTGTTTTAAAACCCTAGATTTTTCTCTTTTTCTGAAATATTCAGTGTGAAAAATATACAAAAAAGACTGTATTCCTAATTTTGCATTGAGGGATTCCTAATTTTTGCTGTGAAAGGTTGGCAGGAATGGTCTACTGCAACATGTAGATTATGGGTCATGTCTTGTAAAGTTTTAAGAAAATCATAATTCTTTAAATCAAGAGCCAACCCACCCTGATGAATCTGCTTGAAAGCTCATTATTTACACAGTTTGTTGTTAGGTTTCAATTTACTTTTCTGTCAGATACAAATGCATTATAAATAATGCTACATGCTGTAAGATATTGAAAGATTGTTTACTTTTGCTTCAGGTATACATGTATCCGTAATTCCATTTGCCAAACAACCCTATTTCGTCTTTCAGTTTTTCTATCTATCCATGGTGACTGTCCATCCATCTCTTGATCTGTACTTGTATATCTACTCATCCTTTTTCATCCAACCATTTGTCCGTCCATCCTTCCATCTGTCTATCTACTCTTCCATCCTTTCACCTACTCCTTCAATTTATATCCAACCATTTGTCCGTCAACCCTGTCAACCATCTATCCATCTAAACCATCCACCCACCCATTTACCCCCTTTTATAGTGGACATTCTTATTTATTTATCATTTATTTTTTCATTTTTCATCTTTTTAAAATGCCTTTTCAGTTGGAATGATTTCTATCCGAAGTGCAATACAGAGTCTGTTGTCCTTGAGCCACTAGTCAAAGACATCGACATCACCTTCTTGAAGGAAAGCCTAGCAGAGTTCATCTCATACACTGGGTCAAAGGTAGCGACCAAGATACTTGAAAACTGGGAAACAGAAAGCCAACGATTTGTCAAGGTAAGCAATACATTTAGGTTGTGTTTGTAGTTTCTTCTTGATGCGTACAGTGTTGTGAAAATCAGTGTTCCTGCCGATGTGTCCATACTTATGATGTCTATACTCTTGGATTGCCTCTATTGAGCTGCCACAGTTCCTTCTTGCAGAATCATGCAGAGAATGAGAACCACAGAATATCATGCTTCTTTGATTGCCACATCTATACAGAATTGTTGGTTTTGTACCAACGAGCTTTACATTAGAAGTGTGCACAATGAAAAAGAACCATCTATGTATTTATAGCTAAAGGTTCATGTTTGTGAAAATGACTATTGTATGAGCAGAAAGTTTAAAGTGCATGAAATTTCACGACATTCACAAGTGGTCAGGAAAGTTTGAGGCCATGAAACAAAAAGATCACAAGAATGAAATTTTGTTATCAGCAGTTTTTCAAAAAATTGAAGTTTACCATTTAAACCATTAAAAAGCCAGACAGGAAAATAGAGGTTGATGTGCTGAAAGACAATGTACATGTAAGTAAACAAAACTGGTTGTTTTCCACCACCAACTATCCAGGTCTTCCCCAACGAGTACCGTCGAGCTCTGCGGGAGGAGCGAGCCAAAGCCCTTGCAGAGGAGAAGGCCAAGCAGGAGACGGAGCATCTTCAGAACGGTCTATCCAACGGCACCAATGGCCATGCCCTCAACGGCCACGCCCTCAACGGCCACAGCCCCAATGGTCAACCATCTAATGGGTTGAATGGTTCGGGTGATGGCAGGCATGTGAAGCAGGAACCTAAGGTGACCGATATCGAGTCTACTATCCCAGACCTGGAGCAGGAGAAGAAGACTATTGAGAGGGTCTTGGATAAGACCAGGTAAGTTTGTCATGGACCCTGTGGATACCTGCCTCAGAAACCGGAAATCCATATCACAGAGCAGTTCTCGATTCAAGAGTCAAGTTTCAAAGGTTATTTGACATCTCTTTAAATGACAAACAGTAGCATTGGACAGCATATGCTCAGTGACATTTGCCCCATGGTCAGTATCGTACCCTCGCCAAGTTTATAAACTCAACTTCAACTGGACTACATACTATGCCTAAACCTAATCCTTAACCTATCCTGAAACTCAGTTACAACGTGGACTTAGACCTAAATCTTTGAAGAAACAAAAACAGCTTGGTGCAGTTGTTACCAGAGCATATGTCGGGTAACCCCAACAAGTGCTTAAAATTGTGTTTTTGTAGCCGGAGGCATGATTTTTTCTGGTTGTCCGCCCGTCCGTACGTCTGTACGTCCCGTTCTCGTGATCGCGATATCTCAAGAACCGATTGATGGATTACCGCCAAATTTGGGTCATGTATGTATCTTGCAGAGTTAATGAAGTGATTAGATTTTGGGGTCACAAGGTCAAAGGTCACAGGGCTCATTATGTATGCAAAAATAGCTCGTGATGTCAATACTGACGGATGGATTACTATCAAACTCGGGACATTATGTATCTTGCAGAGCCAATGAACTGATTAGATTTTATGGTCATGAGGTCAAAGTTTCAAGGGTCATACATGTATATGAAAAATAGATTTTAATCACAATATTTTGAGAACCTGTTAATGGATTACAATGAAACTTGAATTTTTTAAATTGCTTCTGTTTTGGTTTGTAAAATCGCTCTATGGCGGAGGCATCATTTTTGACTGCGTGCAGTCGAACATCCATATAGTTCCTGTATATACGATACAAGCTCAAATTGCTACCTGTACTCTCTATCAAGCTCTGTTTACCTGTTCACAATGAAGACATTTGTTGTAAATTGCTTTTTATTTGACTCATGGCAGTCAATAAAGGCTCAGTCAGTCTGTCTGATCTAGACCTTATACTCTCCAAAAAGAAAAAGAACAAAATATGTTTACCGGTACCATATAAGTAAAAGAACATATATTTTGTTCATTTTCTGTATAATGGAGAGTGTGTATCTATCTTCTTCATGTTGTTTCAGGGGCTTTGTGAAGTATGGAAGAAACGACGATCAGTACCGTAGTGTTGAAGTTCGTATGAAGGACTGGGGTGAGATCTACAATCACAAAGGAGTCAAGAAACAGCTCAAAGTTCAAGCAGCAAGGTAGGAAAGATGGACCTCTTCTATTCCATACGTTTGGATAGTTTACTGAAGAAAAAATGGTGCACATTTTTTTTCATCTGATCTGTCAGATACAAAGTGATTCTTTGTTCATTACTCATGTCTGTCATTTCCACAGTGACATTCCAGGGGCTTCGGTATAAATCATAACTCTAAAATTACTTTAACTCAGTAACAACTGAATTCTCTTTTTCCCATAGGCTTAATACAGAGACAACCTGTAGGCAATGGGGTTAGTAAGAATAATGATGTTCAGTCATCGTATAGCACACATATTTAGCAGTTTCTACACGTGCTTCCATAGAGCATTTGGTAATTTTCCAGACTCTAGCCAAGCTACACTGATGAAGGCGATGATACATTTATGGAATTTCCCACTCCCAGTAACCTCCTCTGGGTCAAGTGTGGCTAATACAGAATAATTCTTGTTACAGGTTCTTAGTGCTGTGGCAGCAGTGATTCACATTGAGCTTCCTCATCCATGCTACATAGCTGCCAAACATTCCTTTTTTGGAGGAATGGTTTCTATTTTTTGGCCTTCAAGATATTGTTTTGAACCTTAGATTCCTCTCTTTTTCTGAAATATTCTGTGTGAAAATTATGCAAAATATACTGTATTCCTAATTTTTGCTGTGAAAGGTTGGCAGGTATGATGATATGATGTTCTTTCTCGCCCTTTCGTCACGTAGATGTATGTCAAGTGTATGTATGGGTCAAGTGTGGCAGCTACACTGATGAAGGCACAAGGATGGTATATAGTGCTGCGGCAGAGATTCAAACCCTATACCTTGTGATTGACAGTCCTTTCCCTTTTTCTAAAATTTTTTCCTCCCCCTTTCTTCACATAGATGTATGGACTGTGGTACACCATTCTGCCAGGCACACACTGGCTGTCCCCTGGGTAACATCATCCCATCCTGGAATGATCTTGTCTTTAGGGACCAGTGGAAGGAGGCCCTCGAGAGACTGCTTGTAACCAACAACTTCCCAGAGTTCACCGGGAGATGCTGTCCTGCTCCGTGTGAGGTAAGCGATCTTCCACAAATGTATTTTTTCAATTTCAATACTAAAGGGTTCAGCATCAATTCTATTCTGCAATTCAGGGTGATAATTAATAAATATTAATAATATTCTGCGTTTATATGGCCCTTAATACATCAACAATATCTAAGCGCTTTACAGATATATTATTACCCCGTCATCGGATTCAGGCTTGCCCGCATACAATGTATGCACATTCTCCACTCCCTTGGGAGCATTCCAACCATGCTCCATTTTACCGACGCTCACAATGCTGAGCAAACTACATTTACGTTCGCGTTCGCACCCTACCGGGTACCCGTTTAACACCTGGGTGGAGAATGGCAAATGTAGATTAACGTCTTGCCTGAGGACGTTAGTGCTGGGCTGGGATTTGAACCCCGTACCTTGTGATCTACAGTCAGGTGATTTATCCACTAGACCACAAGACCTCTACAGTTATATAGTACCCAGAATCCATTACAGAGGATGCTTGAGGCCTCTATCCTTTTTCGCTGACTACAGTTGTATCTCCCTGCACAGCAGTCTTGGAGTTTCATAAAAATTTGTGGTGCACACCAGCTTGACTTTTGGATATATGTGTCTGTTGCACTGTGATGTTTAATGAATTCATGTACCGCTTTGGGCATGTCAGTTATTTTTACCTCACATTTGTAGTTACTCCACTTAAAGACGAAAGAATTCCACAGCATTTTACTATTAAATGCTAGTAACTTGTTACATGTATTTATCAACTAAATTGAAAGAAACCTGAGGAAAAGTGTCGGGATTTTTACTAAAACTTTACAGATACTACAAGATGGAGAGGGATGTTAGGGTAGTTTGTTCACTTTATTTTTCTAGCTTACACATACATGTATATCTCTTCTGTGCCTCTAGGGAGCCTGTGTTCTAGGCATCAACGCCCCTCCGTCACCATCAAAAACATAGAGTGTGCCATCATCGACCATGCATTCGAGCAGGGCTGGATACGCCCTGAGCCCCCTCTCCACCGGACCGGCAAGAGAGTAGCCATCATCGGGAGTGGACCATCTGGCCTGGCTGGAGCTGCCCAGCTTAACAAGGCTGGTCATCTAGTGACCGTCTATGAGAGGAATGACCGGTGTGGTGGCCTGCTCATGTATGGTATCCCTACGATGAAGATGGGGAAAAGTGTAAGGAAAAAATAATTCATTTTAATCCATTTTGGGCTTGTACAACACATGCTGTGGCAACATTTGCTTCATAGTCAATATCTAACACTGCTCAAATTTCCACCTTCAACCCTGGATGTACACAATCCCAGCCCTAACTCTTTATCTTTGGTGTAGTACTTGTAAAGCCTGGAGCAAATGTCACTGGAAGATGTGTCAGATGAACCATTTTGGGCCACTAAGTTCATGAATCATTTATGAATGCACTCTAAATTCAGCAGAAATTGTTATCTCACAATCTAGGATATAAGTATAGCTTTAAAAGTATGCACAGCTAGCATAGCAGTATTGAAATTTAACAGTGGAGCAGTTGTATTCTGGTAAACTTCTTGAAACTCTTATTTTACTTATAAATATAGTGCATGAAAACTTTACAAAATTATGTACATATATATTTGAAATAAAAAAGTTTTGAGCATTAAAAGTATTCCATTGTATCATTGCAGGCCATTGAGCGCAGACTAAAACTCCTGGAAGATGAAGGAGTGAAGTTTGTGACCAACGCTGAGATAGGAAAGAATGTCAACGGCTGGGACCTCCTCAAAGAGAATGATGCCATCTTACTATGTATGGGATCAACCAGGCCGAGGGGTCTACCAATACCAGGTAGGATGGTGGTGGTGATGATGATAGTGATAATGATGATGATTGAGGTGATGGTGATGATGATGATGATGATGATGATGATGATGATTACAGGGATGATGATTGCTGTAGTGTGGATGATGGTGGTAATGGTTGTAGCGATAATGGTGACGATGATGGTGGTTATGATGGTGCTGATGGTGATGATGTTTTTAGTGATGAAAATGATGATGATAGTGATGAAAAGGATGATGTTGGTGGTTTCGGTGGTAGTGATAATGGTGATGATAATGGTTATGGTGATAATGATGGCGAGGGCAATAGTGGTGTTGATGGTGATGGTGTTTTTAGTGATGAAAATGATGATGTTGATGATTTTGGTGATGATGAAGGAGGTAATGATAGAAATGATGATGCAGATATATCAATGATTGTGATGATGATGAAGATGATAGTGGTGATGGTGATTTCAGTAGCCAGAAGGAATAGAGATCATTTTAGGATGAATATGACAGTTAATAGAAAATACAAGTCGGACTAAATGTTGTACTTGGATACTGCCAACACTGATAATGATAATAATTCTTTAAAACCTTACCATCATGCATGCAGGTCGTGACCTGAACGGTATCAAGTATGCCATGCAGTTCTTGGAGCCATGGCAGAAGAAACAGATGGGTAACCAGTCCGATTACATCGATGCCAAGGGCAAGGACATCCTCATCATTGGAGGAGGTGATACTGGTGTGGATTGCATCGGTACTTCACTCAGGATGGTAAGTCGTTGATGATGACAGTGGTGGTGGTGATGTGGAGGTGTCAGTTGAGGCGGTAGTAGTGTTGGTGTTGGTGGTGGTATTGATGGTAGTAGTTGTGGTGATGGTAGTAGTTGTGGTGATGATAGTGTTGATGGTGATGATGATGGTGGTGGTGGTGGTAGTAGTAGTGGTGGTGGTGGTGGTGGTGGTGATGTTTAATAATGCTGCTGCTGATGATGGTGTTGGTGGTGGTGATGTTCATAATGATGATAGCATTTTGGATAATTTTGTTAATGGAGCTGGTATCTATAAATATATATTGCACAAATGGTAACCTCTAAAGCAGAATCTGTCACCAAGTAATAATTTGTAAATTTTGATAGTGTTTCGATATTGTTAATCCTTGACTGATATTTGATTTACCATCTTTATGAACCTGAGAAATATTATGGTGTTTTGTTTACCAATAATTGTGATGTACAAGTACTTATGAATGCTTTGAGTGCTAATCTTTATTTTGTTAATCCATTTTTCACCAGGATGCCAAGTCCATCACCACCTTCGAGATCTTGACAGAGCCCCCTCCTAGCCGAGCTGCCAACAATCCCTGGCCGACCTGGCCCCGTATCCTCAGAGTGGACTACGGTCACTCAGAGGTCAAGCTTAAACATGGACAGGACCCACGCCACTTTGAGATACTCAGCGAGGTAAGATATAGCTTATTGCCAATAGGGTCAGACCGTTGATTTTAGAGCAGGATATCGTGGGTTGGAAACTTGTATGGATGAGTGTTCCTGCAGAATATTTGATGCTATTAGACATTTGTTCCTGGCTCTATTGTCAAAGGTATGGGGTTAGGGCTACAGTTGTGACTGGGTTTTGAGTCAGGTTTAGGGTTAGGATTAGGTAGAGTCTTGAGTTTGGATTGAAATTTGGAATTTGGACTAATGTAAGACATGAACAGAGCTGCCAAGTAGTACGTTTTTAACGTATTAATACGTTTTTTTTGGGTAAAATATGTTTGTACGTTTTTCTGTGCTAAAATACGGTTTTTAAAAGTTTTGAGTATGGCTGTGCGAACGTGGTTGGCTGTGAGAACGAGCGTATGCATTGTTGTGCTATTGGGTTGTGTGAGCAATTCGTACAGCTTGCACGGGCGCACGCACACACAAATGCAGGCGATTGCAAGGGATGCCCACCGTACAGTACATGCATGAATGTTTTTCGCGCACTCGCACGTGTCAATGGACGCTGTGTATACTATAGTGTGCGCTGCATGCACGTGTTAGTAGATGCTGCTGTGTGTGTGTGTACGTACATGGGATGTTCAAAGTTGTTGATGTACGGAGATCAGCAGCGTGTGTATTGTGCATATACATGTAGATCTATGTGCGATTTTTGATCGATCTTGCCGCTGTTTTATACCTTCGATGTCTTCGTGCTTCGTGCAGCTTATTTTAGACTATAATATATCGTGGATTATTATTGAAGAATAATGGCATCATCTTCGAAAGGCTGAAAGGACCTTTTCTTTGCATCATTAACACAAGAAACTTTTAATTTATCCAGCTTCCTTCCACATGACAAAAACTGGTAAGTTTTGATTTTCCATGTCATATTATGATGAATGTGTCCCTGCACTACATGTACATGTAATGAAGAATAAATTCATTCACACGAAACAACTTTCTGGCATTGAACACGTTTTTTTATTCAAAGAAACATAGTTGCAATAGCATTTTATAGGGAAAATGACGAAAAACGTATAAAATAGGCAAAATATGTTTTTTCACCTGAAAATATGGTTTTTCAAGCTGAATAATATGTTTTTTGAAAGTTACAGGTTGGCAGCTCTGCATGAATTGCTGAGCAATGTATCCTCAAATTCCCTGAAATAAGCATTAACAATTTGATTCTTATAAAGATTGTCATGAAATATTTGGTAAGGGTCCATTGCTAGCCCTACCTTTCTATTTGGGGATTAAATGTATATATCTTTATTATTTGGACACATTATTGAAGAATGAATGTAGGTCACATTATTGTCTTTCCTGAATAAAGATGAGCTATGATAATTTATAAGTGAATGTTTTATTTTACCTTTTACTTTGTAGGAGTTCCTTGATGATGGCGAAGGCAACGTGTCCGGAATCCGCACCATCGAGATCAAATGGACCAAGGACGCAACTGGACGCTACAACATGGAGAAGATCCCTGGAACCGAGAAGATCTTCAAGGCAGACCTGGTCCTGCTTGCTATGGGCTTCCTAGGACCAGAACAGAACCTGATTGAGGAGCTAGGAGTAGACCAGGATCCAAGGTCTAACATCCAGACGCCTAACGGGAAGTACCACACTAGTCTGGACAAGGTGTATGCTGCGGGAGGTAAGTGTCATCAGTTTAATACCAGAAAGTATCATTAAAGGGAGTGAGTTATCAGTTTTCATGTGCAGAAAGCCATAATTCGCTGACACCAGACTTGGTGGAAATACCATTAATGGGTGTACAAGTCTGCACACAGCAAACCCGTAGGCCAATCAAGAAATAACCCCTCATCTCTCGGAGAGGCTGTTGGTCATAAAAATGAAGGCTAATCCTGATGATTGACAACACCTGTTAATTGGTAAACACCCAAATGGTGCAGAGCCCACTTCTATGTATCTTTAATACATTGTTAGCTGCGAGCCAGAAAGGTGTGTACAGTATCATTAAAAAGAGAGTTGATACCCATTTGGCTGTCAATGCACAACAGTATTTATGTGCTCCTTCATTTCTAGTTTCAATCTTTTCTCTACAAGTCCTGTTGTTACTGGTTTTGTGGTGCAGTATTTCTTGGGAATGCCACCTTTGAAGTTTTTGCCTGATTATAGGTTTTTGCCTGATTATACACCTGTGGCAGCCCCTATTAAGTCTTGTTATGTAATCTGTTGACAGGCCGGGGTTTGTAGAAAATTTATTTCAGGCATATATCGATATAAAACCATGTTATAAACAAACTGCATGTACATGAAACATCTCTGACATACACACTATAATTTCATGTCTATTTGATGTAAAACGAGTCTCTGTAACTGTCAATGGCTGTCAAGTTATTATAACTTCCTTGTATTTTTCTCAGATTGTCGACGGGGCCAGTCCTTGGTTGTGCATGCCATCAACGAAGGTCGCCAGGCAGCTAGGCAGATAGACCTGGACCTGATGGGATGCACTAGTCTAGCTGGACCAGGAGGAGTGGTCCACACTCCCGGAAACAAACTTTCCAACTGCAAGGATAAGCTCTATACCCCTATCATCGAAGCCATGGCCTAAACAACCACTGGCATTGTAATTAGCAGATAAACGCCTAAAAAGAGGTACATGTATCTCTATACAGTCCTACATGTATGTCAGAGAACCTACAGGGCAGCTAGATACTGGTGCTTTACAAATGTCCAGATCGGATAGGAGTTTGGATAAAGTTGATTAGGTTTCAGGTTTTTGCTATCAGGAGATGTACCTGTTACTTGTCTCTTTCTTTATAACCTTCCAACCTGTTCATTATACATTTATGGATACAGGAGAAACAAGATGGTCTTTGAGTCCTCAAGAAGCTACTCATACATATACATTGTATGTTTATGGCTCAAGAAAGATTAGTGTTGAAAAGAGGGTTTTGAATTAGTGGTACTGAAAAGATGTCACAACCTAACCCCTCAAGTTGCTGATGTAGGTATGGCTTTACATAAGTTACAACCCAGTATCTGCAAGCCTTTATATTTAATGGATGACTTCGAACTGATCCATTAAGAAAGAGGGGTGGTCTACCTGTTTGATCTCAAGGTCCTAAAGTGACCACCAATAGCCAAGCATCGCAGTATTATCACTTGATACATTGAATAATCCTCATGTTTATTTTAGTACAATTGTTGATGTTTACATGACAGTATATAAACAGCAATGTTCATTGCATCATTGATCTTACATGTATTATGATTATGTGCTGAATTATTATCCAGTGCAATTCATGACATTTTTTTTAAATACCTGTCATCATGCTCCACTTTTTAAGTAAAAATAAGAGTTGATAATTTTCTTTGTTTTTGTTTCCTTTTATCCCACCGTAACTTAGAGTTTCTTTGCCATCTTGTCAAATATGATTTGTGACATGTCATTTTCTGAAAATGAAAAAAAAAAAGAAGCAATTACTATTAATGGCACACTAGCTTTTAGAAACAACAGTAACATGGACTGATTTCTGGGCTAACTTTTGAGAGATAGCTTGGAATAATTTTGTAACGAAGTATTTAGAATAATCTTTTCTTACAAAGTAAAGCTGAGAATTGCGCATAGTGCATGGAAATGCTAAATGCTAAAACTTTTGCAATTTTGTTTTTGTCTTTTGGTGACACGTCACATTTCCTACATGACTTTGACTGGGGATACACTTCTTCATATATATTTACCATTCGTTTTATTTTCTACATCTGTTTTACATGTAAGTGTTGCTGATAATTGTTCAGTCGTTAGTCCATGCAGTTTTTTACTTTCAATTTTCTTTCCACCTTTTAAATAATTCATGCTTGGTATTATCTGTTTTTAACTCTATTCATTCCTCTTTATCTCAATTTTTGATTGATTATACATGTCATGTACAGTATTCTTAAAATCATTTCTGTAGAACAATGTTTACAGATGCGTACTAAGTCAAGTTTGTGACCCTTTTGAATTCTGTTGAAAATGTTTTTGGAAGTAATATCACAAGGGTGTTTTAATCATGACCATTGACGTAAGTTTTACAAAGAATAGTGACAGTAATTGATATGCATTATGATTATTTTATGAGAGGATTAAGTGATCTACCTTGTAATACAAGAGTGATAACAATCACTCTTAAAGTGGTAAGTTCGATGATGCTGAAATGGTTGGTGTGAAATACAACTGGCAAGAAAGCCAATTTTCTGAAATTTTCTTCATTTACCTTGAATTCTATTCATCAATTGAAAATCCTATCTTTCCTCTTAGTTTTGATGTTAATTGTGTGGCATCATGTATCTTTTAAACGTGATTCATAATGACATTTTTAAAGTGATTTTATCCCCCTATTTCACTTATTATGCATGTACTTATATAACAATTTCAAAATCTAATCTCAACTAATGATTATAGTATAGCTTTGATACAGTATGTTAGTCCTGTGAGTTATTTAGATTAGACAGTAATATTAATCAGTTTTTCTTTTAATCAAGTACTAGTATCACTTTCTCAAGATGTATCTTCGTTTACATATTTCATTAGTATTCTGCCTGTACATTTCTTTTGGGTGGTGTGTGTGTGTGGAAATTGATAACTCTTGATTTGCTGCAGATTGAAACCCTATACCGCCACTTTTTTTCTGGAAAATATGCTTTGAATAATTATGTACATGTGTTTCAAAAATCAAATGTGGCAGTCCACTTCTTGTTGCATTTGTCTACCAAAGCAGTCAAAGAGTTTGGGAATATATGTCCCACCTCAAAATTGATTAATTGTTTTATCAAGATATTGCAGGTGTGTTTGCAAGAAAGGTGTTTTGCTATTGGTCAGCACTGTTAAATGTGCTGATGTACATTCATATCATTATTATGGCGGAAATACCATTAATGGGTGTACAAGTCTGCACACAGCAAACCCGTAGGCCAATCAAGAAATAACCCTCATATCTCGGAGTCATTACATATCCTGGAAAGTCATGGGGAAGTAAACTCTTGTAGAAAAATGGAAAGAAAAGAAAAAATCTCCCAAAGTCATGGGAAGACGTGGAAATTGATCGTGGGTGTGGGCCGTGTGTGGCTATGGCAGCTTGCCTTCCAGTTTGAACTGACAATTCGTACATCGCTTGGATGCTGCAAAGAATGCCAAAATCGTATGTACTTATCTAGTCATGGAAAAAAGGCAAAAATGGGTAATGGAAAGTCATGGAATTCGGTTCTCAAATTTTTGTGGGAAGTTATGATGAGTATGAATTCATATTTTTCATTATATGCTATGTTAATAACAGGATTATCAAGTCCTGTTTATGAATCCAAGATAGTATTATAGATGATTATTGAACTGAAGTAAATATGTTCTTCTATCTATTTGAATTATGTGTCTAATCAAAATTTTAGCACATTCGTGCATTTTCAATCCATTTCAATTATGTGTGTAATGAAAATGTTAGCACTTTTGTGCATTTTCAATCCATTTCAATTATGTGTGTAATGAAAATGTTAGCACTTTTGTGCATTTTCAATCCATTTCAGTTATGTGTGTAATGAAAATGTTAGCACTTTTGTGCATTTTCAATCCATTTCAGTTATGTGTGTAATGAAAATTTTAGCACATTCATGCATTTTCAATCCATTTCAATTATGTGTGTAATGAAAATGTTAGCACTTTTGTGCATTTTCAATCCATTTCAGTTATGTGTGTAATGAAAATTTTAGCACATTCGTGCATTTTCAATCCATTTCAATTATGTGTGTAATGAAAATGTTAGCACTTTTGTGCATTTTCAATCCATTTCAATTATGTGTGTAATGAAAATGTTAGCACTTTTGTGCATTTTCAATCCATTTCAGTTATGTGTGTAATGAAAATTTTAGCACATTCATGCATTTTCAATCCATTTCAATTATGTGTAATGAAAATGTTAGCACTTTTGTGCATTTTCAATCCATTTCAGTTATGTGTGTAATGAAAATTTTAGCACATTCGTGCATTTTCAATCCATTTCAATTATGTGTGTAATGAAAATGTTAGCACTTTTGTGCATTTTCAATCCATTTCAATTATGTGTGTAATGAAAATGTTAGCACTTTTGTGCATTTTCAATCCATTTCAATTATGTGTGTAATGAAAATTTTAGCACATTCATGCATTTTCTTGAACATTTATCACTGTACTGATCTCTGTGTAATTGCCAATCTTTTAGGAGAGTGATTTGCGACAAAGGTAGATTATTACAAATCAAATGTTTGGAGTGATAAGGTCACAAAAAAATCAATAACCTTGTTTAGAAGCTCGCACAAGTTGATGAGGATTTTTGCTGTTGGTTTTTATTCCTCTTTATGGTATTTCCTTGTTATCAAAGTGTGCTTTTGACACTGCCTTGTAACCACTCTTGGCTGTAAAATGCCAAATTACCTGCATTATTATATAACATTATTGAAAAGAGGTACGCGAAGCAGTGTTTGTTTATCTTCTTCCTCTTTTATACTTAAATGTTCCAAATACTTGAGATGGATTTGTTTTGAAATGTTGAATGGTCTCTGTGATATATTTTACCTGCTTGTATACATGCCCACATTTGACCATTGAATCTCAGTGATATTTTTTAGTGGTGAGAATTGTCACAGGTTTTCCTTTGTATTTTAACCCTATTGTGACCGGGGCAATTTGACCCTCCCCAGATCTCGGCCACAGAAGGTCCAATCGATGTAAAATTTTGCATGGATATTGACACCCATAGTAAGATTCTTTGATAAAAACCCCAAATCGGCAGATTTTTTGTGGTTCATTAACTAAGACTATATTATCTGTTTAATTGATAAGGAAGAAAACCAAACAGATAATGTGATTTTATTGGCTGATTTATGATATTTAACATTGAAATACATTTATGGGCTTTTAGTAGCAAAGAGGTTTAAGAAAAATGTGCCAAGATCATCATTTTATTTTTCTGACTCACAGATATTAGGATATCAATTTGGTTACTTTCCTACCATTCTTGACAAATTTACCTTTAAAAAAAAAAATGAAATGTGGGGTCATTTTTGGATTTGCAGTGATGTGAAAGTTTATGCATGATAGTTATATTTTAGTGTCAGAATATTATTCCTGCTACATGTTGTAGGACTTGTCAAAGGTTTTATGTTACATCTTAGACCTATTTGTAATAGGTTTGTAGTAACATCAACATGCATATTAATGTATTATCCAGAAAAGGGAATAACACCACTTTTAAGTTTAATATGGGATATTTGTTTCTTAAATGTTGTTTTCATTGTTAATATACAAGTACATGTACTGGTACATGTATTGGTTGAAAGGTGTTGTTGGATATTTTTGTTAATGTTTGCTTTGTTATTGTATGTATGATATATCCACAGTCAAATACCAAGTCAATATCATGAGATATAATAATGCCATAATATGCAATGTATTTGTATAAGATATGGATTAATGGGCCATTTATATGATCAGAATTATATTTACACTGGTACATTAATGGAGTAATTAACATGCCAGAATTTAATTTAGATATCCATGATCTTTACTCCTTTTCACATTAAGTACACACTACTTAAAGAATTTTATAGTTGAGTTCTGGTAATGCGATTGCATTGTGAAAGAAACGGTGTGGAATCGATCAGAAAAGGTTGATAATCTAGCATATAAGTATTGGTGTGTACTGCAAGGTTCTGGTATCATCAAAATGATAAGAAATTTGGCCCAGTCTTGGTAAAGTTACAAGCACTGTACACAGAAAGATGTGTATGGGACTACACGAACATGTGGCATAAAAATCCGTCCCGATTGTTATGCTGTTACATGCCATATTTAGAATATTAAGGCATTTGAAGAGCCATGCTTTTCAGCGAACATTTTTTATCTGATGTTCTTCCACACTTTCATAATAACAATGATAACGCTCACAAATTATTTTTCACCTCTTCCCAGAACTCAACCTTTTCTTTTAATAAAACAATATTTCATTAGAAAGTCATCAGATATATCCCATGTATATATATATACATTTTACCTCTGTGTATAACTCATTGAGTGATAGCTTGGACATTATCTTAAATGGGAATACACTTTATGGTATTGTACTTCTCTTTTTTACAGGAAGAAAAAAGCTCAGATTTGACAGTAGAGCACACTTAGATCTGTGTAGTTTGGTCTAAGCTTAGAACCAACAAAATAAATTGGTTCCTAGATAAGGCTTGATACGCCATAGGACCCCTGGTTGTTGTTTTTTTTTTAAATAAATTAAAGCTAGCATGCCCTTCTTTTCCTAGTATCTCACAGATAATACATTTACCAAAGAATCTTTCAACATTCTCAAATTATTTGTCCAATCTTTTTATAATCAATCCTTTATTTAATTTAAATTTAATTGTATTTTAGCTCTTCTTACAGCTCAAAATAGAGTACTGATTACTAGATGATTTCCCTAGCCCAGCAATACTTGGGGAAAGTGAGCGTAATAAACCTCACCAGTATAGTATTAGTGTCACTTTTCTCCTTGTACACCTGTGATTGTCAATGTTCCTCAAACAAGTGTAGCATCATCAAATACGCAGATGACACTGTCATTACCGGTTACCTTGCATCTGATAATATTGAATCATATACTATTACGATAGATAACTATGTAAAATGGTGTAAAAAAATGTGGTTGCCAAATATTCAAATATTTTGTCGTCCTTTCCATTTACATTTTCTTTAGGCACAATGTAACAATTTTTAGAACACACATTGTGTATATGTCTTGTCTGCCATTTCATGTGACTGTGTATAGTCAATATGCATGCATGTAAATTCATTTATAGAATGCAGTACAATTACCTTTTTTTGTTGGTTTTCTTCTTTTGAAAAGGAGGGGGTTTAGGAGACGATTAGTGCAAATTCGGATTCGTTTATTACCTGGCCGTTAAGTGTTGGGCACAAATGACATGAAATCAATTTTGTTTATCTCATTCGTGTCAGTCTGAAGTCTGAACCACCTTTAATTTTGCCTGATAATTGTCTTATAAAAGTGTATTTTTGGATGGAATTATTTTGATTATTGAATTGTATACTAGGAAGAATGTTACTGGTGAAAATATATTGTGTAAAGCAATAAATATGATGGTATTGTTGTTAACTTTTGAGTTTCTCTTCAGTTGACTTTATTGTGTTACCTTTTGTATTTTTGTTTGATCATAAGCAACTTTGTCATACAAACCCACATCAGCTCAAATGAACAAAGGAGACCAGTTTACTAACACATTCAAATGTATGGATGTTTTTTTCTTTCTTTCTGGGGATCTAGTGACGAGGTATTCCATTCACCTGTTATTAATCAATGAACTACAATACTTGGAATCTACTCTGCATACATTACTTGTTGCTATGTCAGGCAAGCCTCTGGCAAGCATTGGGATTGTCAACCTTTCTTGAAACAGTATGCATAACATTTGAATATGTTAGTAAATTGGTCTTTTTAAAGCCTCGGTCACAAATGCCATTACGAACTGCTACGAACGCCGTACGAACGATTTTTAGATAATGGAAATTCGGGAAGACAATGGAAAAATAGGGAGATTCGTACGAAATTATCGTTCGTACTGACCTTTGTGACTGTAGCATAAGCCATGGTGTTATCCAAAATTCAAACCTCCACCCATGAACTAAAATAATGTAGGCATGTACATATATTATATAAACATGCATTACTGGGCATGAGGCCCATCACATACTGTGAACACAATAGTTTACCAATCATCAAAACATCTATTGCTCTCGATGTGAAGGGTTCCAAGTGGCTGTAATTTATTCTTAATATGAGCTTCAAATATTACTAAGAGATATTGCAATTTAAATACATTGTAAGTGAATGATGAAACAACTTTTTGAGTAGACTAGTTAATGCATGCGTATGCACTCAAATAGAATAGGGCTCGCACGGAACCCAAGTCCGGCTTGGGTTCTGTTTGAGCTATATAAGTTAAACATTATTCTTTTATTTTCTTCACCTCTAGGTGATATCCTTTATCTCATTCGAAACATTCCTCCATTTACGAAAAAGTTCATCTCATTCAACAAATCACCTCACTCACAACATTCATCTTTAAAATACAGATGCAAGATAATTTTCATATAGTGCATAATGCATGTACCAAATGTACTTTATTTACATAGTCATATCATACAAAAACTCAAGGCTAATAAGTTGAATCAAAATCTTTCTTTACAAAATACATTTAAGCACATATCCACTTTCAAAATACAATATTATACAATGTACTTTATATATACACTTTGAATAGCAATATAAATTCTTTGTTTAAAGAAGGAAATAAAAAGGATGGAATCAATGTCATATAGAAGACTTGAAGAGAATACAATTTTTACAATAGAAGCAGAAATGTGAGGAATTATTGGGACGGAAAATAGACGTGCACTGTACAAAATTCATTATCACATTTGAATAATATATGTATTTATATACATACAGTGTATGATTCCCACTGCATAATAAAGCATGACAAAAACAACACAGGTTTCAAAGCCACGTCACAAATCATGTTTGTGTACTATTCTTAAGGATCCCGAGTACTATTCTTAAATGTTGCAAGTCTTCTTCATCTCCAATAATGTAGTCAATAAATCACACATTCATAACCTTTTTCTAACTTGGTGAGAAAAAATAACATGTACATTTATATGGACATATGTGTCTTCAATCCTATTTTATTTCAAATGTTGAAGCATGTGACTTTGCTTCTTAGCAGTGGATAAAATTATGCCAGTCACTTCATAATGTAAGAATCGAATTCATAACTTTACTCACTCGTTAAAGATACTATGTCCCTTTTGCAGCCAACATCAAATTCTGTAGAACTTTGCAGGAATTATGAATATGTCATGTATGTCCTATCTGTGAAATTTAAACGTTAGCAGTGTCCTAATATTCAAATTATGCAAGGAAACCTGTTTACTTGCTAGACTTCACTGTCAGACACTATTGAGTGACTGACTGGCTTTTTCATCTTTGGTAATAACATACATAAAATGAGCTGTAAAGGGTACATGAGCATTTGTCTACATCAATAACCCACTTCTTGTAATGGCCAAAATTAAACTGATTGAATCTTTGCGCAGCATAAAACGTACGACCATTCGGTACAATGGTCTGAAAATCAGACTATTACTTACTGGCTCTATAGCTCCTAAGTCGATTCGACAACTAATAGTCGTTATTTTCCCACTTAAAGACATTTTCAAGCCCCCTTTTTTAGGGAAGTTCTAAATTAGTATTGTCTTTCAAATGCCGTTGGAATTTAACCTTTTCATTTTTTTGGCCTGCAAATGGGACATAGTACCTTTAAAGCTTCATATTTTCATATAATCTAAAGCACATCAGTTGGTACATGTACATCTACATCAAGCTTTAATAGCATTCATAATGATACTACAGTCGAACCTGTCTATAGCGACCGCCCATGGGAAACACAAAAAGTGGTCTTTATAGACAGGTGGTCTTTGTAGACAGGTTCCTTTAGTACATGTTTCAATGAGAAACCATTTTCAAGGGAAACAACAAATGTGGTCTTTGTAGACAGGTGGTCTTTGTAGACAGGTGGTCACTAAAGCAGGTTTGACTGTACATGTAAGTTTGACAGTGCTTACATTTTATCCTTTCCACAAAAAGGGTTGCAAATAACCTACAGGTCATTTCCTATCAAATGTAACTGTTTTCAGATAACCCAGGATGTAGTACCAAACTGCTAGTATCTTCTGAAGTTAGAAAGGACTTTTTAAAAATGCACAATCTCTACAGATCTGATGACATGTCTTGAAGTAACCGTTTCAACTGATGAAAGCTCAAAATATCAAGTAGACTGGGTATCCTCTCGAGCTAAACTGGACCTATTTTTCTTATTCTTTGTATGTTTTCATTTCTACAAGTGGGACGAGGATGATAATCGTGAAATCCAATCTCTGCTGCAGACACGTCAATGTTATGATGCATGTATTATGATCATCTAGGAAGCTAGATGTCCAGATTCTCTTGGGATTCTAAAAGAAAAGAAGAAAAAAAACCTTAATGAATATATGCTGAAAGCTATATATATTCATAATGAGCACATACACATCCTAATTGGTACTTAAGGTATCCACAATGATGTGTTATTATCCTGGCTTCAGCCTAGCTGCCATAAGGCACTGAGACATTGAAGATAATTTATTTCAGTTACTTTTCTAGCAGGTACCCCTTTACATGGATATAAACTGAACTGAATGGAATTACATACAAAATAATTCACATGTACTATACACTATAGAGTGGCAAATGAAAAGCAGGGTCTGTAATAGACTAAAACAACTTTCAGTAAAATATGTTAAACATGCCATCTTTTCTTTTGGTGGAAAATATCTTGAAACCGATACAAGTTCAACTCACAAATGCAAACTTCTAAACTAGTAGATCCCCCTCTTTTCCAACATGCCCAGTAAGATATCTAATCCATTGAAAAGAGTTTTTGTTGTAGAAAAAAAAAGTGTTTTAAAAGGTACAATAGGAAAACAGAAACAAAAAAGAATACTGCTCACGTTGTGGTATGTCTTTCCTTGGTCTGATGATTCCCTCTCTAGAGGGCGGCCTTGTAGCGATCAGTCGGATGCCAGGTGATGTCTTAGGCTGCCTACCAACATGGGTCCTGTCATCATACTCTGCAGCTGTCAAGATATGTGCGATGCAGTCAAGGATCATACAATGTACTGTACAGGCTTATTCTTAGCAGAATAAAAGACATCCAAACAAGCTTTTTTTAGTCCGTCCTATCCCCTCCCCCAACATCAATCAGTGTAACATTCAGCACAGATAGATACATGTCGTAAATGTAAGAAAAGGTACCAATTTGCATTAATCAATGCTCCTTTCCCACATTTCTCTTTACTTATTACTCAGACTACCAATACTTTTAATGATTTTAAACTTGTTTCATAAGACTATTAATGTTGTTGATCACTAAATAAAATAAATTATTTATACCCACGGGAATAATTATCCTACAATCATTTGAAAGATAGGGTGTAGTAAAAGTGCCTCTATCACACAAGAACTATGAAAGAGCAGACATTGAAGGTATCTGAAATACTGTACATGTACCGTACTCAAACAGTTGCCTACTCAAACAAGATTTGCATCTCAAACAGTTTGGAATTGCTTCATTGAATCAACACTCCTAAGAACCAACTGCTTTAATAGTAATGGGGATTTTTGTGAATAAAGTTCATAGTTGAGCTCCTATTCTTTATTTTCCAAAGAATTCTTTGGTGAAAGTTTAAAAAAAAGGTTGGAAACGAGACGTGCTTTGAAAAGGATATCAGCTGAGACAGGAAGGTACATGAGTTCTGTTTCCGTAGTGATCTCTATGTGATGATCTATGGAACCCCGCCCGCTATCTCCTTCCACTCCAACAGCTATGGCATAGAGGACTAGCTCAAGTTTGGCCTTCATTCCTGCAGCAACCTACAGATGAAAACATTGGTAATTCAATTCAATTCAATCCATTTCATAATATCATATCACTCTTATCTTCCACCCAAGCAGCTATAATGGCATAGAGGACATGTCACTAGCTCTTCTTTGGCCTTCATGCCTGCTGCCACCTACACAGGGAAGCAATAACAGGGACATGGTAAACAAAAAGTTGCACTGCCATGAGAAATTCATAGCTAAATTTATGGGGCCAAGGTGACTGTACTAGTAACGGTACTACTACAGCAATGACGATGCTGGTTGTCTCAATTAAAGTTCACGTTCATATCCCTCAAATTTGAATATTTAGTTTTACTGCATTTTGCAATGTAAGAAATAAACATTTTCAGAACAGTAATGACGTCGTCATCGGTCACGTGACTTCAAGAACTGACTTCATTTTCAGCCAAATGCCAGAAACTCTATTGTTTCTATGCCGTTCTATTGCAGGGGTGGGTACCCAAACACAGTCATGTAACTTGGTTCACAAATCAGTTGATTCCTACAAGGTTCTTTATCTAGAATGATCACCTTTATTGTCTCCCTATGGAAGTAAATACAAAGGGTAGAACCTGATTAGAAATGTAACATGTCAACAGTTGTCCCTTTGTCCCTCTCCCACTGAGGTTTCTCTTATTGTTTCACCTTTAGAGGCCTTCATAGACAGGTTTCTCTGAATATACAAGCTGACCTACGAATGGGGTTCCTGTTCCTGAATGTTACTTACCGGTCCTGGAGTGTAGACCACCTGTAGTCCTGTCCCTGGGGGAGGTTGCCGCACCTTGTACCGGCAGCTGTCCACCCCAACGTTCTTCAGGTTGACCTGGAAGGCATAGGTGCATCCCTCTCGCAGAGTGCCAAAGTTGACCTCTCCCGAACTAGCTCAAAACCTCTCATGCGTGACAGGTCAGCCGTACCCTTGGCCTGTGCCCCGGCGATGGAGGACGTGAAGATCTTCCGACGGACCGAATTTTCTAGCTCATCAAACTGTTATGCATGAGATCATACAATGGAATATCTATTTCTAGTGTGGTGGTAAATACAGTTGGTGCACACCTGCACCATATGGACTTTCTGAAAGTTATTCCATGCAATATAGAGCAATTGTAATGGCTTGACCAGGAGTAAATAGATCACATGTGTATACGTATAAAAGATAAATTGTTAAGATGTGATTCTTACAAAATTATCATAATGCATCAGCAATTTGAATTGACAATTTACAGATATCTAAAACTATCTCCCCCTCCCCCCCCCCATCAGGCATTCTTTATTTATCTTCACAAAAACTTTTCCTTCGATATAGGAGCTCATAAAAACTGTAAAGGTTGATTTTTCTGGAATTATTTACTTTAGAGAGTACACATTACCATCAAGAGAGAAAGAAATATTGAATGTATCTCTTCAGTTCTGCTTCAAATTGAAGCTACGAGATACAAGGTAGCTACAAGAAAATGAGCATGACGTGAGACCTATCTAGTCCTTACCCTGTTATTAGGCAATGCTCCGGGCTTCTGACCCAAGATGGCTGCCGGCAGTCTGACGGCATCTTGCCTCGGTTCACCGTTGACATCCACCAACAGGCTACGGGTGAGGACGATGTCACTCCCGGCAGAGGGGATCATGTTGGGACGAGACTCCATGGGGACGTCGTTGATGCGAGCCTGGACGGCTGTCTTCATCTCAGGAGAGATACTTCCTGATGTGTTGAAAAAAATAGAAGAGGGAGTAAATTTCCCTAACTTCCTAAAATTTTGATCAAAAGAAAAAAGTTTAACGTTGACCATGAAAAAGATGGATCTTGCAGAGATGAGGTGCCGAGCTCAGACATGTCTGAGCTCGGTGAAAGGAGTAACTAGATGGGATTGCAGGATTGGAGGAGGAATGACAAAGTGCAGAGATTAGAGAGAAGAGAGATGTAAGAATGAGCAGACTCAAATTGTTATGACACATACATAAAGAGGACAGGAGAGGATGAACTGATAAGATGGGATATATGCTGGACAAAGGTGAGAAAAGGAAGAAGAAAATGTAAATGAAGATGGACGCTATTAAAATGTTATCATGTTATGCCAAGGTAAAGCTGAATAACTCTTAAGGGAATGCTAAAAAGTGGAAAATCATCTCTCACACACAACATACCTGTACATTTACCCGGACATTGCTGATTTGTCTTGAGAACTCGACCTTGAACTAGAAGCCTCACTGACATATAACAGCACTCTGGACAATTTTTTCTCATTCTATCCGGTCATACATACATATTGTGTTGCACTGAACTATACAGAGCATGCAACAGTTACCGAATTTTACAATCATCATCTTTCCTACCACTCACCTGTCATACCAGACCGGTTGGTAAGGGGGCCCTCCTCCGCCATTTCAGGGATGGTGGAGGGGTGGGCAGGGAAAGAGGCATAGCTGGAAGGGGTCTCACTGGGCAGGATGTGGTTCTGCTGACCCCCCTGGAGATCACTTGCACTCTGCGGGGTGGGGTTTACTGGGGTTAGATAAAACAAGACAAAACAATGCAAAACACAACAACGATAACACCGTTAATACTTTTATTAGTGAGGGAATGCATGAGGCAAAATTGCCATTAAAATCAAGTCAAACAAATTCTAAAAATCTGTAAAAAAGAAAATTGTATCGAAGCTTAAAACCATGCACAAACTCAGGCTTGAATTTTTTGGAATGCATATCAAACAGGAAAAGCAGAAATGTTCATGTTCATGTAGCCTAATAATTATACAAAATAACTTTTTTTCACAGTGGCCCTCTTTGCAGCACGTTATAGGAAAAATGTAATTATTTTCTATAAAACCAAACAATTCCATAGCATGATTTTGAACATTAAAAAAAAAAAAAATCTCCCAAAAAAACTCTGTTCTTCTGGGTCTTTATAATAGACACTTGTAAAAATCTCATTGTTAAAATAACAAAACTAAAAATATGAATAACACAACATAATTTTTTTCCCCAAAATATCCTCTCTTTTACATGTACATTCAATCTACTGTAATTCATCAAGTACAATTAATGAAACAAAAATAAATGTAAGTAAAGTAAACAAATTGTTAGAATAACATGAAATTGAACTATAGAAAATAGAACAGGATTGTGATTCATTGAAGATGTCTTACCTGGTCTTCCAGTGCCTTGAGGATGTGAAGCATGGGCTGGGGTGGGGTTGGTTGGTCTAAGAGCAGTAGGGGTACCCTGACCAGTAGCGTGCCCGGGTGGGGTTGGTGGGTCGTGTGTCAGAGGGGCTGGCTGGAACTAGACCTAGGCAAGTGGAAGCGGGAGACAATGAACATAGGATAGGACGTTAAAGATACTACGTCCCTTTTGCAGCCAACATCAAATTCTGTAGAACTTTGCAAGAATTATGAATATGTCATATATTAGCTGTAGCAGTGTCCTAATATTCAAATTATGCAAGGAAACCCGTTTACTTGCTAGACTTCACTGTCAGACACTATTGAGTGACTGACTGGCTTTTTTCATCTTTGGTAATAACATACATAAAATGAGCTGTAAAGGGTACATGAGCATTTGTCTACATCAATAACCCACTTCTTGTAATGGCCAAAATTAAACTGATTGAATCTTTGCGCAGCATAAACGTACGACCATTCGGTACAATGGTCTGAAAATCAGACTATTATTATACTTACTGGCTCTATAGCTCCTGAGTCGATTCGACAACTAATAGTCGTTATTTCCCCACTTAAAGACATTTTCAAGCCCCCCCCCTTTTTTTAGGGAAGTTCCAAATTAGTACCGTCTTTCAAATGCCGTTGGAATTTAACCTTTTCATTTTTTTGGCCTGCAAAAGGGACATAGTACCTGCGGTGTAGAGGACAGTCACCACCTTTGCACGTTTAAGAACCCACTGCACTCTTCATAGAAGAGCAGAAGGAAACCTTGGTGTAGTGGTTTACCTGCACATCCCCAATTAGTTATACCGGGAGGAGAGACCTGAGGGTTACAGTGCTCCACTTCGCTTTTCGCCTCCCAGGCACAGGTGATGCCAAATGATTATTAATAATAATAATAATGATTAAACATAGCGTATTAAAAGAGAAGCATGTACATGTAGTTGTGACATGGATGTATTTATACATGCGCGGTCATAGGATAAATCACAGAGCGAGCTCCAAATAGTTCCCTCCCACATACAGATTTGTTCTTAATACCACAAGAAATCAAAATTCCATTACCTTCAAAATCCAGTCGTAATCAGGTTTTAAGAAAAATGGTGGCTTAATTTGTAGAGAAATCCTGTCATTATTTACCTTGCTGAGCTGATGGAGTAGAGGATTGCATTCCATATGTGGCCTGGTTTGACCCTGTGTTAGCAGCCTTCATGGGAGATATACTATCGGAGATATCGCTTGGCTGGGCGGAGCTGCTACCCCCTATATACAGTAAACATGACAGGAAGAACAACATTATACTTATATTTTTAAATTCTAAGCCCTGTAACATACAAAAATACAATGAACTGTAAAAATGTACATTCCTGCTACATGTACAGTACTATTGATAGCATCTTACAATAGATTGTATCTTTCTGTATGATCAATTTGATTGAGGGACACTAGGAGACATACAATTGGTCATAACATGTTACAGGACCCATAATCTATATCATTTTAAAACCTATCCGACTTAGTAGATATTACAACAGGCATTTATCATGATCATGTTCAAGAATTAAGCTCAAAGACCTCTGGCATCTAGCCTCAAACTCACCTGGCTGAGCAGAGGGGGCAGCAGGGGAGTCCGCAGGGGTACTTGGCAGGCTCATTGCGGTGCTGACACCAGGGCGATTGGCAGGCAAGTCTTTCGTAAGGGCCTCCATGTCTGGGGCAGGCTCACCGTTAGCCACGGCTTCCTCTGCTCTCTTGAATGCCTTGCCCCAGTCACTCTCAAAGTAAGGAGGTACCGTCCGGGTGAGAAGGGCAACGCGACATGCCTTCTCTTCTTCATGCTCTCTCCTGGTATAACATAAAGTTTTTTGATTAGCATAATGAGTTTTATGATTAAGGTTTTTTAAATAAAATATACTACAGTCAAACCTGTATAAATTACTCAAGGGAAACATGAAAAGTGGTCTTTACAGGCAGGTGGTCTTTATGTTCAGGTTCCTTTAGTACAGGTTTCTCATCAATATTCAAATGTAGATTAACGTCTTGCCTAAGGACGTTAGTACCTTGTGGTTTAGAGTGTGGAGACTTATCCGCTAGGCCATGACAGCTCTACACTATGTGCATTTCATATGCGCAATAAAGAAACCCAGAATATTATCTTAATAAAAATGTATTCATAGTACATTCAACCAAGAGGAAACATGGAAGGAGAGAAAAGAATCTCAGAAGTTGATCCTACCTGACCCTCTCCCAGTCTGCATCTGTGTACTTTGGTTTTGGTCTCGGAGGAGTGGGTTGAGGAGGGGGCGCCGTAGATGTCTCGTAGAGGGTCACTGCATTATCCTCTGCCTGCACATTGAGGGGTCTTACAGGCTTGGTGCTGGTTGGGCCCTGGCTAGCAGGAGGTGCTTCAGTGGAGGTGGGCTGGTTACCATCACTCTCCTTGGTAATGTCCTCTTCAAGCTGTCATAATGGGAAAAGAAATAATAATGATTCTACCTATTGTCTTCAATCAGGGAAAAAAATATTTGAAAAATTTCGGGGGCTACTTTTCAAGCTTGCTTGCATGAAAATAACACTCTTTAATTTGTTTTGCATTGATCTCTATGCAAATTTTTTTGGGCTCTTTTATGACTTTCGGGGGCTCTTTTTAGCATTTCAGGGGCTAATTCGCCCCGAGCCCCCGTGTATTTTTTTCACTGTCTTCAATGTATTTCTTTCTTCTGACAAGTCATGTAAAATATAAAGATTTTATTTTCATTCAAGAAAATGTAATGCCATGGAAAGAAATACGGAACCAGAGAATTTATGACCAATGCTTACAAATCTTTTTTTTCACTAGTCAAGCTTTGTCATTGATTTGCTCCACTTCTTCTGTTTTGAAATTCATACTCTAGTTTGAGGGACATTGTCATTAGTCTAGGTTTAAAAGATACATGAAAATCATCATACATCTAATTCAATCCTGCAGATAACAGTATAATGAATACAGTAAAACCGGAAACTTTGACGATATATCTTACTAATTGCTAATGATGACCATTTTTGTGGTAATTCATGTTTTTCCAACATGCACGAATGTCAGAGTTAAAACTAACTTATTCTGCAGGAGAAACATTTAAAAACTAGGACCATACATATATTTCAATTTGTGTTATTTGCAAGTTTCTTGCACCCAAATGTTTCTGCTTCAACATTAACAAGACACCAACCTGTGCCAGTATGTGAGCCAGAAGATCTCCTGATTTGACCCTCTCCTGCTGGGAACGATGGTCCTTGATGGCCCTCTGTTTTGCTACCATCATCTTCTCCTTCATCTCCTTGGCATATGCTTCAAGTCCCTCCTTCATCTTGCCTCTCAGCTCCTTCTCCATGGGGTGGTAGGCCACAAACTGCCTCAGCTGAAGCTGCTTGGGACACTGAGGGACTGGTCCTCGCTGCTGAGGGTGGGGCACGTTGTTGACAGCCACACCCTTTCCAACCTTGGTCCCAAACTTGGGGCCTGGAGTCTTGGCCTCCATGGCAGGAAGCTTGTCAAACTCTCGGGAGCGGAGATTCCTTGGAATTATGTTGGGTTCGTCAAACCGGTTGAGCCACTTCTGGCTTACGTTGGAGGTGTGAGGCTGCATGATGGTGATACCATTGATCTCAGGGTGATCAGGGATAGGGTCGTTGAGGACGGCCACGTTGGGATCCATCCCAGCCTGGTGGACGTAAGGCGCAATATCATGCTGCCGGAGCATTTCTGTGCCGCTTCCATCCGGGTGGATGACAAAGAATCTTGGAATAGGAGACATCTTCCGAAGAACTTTCTCAGCTTCCTCCTCCTCTCCTTCTCCATCAAGGGAAACCTTTAGCTCCTCGCTCGGGACAAGCGACGTGTAGATGTCTCCATTCCACTTTACCCCAAAATGGTTTCCGTCTGAGTCGCACGTCTCTACAGCGACCACATCGTTATGCTGCATGGTGTATGATCCAATCAAGCTCGGCTCACCGCTCTCAGCCTCCTTGGGCGTATACCGCACAGTTCCCTCAACACCAACAGCCATTCTGGAACCCTCGCAATGCAGGATCTCATAGGAACCATCTGGAATGGCAATAATCTCGGACCCATTACCGAATATGGTTGTGGCAACGCTGTCTTCACAGTTGAAGATGACCGTTGCGTATCCCACACACTCCACCTTGACGTGTTTGACATCTCTGATACCTGATACAGGAGTCTCTCCTGAAAAGGGTCAAATCAAGAATCATGAACAACTAGCACTACAGCATTTTAACAATCATTCTGCAATAAATTGTGGCATATCTGAGCCATGTAACATCATTTCAATGACACTATTTTAATAAAACATGAGTCTCCATTCAAATCGCTTTGTATACGCATGAAACAATAGGCATTTTGCTTGAAACTTTCATTATATTTCAAAGACTTTCAAAATAGTTTTAAGCAGACTTTATCCATGTAAAAAGATCTTTTACAACAGTTTCAAGACTTACCTGTTTCATTTGCTTCATCACACTGCTGTCTAAAGATAACCTTCTTGTAATAGGTAGTGATTCGTGTCCCCTCATTGTGGTCAACAATGCGCATCTTGTTTGGACGTTCTACTGTGATGACTCGATCCTCTCTGGTCGTTAGAACCTGGCGGAAAAAGTTTTAAGGGAACCAATGAACAACAAAAAATATTCTTATTCTGTATCTCTTTTTTTTTCTTCTTCCTACACTGTATTACTCTGGAATATACTCTGGAATATCTTGTATCTATATGGTGTTCCAAAATCAATTGCTTTGGGATTAATTTCATCAACAACATTGGATTAGGGTTGTAATTGGCTTTTACTTCAAGGTTTAGTGTTTGGGTTAAGGTTCGGGTTATGGTTAGGTATAGAGTGGGGTATGGGGGTTAGGTATATGGTTATGGTATAGGGTTGTGGTAATGAATTTGGTTAGTGAAGGACATTGAACCTCGAAGCACCTGTTGCCAGAGCACATGTCATGTCACGATTTTTAGAGTCAAGTTATTACTGATAGTAGGGCATGACCATTACCTCTCCAGACACGGGGTCTGTGGCGCTGTAGAGGAGGCACTCATTCGGCTCAAAGGTAGACCCGTCTGGGCGTGTCCCTATCCTCTGACCAGTGGGTGTGGTCGTTATCCACTCTGGGCTGGAGGACTCTGGGAGAGGCTGTTCTTGATCCAGGGGATCTGAGCTCTTGCCCTTTGCACCTAGAAAGCAAGAAAGAAATTCATGGAGAGGGTTGTTAGAAAAGATGAGTTCATTTATTAATTAATTAATTTATTTATATGGTTTTTTTTTAACAGGGTGACTCTCTCAGTATCAAAACATTACTGTTTTCCTGAGAGGCTTGTACAAATTATAGATTTCAAATTCTGAGGAAATTGAACAAAGTTTAAATACATACAAACCATATCATGGATTTTTTGTTTTTGTTTTTGTTTTTATACATCATGATATAAACATGAAACAAAAGTAGATATTTGACAGTAACATTACAGATTTGGAATATGATATTGTATGCTGTTTATTATTTGTACTGAATATTCTTCCCAGTAAAACTGAATTATAAAATATTTTACTGTCCAAATCCATAATTAACAAAAATTTAAAAATTGTGAGGAGTATCATCTTTTGTCATGCTGTTTGACAGAATCATAAAAGAAATAAAACAAAAACAAAAGGACAAAAAATGAAATCTAAATTAATGTAAAGTTGCTGGGCATGGGAATCAAGGCTGCACAGAACAAAACTTTTACAATAAAATTTAATTCACTGAAATCAATTTTCAGAGTAAGAACCTAAAATATCCAAATAAAATTTCATGGTGATAACATGAAAATGTTCACATTGGCCTTTTGGCTTTATCATTTGCTAGATTCAATGCTCCTATGTCAGCACCTAATAGGGCCCAGAATTGTATTGTGAATAGACATATCATCGATCAAGAGCAACAAACACAAATCCTTCAACTGATGCCAATCTATATCTTCCAAAAGCCAACATTGCACTCCTGGGGAGTGTTTCACAGAGACTAAGATCGACTTTAAGTTGGACTTAACTATGGCAGGCCGTTCATGCCACTGTTTGCTCTCACCATTTACTGGCATTGGTCTCTCAAGGGACGTTCAAATCATGGTCACAAATCTACAGAATTTACATTTTTTGATAATTCATTATTGAAGGAAAAAATATTATCTAAAGATCATAATTGAGAGACCAATGGTGAGAGCAACCAGTGGCATGAATGGCCTGCCATAGTTAAGTCCAACTTAAAGTCGATTTAGTCTTTGTGAAACACGTACACCCCTGGACTCACTTCTCTTCGAGGGGCTCTCACTCCTCTGACTGAGGGAGCTACCCCCTCGCTGGGGTGACTGGTCCCTAGGGGTGGGGCTCATTGGGTTAGCGGTGGATGAAGGCACCGCTGGGCTGCTGCTTACAGCACCATCAGCAAACAACACCTGCAGGAGGCATCAAAGACGAATGTGAACAGATCAGTGGAGTTTGATGATGAATACTAATTAACAACCACACAGAGAGATATAAATCACACCATAGCAATTTGAAACTGCATTCCATCCATTTGGTAATTTTGTCAATAATAATAATAAATTTAATTATTAGTTAGCTCTTACAGAAACAAAGTTGTGATTGGTCCATGCAAAGATCGTCAGTTAGCAAATTTCACTCTTGGTCATTTTTTAAATGTTATATTGACTACCGGGTCAAATTAGGGTGTGTTTATGCTCAACTTTTTCTGGCCAGAATGAGGCTTTTGTTACGTGGTTAGTTCAAAACACGGTTGCGTCCTTTCTCATTTTCGTAGAATCACCGATAAACGGCGATCGTAATTGCCGTTCGTAAACTCACAAAAAGGCACGTTTACGATCGGCGATTCTCCAAGAAGACGGTTTCTGGTACAAAAATGTTATATATTATACACCCTACCTGTCAATATCTGTATGATCCAACACTCTCCAGTACGGAGGATAAAATGTCAAAAACCTAACCTTTTTGCAACTGAAATTTATTATTTTCCTAAGCCTAATATAGGAATTACCCGTTTACCCCAGACACGGCTTTAAGATAGTACTCCACTTGATGATTTACCCATTAAAAATTTATTTCCAGTAATGAAACTTTTCCCATAAGTGCAAAGAGCTTTAAAGCTATATTTCAAAAGTTAAGTTAGCAAAGGATAGTTGCAAAACAGAATTATCCACAAAAATTGCTCATTTTCTATCAATATAAAAACTCTTTTATAAAAATAAAAAATGAAGAAATCAATACCTGTGTGCTGCCATCTCTCATCATCTTGATAACACTGCCCTCGCTTGTTACGAGCCTGGAGATCTCCTGCAAGGCAGGATTTTCTCTTGGAGCATCGCAAGGTTGCCCACTGCTGTTCTTTGTCAGGTAACACTGCCTAATCAGGAGGCAACCTGGTACATTGGGGTCACAAACCTCATCTTCTGAAAAATGAAAAGTGCATGAAAGGTTAACAAGAAATGGCCAAACTTAACCCCAACTGCTTAATGCATACGTTTACTCTATTACTTGATAACTATTATTAGCATGAGACCAGGGCCGGTATTCAATTCAATACTTTGAATAAGTAAGAAATTTACTAAGTAAATGGCTAAGCTAAGAAGTTCACTTATCTCGTATTCAAATCGCATTTTAGACTTTTACTTACCTGAGACAAAATCTAAGTAAAATACTTACTGATAAGCATTGTGACATCACACGGTCAATCAAAAGTAATGCGCAATTAACGCGTCGCAATAAATGCGCGCTAATATAATTGTGAGCAGGTTGTGATACTGTGTCAGAAAACCATATGCCTGCCAATCAAGGCCTCCAAATAATTGGCTTAAGTCTGGTAGGGAGCTGTCTTAAATTTAGGGTAAAATACTTAGCCAAAAGTTTGAATTGAATACTAAAATTGGCTAAGTATTTTATCTAAGACAAATACAAAGTAAAAAGCTTAAATTTTGTACTTAAGTATTGAATTGAATACGGGCCCTGGGCCCTGGGCCCTGTTTGTTCATAAAACATGTTATCAATAACAATTAACTGCCACAGATCTATGACCAATCTGTTCACAGGCGATCAAATGCAAGGATATCAGTAGCTTATAACTGTTCTGTAACTTGTTCTTGATCATAACAAGTTTTATGAAACAAGGCCCAGATTCACTTCATTACTGATGATGATCCACAGCATTCATATGGTGCTATATGTCTGTTTAAAACATTCAAAGACGCAGGCTCGTCCAACGTAGTCAGTTATCTAACCATACTAGTGCCTAAGAATGATGCTGCTACATGAATTTTGTAGCTGAGATAAGTGTGCATCTATCCTTAAAATGTTATAGTCAACAAATGCTGTGTATCAATTAGGATCGCTGGACGGTACAGTAAATTCAAATTAGGATTCATGAAAGTCCAGTTAAGTTTTGCACAATGAAGCAGATTTTCTGAAGCACAAATATCAATCATGGTAAATTCATGCCAAAATAAACGGAACACAGAAATAAATGTCAACGAGTGAGTCTTGAAAGTATAATCTACGTTTGTAAACCTAGTTGTTTGTAAACTTAATTTTACAGCTAGAACAAGGCTCCCTACCTCCAGTAGGCTCCGGCATATACGATACATGGAGCCCATCTGGGCAGGAGACAAAGAGTTGCTGGAAGGGAGGGATCTCTGGTTCTGCTGCTGCTGCCTCCGCCTCAAGGACACTCTTACGTCTTTCCTCTTCCTGCAATACAACAATACATGAAGAAAACATTACAATTCAACTTTGTTCTTTCCCTAGCTGCTAAATATGCTGTCTGTGTGTGGCTCTCTCCTAATCTCTCTCTCCTCATCATCTCCCTTTCTCTCTGTCTCTCCTAATTTCTCTCTCTCTCTCTCTCTTTCTCTCTATCTCACTCTCTCTCTCTCCTAATCTCTCTCACTCTCTGTCTCTCCAAATCTCTCTCTCTCTCTCCCTCTCTTTCTCCTAATCTCTCTCTCTCTCTCTCTCTGTCTCTCCTAATCTCTCTCTCTCTCAAACCTTGGCTTCATGATATAATATTTTAAAGCTGGACTGCACTACTTGTAGCTACTTGTACCCTCTATATAGCAAACAATGCCTAAGCGATACCCGTTGATCCCCCATGATCCCCTTTTCCCTATGTTAATTGAGAGTCGATTTGATGAGATAACCACCTGTCAGTGACCACGCAGGGGGGTCTAATCCCTCCTGGCCAAACTAGTGCAGATAGGCTTTAATTAAATTTAATGTTCAGAAAAGAAAAATGACTTTAATAACCTAAAAATTACTTATCTATGAGGTAATCACACAAAGAGTTGTATATTTTGATAAAATGAATGGAGGTACATGTATATTTTTTGTCTAAATCTTCTCCTCTCAAAAATTCACTCCTCCTCCCCTCTGTTTGTACTCTGTCCATTTTCCTGGTTCCTCTATTTGTAAGTCTCTCTACTTGCTTTCCAATGCTTATTCTCCTACCCATCTCTTTCTATTTTTGCTAAGCAAGTAGCTGTACCTGTCTCTCTCTTTCTCTGTCTGTCTGTCTCCATCTCTCTCTGTTTCTTTATTATGTCCGCCTCTTTTACACTTCCAATCTTTCTCTCTCTCTCTCTCTTGATCTCATTAGCTCTTTCCCTCTCCCCATTTCTTCCTTTCTTCTATTTCAATATCTCTACCTGTCAACACTGCACTTTACATACCTCTTTTTGTTGTTGCTCGGCCAGTAGCTGTGCCTGTCTCTCTGCCTCCGCTTGCTGTTGCTGTTGTTGTTGTTGTTGTTGCTTACCCTTCTTTCCTGATCCCCCTCTTTTCCCCTTGGGTGAGGGGGCTATTGGGGGTGGGGTGGGCGTCGTTGCTGGGGAATGATGACCTCAATTTCCTTTGTTTCAGCTAAACAGGAATAAGGTAAATGTATACAGTAGGAAGTGTATAAAATTCACACTGGATTCTAAGACAGTCTCACGGCAAGTAAATGTACAATTTCTCATGCAGTTTTAGGCAAATGCAAATTTGAGATCTACTACTAAATGGAAATAAAAGTCAGTTTTAAGAAGTTTTCCATTTAAGAAATGACCAAACATTATCTCTAGTAACATACATGAATGTCATTACACAGCATGGAGGGTAAATAAATAGAACTACTCAGAAATTGTTCTGCACAGAATGTTAAGAATGTCTGAATCGCTTTATATGTCATCATCAGCGTTTAAAGTCCATTTGTCCCACTTTGTGGGGTTGGACATTTCATTTCCTTAATGGCTGCTTTCCAAGCTTTCCTATCTGTGGGATCCATATGACTGATACCCGATGTTTTGGCATCTTCTTCTATGGTTTCCCTCCAAGTTTTCCTGGGTCTCCGGGTCTTCTTCCAGTGACCGGAAAGTTTAGAGCCCTCTGGAGCCAGTGTGTTGCCTCTCTTCTTGCCACATGTCCAAACCATCTAAGTCTATTCATCCTCATAACCTGTGCCACCCCATCAAGCCCATTGATTGAAGGAGGACTTTGTTCTTCCTTCTCTCGTGAAGTGATACCCTGCGCATCCACCTCACCATCCTCATCTCAGCTTTCTCCATTCGCTGTACACTGGACGATTTCATTGCCCAGATGTGCAAGTGGTTTACCTGCAGCTGCGGAAGCACACTATCTTGAAAATGACAGTGTTTCAGAATAAAAGTTTGAAGGCTACCTTCATCCTCATCTCGCATACATGTAACAGTAGTAGTAGTAGTGGTTATTTTTTACCTGACTGCTAAGAAAGCATAAATGCTTGTTCGTAAGCAACCAGAGGACCGACGGCTTAAGGTCCTCTCCGAGGGACCTGGTGATGACGATTAATGCCTTACCAAAGGGCACTAGTGCATCGACTTGGTTTCGAACCCGAGGTCGCCGGATTACGAGACCACTGCTCTACCAACTGAGCTATCGCGCCTCCTCTAACAATAATTGACAATTGTTCAAAACAAGTTCTTTTGAACTTTTTATCTTTTATCAGTAGCCTGGATTACGGATTACCTTTAATGAGCATGAAAAAAGTGTGTTTATAAAGACACATAATATTATCTTTTTTGTTTTCATACCTGCTTTCTTTGTCTTTCCATCGATACCATGGTTACTAAACGAGACAACCATTCCATCACTCAGGCTAGCAGTGAAGGAGCCAAAGCTAGAGAGGGATAAGTCTGGCTTCTTTTTCTTTCCATCTGTCAATCAAGGAAAATACAGGAAATAAAAGTTTTTGTATGAAGACTTTGCAAAACTTTTAAGTAAAAGTACATTAACATTCATGTTGCTTGCAATGGGTAAAGGCCTAGACAATGATTATTTGTCATGTGATCCAAAGACAATTAACATAAACAGACTTATAACTAAGTACCATGAGGGATTCACAACTACCTTCAAGTACAGAAAAGTGATGTCCATTACATTAATCAATTTGATTGAATGTAATGTACAGTGTACATCAACCACGTATATATCCCCTTAACTGGTCAATTCTCTTTAGCAATTCTACTACTGTAAAACAAGACAAATTTGCACAAGGAATAGAATATCTTAAAATTTCATAAGTGGTTTAGATTCACAGAAGTTACATTCTGCACATTAATTAATCATAACTTACACAATGCTAAATTTTCAATATTTTGGGAAAGTTTCATGTTGTCTCTTAGTACTATCTTGTACCATATAGTCAGGGGCGGATCCAGCCGGCGGCAAGGGAGGGGGCTGAAAAAGGGGCCCACTTCGTGCGAAAATTTGAAAACCGTGCCGGCTGGATTTTCCGCTCAGTGGGGTGGGGGTAGTGAGCAAATTTTTTTGCCTTCAAAATTGAAAAAATTTTCATCACCACCCCTTGAGCGCCAGGAGGGGCCCATCTTCTTTTTCCCAAAAGGGTGTTTTACATGTTTTTTTCTAGGGAGGGCCGGGCCCCCCCCTGGATCCGCCACTGCATATAGTATTGATATTCATTTCATCTCAGGGTCGTATTAACATTTACATGTACACATATCAACAATTCAAAGTATGAGGACATTTTTCTCACCGTTATCAACTTTTTGGTCTTTCTCCTGCGTCTCTTCATCGGCTTTCTCCGTCACGTTCTCCTTGTTGCTCTCTTCCCCACCCTCCTGGGAGGCTTTCTCTTCCACCCCGCCCCCCTCAACCTCCTCCTTGTCTCGTGGGTCTAGGATGTGGACCACAAACACGTGGCCATCCTTTAGAACAGACGTCTTGACAAACTTGGGACCTGGAAAACGGTTAACATGATATTATAAGCTGAACAATTTTCTTCTGATATCGATCTTCTTTATGTCATGCGTTATGTTATCCCTAAAATTCTTGTATTTTATGGATGCTTTATCTTTTAAATTGTTGTTTATGCTATTATGCAATGTAAATATGAATGATCCAGTTTTTGCTGCTATTATTTCATGTAAAATTATTTGTACAAAACATGGCGATTACATTATATACATTGATAAACCATTATTAAAAATTGAACTCTCATCATATGACAATGGAGACATAATAGCATTCAAATTCTACAGTGTATGTCATAACATGTACATGCATGCACTGTATGTCAAAATTATATCAAACATGAATTGCTTTCATTTCCAATAATGCAGTCCTCAGATTAATTGTCTCCTTGGTGTTTCCATTATCTGCACTTATGTTAATGTCATATCTTAGTTTAGTGAAGCCAAACAAGATTCATGTTGCTTACCATAGATAAACTTGGTGTGTGCTCAGTGTGTATCTGACCACCCCCCCAAACTTCCCTCTCACACTTTGGAATAGGGTGGTTGCATTTCCATTAGCCTGAATTATGAATACCCATATCATTATACTTAGCGGGAACACATCACAAATTCATTGTTGCTTACCATTGATGAACTGGGTGTGTTCGGAGCGGATCTGGCCCCCATCATTTGGAAATAGGGTGGTTGTGTTTCCATTAGCCTGAATTATATTGTTACCCATGTCATATCCAACAAACTGTAAAAGAAAATTAAACAAAATTAAATATGTCAGTTAGTTTTCAGGAGATGTGAAGAAATCAATAATTATGAAGATACACGTTTTTGTATAGCGGTAACACATAATTGCATGTCTCCATGCGCTTTACAGAACAGAACACAGGGGTGACACATGGTAGACAGGGTTAGTACAATACTCATAAAAGTAGAATAGGCTGACTGTGTATAGCAGGAAATCATTAGCACTATAGGCACTACACGAAGCAGTGGTCTTACTCAATCAAGCAATCTTAACAGGATTTTAACTCGATCTAAATTTAGTCCACTATTTGCAATGGTAATGGTATTTAATTTTTAAAGAAATGGAAATAATATTCTAGCATGTTAACTTGACTTAAAATTTGTAAAAATTATGAAATTAGACAATGAAAATATCATTGATCAGTTTTCTAAGTATTTCCAATCAATCTTAAACATTCAGGGTGAATTTTGATAGCCTATAGCTCATGGAATCTGAAATGTAATGTAGAATAACATCTCTTGTTTGAGGGATATCCGTTTTTCTATGCTATATGATTTGCTATCTTGTATCGGTTTATGTTACTTGCAATAAAAATGTTTTTCAATTACTTATATTGTACCTACAGTATGTATATTCCAAATCATTATTTTTCCATATTTTTATTAATTATTATGCCTATGTATTGTAGAACCAAATATTAATGTAACATGTGAATGAAGTTTTTTTAATAAATACAAATACAATTCATATCAATGCTGATGATATCATGCCGTGCTCATTTCTGGTCTGCATATATCCCTTCAAAGTTTTAAGAGTGACTTATGTGCTTGTACATGTATGTCATCCCCAAAACTCACTAAAACATACACATACATGTAGCAGGTAGTCTCCTCCCCCTCCCCCTCCCCCTTCCATGATCTGACTCAGACTCACCGGGTACACCCTTTCAGGTTCCTTTGGAGGTTCGGGTGAGGCCTCTTCTTGTGGTTCTGCACCACTCTCCTTCTTGTCTCTATCCCCCTTCCTACTGCCACTCCCTCTACCGTCCTTTCCGGGAGAGCCGGGCTTCTTGTCTTTCTTGTCGTCATTTTCTCCCTGAACAGGAGAATTCAAAATGACAAAAGCAATAACAACACTAATAAGTTTTAAAACAATAGTTTAATTCAATTTTAGCACAACTACTATACTGCTAAAAAGTAGATGGTATCATACTTTTACCCAAACTTTAACCAAGCTATCATGATAAGGCTTTCATCCATTCATAGAATTTCTTTTTACCACTTGCCAGTTCACCTCAATAGTAATGTAACCAAATTGAATGCAGGTGACTTTTTGAAGTGCCTTTATGCAAGTATGTCATTCAACTGTTGCAAATAATGGTAGTCAGAATGCAAATTGCATACATTATGTGTTGCTAGGTAGGGCAAGCCATAATATTTGTCCTACCTAACAACAACTAATGTATGAAATTCACATTCTGACTACTGAAATACAATTATTGGAAACAGGTAAATGAAATAATTTGTAACGAGGCACGTAACAAAGATGTGTGCATTAAATTTGATCACATTACGAAAATGGTCTATTGCAAGGAAAGTGATAAATGTTCACTAGTCTCTTCGAAAAAAAAAAAGATTTTAGTGCCATGAGAGGGATTTAAACTATGTACCATGACATCTGATCAATAATCCCTAGACCACGACAGCCACACATAATGATTGTGAATAGCAGTAGAGCAGTAGAGCAGTAGAGGTGTTGTGGTCCAGTGGATAAGTCTCCGGACTGTGAACCACAATTACGTACGGGGTTCGATCCTTGTCGCAGCACCAATGTCTTTTGGCAAGACATTAATCTACAATTGCCACGCTCCACCCAGGTGAGGTAAATGGGTACCTGGCAGGAATTAGTTCCTTGAAATGCTCGAGTGCCGTAACGGCAGCCATGCTAATAATAATAATAATAATGATCTTTTATAGTCCACTCCAAATTTTATTAAACCGAAAATGGAAATTCTTTGTGCCCAATTGATCGTGAGCCCGGCAGCCACTGAGCAGCGCCAGATCGACATTGCTCTATCCCCTTATTGTTGAGCGCCAAACAAGGTAGCAGCGACTCCCATCTTTTAACGCCAGGGTAATGATAATGGAGCAGTGGCAATGTGCCATGAGGGCTATATAGAGTGGTGAAGTGTGACGTCATCAAAAATCTATTTTTGGAATTTCTCAATTTTTTCTTCATTTTCCGAAAGAGCATCACAAATAATGTCCAAATGTCGAAAACCAATTGAATAGGTTAAGTATTGGCTGAGATATGACCATCTGAATAAAAAGATTGCCTATGGGAACTCAGTGTTATATTGCTCTGGCTCCTAACGTTATGAGCCAGAGCAATAACACTGAGTTCCCATAGGCAATCTTTTGCTTCGGTACTCTATTAGACTCCACTGTTATTATTATTATTAAAGGAACACCCTATTATATTTCTTCTACTATAGGTGGTTTTCAGCCATTAGGTAACATGACACGTTTACAGAAAACAAAAGGATAGCTCTGTCACTAATGGATAACTAGAGATAATGTTTCAAATAATGACAATGTTCTTGAGTTTTTATCATAAAAAAGTTGCTTATTTTATATGCAGGAGGCTCCTGGACAGTGATGATGTTGCATGGTGATACATGGCTGTATCTCTAGGAATGACAATTGTAATCAGAAAAGCTATATTTTGTGAGCTCTTCTGCATATATACAAGGCACACAAACTATTTGACCTTTCCAAGTTGGAGAATGATTACGGAAACTTTACCTTCTTAACCGGTGAGGCGGATCTAGACCTAGACCGGGCTGACTTGCGGCCTGCCTTCTTCTCCTTCTCTAATCTCTTCTTCTCCTCCTCCTCACGGATCTTATCTTGTTCTACTTTCCAAGCTTTCATGGATCCAGGTCGCATAAACTGACCGCTGTTAGGGTCAAGATTGTCCACGGTCTGAGCTGGACTGGCGCTACGCCGACCTGTAACAACAAGACAAAAGATCACTTTGACCTTTGACCTTAGGATAAACAGGTACCTGTACATAGTGTGGTGATACATTTCTTCTGTGCACAGTATTTCAAGATTTAAATATCTTAAAAGATATTAAAACTAGATCTTCAACTCTTATCGTGCAATCAAATTTTATGATCAGATAGGATTTCATAGCAGTAATCTTTAATACCGGTTACTTTTCTATGTTCATCTTTTTATGAATAATATTTCCTGATATCAAACAATATATCAAAAAATAGTTATATAATATTGGATGGCTTTGAGTGTGATACAAGCATATATTGCTCAAGCTATGACAGTATTGAACGAGTCGGAGATAAGTCCAATATTGTCATAGCCAGAGCAATATATTCTTGTATCACACAAAAACAAAGCCATACAATATTATTATTATTATCTATGTCAGGCTGACTAGCAAAATAACAAAATTTTACTTACACAACACCTGTACCTCGGCAACTATGGCTTTGTTTTTCCGTGTGATATCGATATCGATAGTTGAAGTTCCCGGATGATTGAGCAATACGAAAACAATATTGGTCAGTCATCCGGGTACTGCGATAAAGATATTGAATACATTGATTTATTGTACAGTCAAACCTGCTTTAGTGACCACCTGTCTACAAAGACCACCTGTCTACAAGGACCACATTTTTTGTTTCCCTTGAAAATGGTTTCTCATTGAAACATATATTAAAGGAACCTGTCTACAAAGACCACCTGTCTACAAAGACCACTTTTTGTGTTTCCCTTGGGCGGTCGCTATAGACAGGTTTGACTGTACCACTTGGAAGCCTTATATAGATAATAATTATGAATATCTTTTGATTTTCAAGATAAATTACAAGCTTCTCAAATTTGATATCCGGGGTCTTTGAGGTTATACATGTACAATTGCCTACGAAAGCCAATTGCTAAAACTTATTGACGTGCACCAGTTACTGAACTTCTTCCTTGCTTTCTTAGCTTGAAATGTAAAATGAAACCTCCCTTACATGATGAGAGTTACATGTACATACATGTTATCACATACAGGTACGGTACTGATATGCAAATGCAACATACGTGTAGCACTCGATCAGCCTACCTTTTGGTGATTTGGACCTGGACTTCTTTGCGCTTCCCTTCCTGCTTCCCTTGGAGCTGGAAGGCCTAGATGGGGCTGGGGTAGAGGCCCGGGACAGGGCTAGTTCCCTCTGCCGGGCTAGATCTTTTTGTCTCATCTCCGCTTGGTACTTGGTCTCCTCGATGTTCACCCAGTCTGCAACATTTTCTGACACATGCTCCATGTAATTCCTTAGGAAAGGAATGAACATAATTTTTTATATAAATATATCAATTGTCATAAAGTAGATACCTTAAAGGCATTGTTTAACAATGCCAAATCTGAGATGCATGGCCCTATGTGTTATCAGCGTCTGTGATATGGTGTAATATTGAAGCCCTAATGAAATTGTATTTCAAAATGATCATGAAGTGCCTCAAAAGAGTAAAAATCTTTGAGTGACCGGTTTTACCATACTCATACCGTTGGGGAAAACGGTTTTGAAGTTTTGAATTCCAATCATAAATATCTTGATAATCAGACGGGCAATCAGCTTAATTGTAAACGTCATGGGATTCCTGACTGACCTAAAGGCTTGTAATTATGATTGCAGCATGAGCTAAATCCAAGATTTTGTTTAGAATCTTAGACAAAGATACCCAATCCCTTTTAAATGAATTAAGAGTCTCAAAAATATTAATTGAATGCTTGGAGAAAGTTCTTAAAATGTTCCACTCAATCATCTAATGCACTGTGTTCCCAAATGAAATTTTTAAAATTTGTTTCTTTGATTTTTTTCCCTCTCTCTCTTTTCATTTTAATTCCCAAGGACAAAAGTTTATTTCTACTTTCTTCATATAGGGGAAATAGTTCAATCTAATTGTTTTTTTACTCTCATCTCATAAGCCATAAAATTCAATATTAGATAGCTTAGACAGATACCGAGATGTGATTGGTCCTGATCGAGCTCGTCTTGGATATTAATTGCGAGGATCCTAATTGTTATATTTCCTGGCCAGTTACTTTTCGGTGTTATATTAACCAGCTGGTGAAATGAATATATATTTAATCAATGCATGTCGCCCTCTTGAGGACTGTACAGTATGTCAATTTTTTTAATCATTTTTTTTTCTCGAATTTTTTTTTTTCATTCAAATAATTTTTTCCACATTTTTTTCCCAAAAATGCTAAAAAATAAGATTTTTTTTTTTCGAATTTTGTTTTTCCATTGAAATAATTTTTCAAAATTTTTTTCTCCCAAAATCCTTTTTTTTTTATAAATTTTTTTGTTAGATATTATTTTTCTCAAATTATCTCAAATATTTTTTCTTGAATTTTTTGTTCTCACTTCTTTTTCTAAAATTTTGTTTGTCCTCGAAAAAAAATTGAAAAAAATTTTGGGCGAAAAAAATGGACCACCCCTAAATTTTCAAACCAAGGCTATCTAATATAACAGATATTGACTAGCAGGGGGTATATAACATTCTTCGGACCTGAAGGGAGTTATATTTTCCCTCAGCGCTGCGCTTCGGGAAAATATAATGACTTGGGAAATTATAACTCACTTCAGCGGTCCGAAGAATGTTATTAATTACACCCCCTGCCAGTCAGTATCTGTATAATATTGATTTAGTGTCAGGGACCAACAAATGTCACATGAAATAACCATAATCAGCAATGTATTTCCACCAAAAACTATTCTTACCCAAACCCAACATCAGAATGCAGTTTGGTGTCCCACGACTGGGTGTTTTTAAGCACGTTGGACTCTCTCGTTGCTTTCTTTATATCTAATTACCCTCTCTTTGGTTTTCTTTGTCCTCTTATCATCAAATATTAAATTATTATACAAAAGATTTAATATGAATTATCGTGTGTCATTTTCTAAACATTTAGTCTAATTTGAAGAAATGTATAAATACATACTTGTACAATTATTTATATTGTTTCCATGTATCTTTCAAATGATATCTTCCATATTTGTAATAATTATTGTGCCTTTGTATTGCATGTATAACAAAATATTCATGTACCATGGGAATGAACTTTTCTAATAAATACAAATATAGTAATATATGTTTGATATTAAATTAAAGCTGATCAAAAGTTATATATGGCTTCATGATTATAACTCAACATTACCCAGGGTGAAAAACCAGTTGAAACCAGTAGATACCAGCTTTCAACTGGTATCAACTGGAATTTCGACCTGGGTAACTTCCCCTACAAACTCATCTTACTGACCTGAACCCTACATCAGAATGTAGTTTGGTGTCCCAAGGCTGGGTGTTCTTCAGCTCTGGTCCTACTGGGTTGTGCATGACTACCAAGAGGGTGTGGTCCCTCTTATGGTAGTAGGTATCCATGAATGGGTACATCTCACGCGCCTCCTCAAGAACCTAGGGGAAGAGTAAGGCAATTTGTCATTAAACAGCACTACTTTGACCTTGTTCTTCTCTCGACTACACTAAAACTTGTTAGTTCATGTAGGTGTCCATGAAGAAGTATGGTGCAGGTGCTTTCTTAAGTATCTCGAGCGTAAAAAGGGAATTCTTCATTAATGCAGGTGACTTGACCATGTTTCTTCTCTCAACAACATGGGAAATTTGTCAGGCAACATGGCACCAATACCCTCTTGTTGGCCATCATTCTAACATCACAATTCCTGTTGGAGGCACCAAATATATGTTTACATATTACAAAGTCCATAGTGATATATATGCAATTATATTTTGATCTATTCAATATTTCCAGATTGTTGCAAGAACATGTATGGTTATCAACCATCATCATCATCTACTATCCTCCAAAAGTGTCATACATTAAGGAGTTGTTTGTGTGTGTTTTTTATTCATTTATTTCAATATGGTAATTTAAAAAAAACCTGCTTTCAGCCGCAAAGCTTTTTTCTCAGCAAGTCTGTATACTAGGATGATCATCAACAAATCTTCATTTTGCTAATCACCTGTGTGACTCTTTAAAAAATGTAGCATTGATTAATGTCTTTTATAGTGTTTGCGCTGAAAGCCCAAAAGAGCATTTACTCTAATCATTTTATGTCAAATGCTGATTCTTTACATGATTAGATACTTTACATATAAGAGCCCAATGGCTCTTAGCAGGCATTTATCTTGATTTCTTTGGTCACAACTCCATCGATTCAGCATATTCCAAACCATCAAATCAGTGCTATAACAACATAATGTAAATCTTAATCTTTATCTGCAAGCCAACACAAGCTAAACCCACCTGTATGAGTACGGGAGCCTCAAAGTGTTCCGCATAACACCACTCATCCAGGTTCCTCAGCTGAGTATCACCAATCACATCATGAATACTGATGTTGCTCTTGCTAGAACCGGGCCTGACCGCATCCTTGCACCCCTCCATCTCGTTCTGGGCGTCGCCCTGGGCATCCCTAGGGCTGTCTGAGGGAGGGGCAGGGTCCTTGGGAGGGATGATGGGATACCCAGATGCATCTTTCTCAAAGTGGACTATGGAAAGCAAATATAGCATAAATATTTATTTTTGTCATTATATCCCTTATCAACACTTTCATTGCAATTAAAGACACAAAGAATATGGTATTCATGTAATTATGCCATTTACATGTACTCTAATAGAAGCAAAAATAAAAATTTGGTAAAATCAGTAGAATATAATGAAGAGTTCTGCATGATTCTGCAATGTTTAAATGAACAAGAATATTCAATTTTCATTTCTGATATGACCCAAGATTGAAGAATAGGTGAATATCTTAAGATGTACAGAAACAGCGTTAGCCCCCCCCTCCCTGGTGCATCTGAAGTTCAGAAATATGTATTCCAAATTAAAATTTGGGAGGCAGGTTTGCTACAGTGTTGTTTTTTTCCTATTCAAATTTTAAGGACAGGTTTTTAACTTCTAGGAATAAAATAAGACTTTTCTTTATCCAAAGATATTACATGCAATTAATACATGCAATCCAAACCGCATACAGCAATCTCAGCCATGCTCTCTTTACACATTATAGGTGCATTCCATTGTGATAAACTTCAGCCTTTCCTTTCAAACATGCACCATGTAACATTCTACTTTACTTTTTGTTTTTTTACATTTCTTTTCCATTACACACCCATACATTCAAATATTTACTTTTGTGATATACCACAGCATACAACATTATGTGAATATACAAGCCAATGAAAGACATCTGACTCGAGTGTAGATCGATCCATGCATCCAATATACCACAGTTACTAAATGTATGTATGATGTATACAGCTACACAAACGAGCCAGGAGATTGTGGGGAGGGGGTGATAACTGTGTAATTTCTTTATCATTTTTTAACGGGGGTGTGGTGACATAAATGTATGCAGGAGAGGGGAGGTGGGAATGAGTATGGAGGATGGGGAGCTTCAGGTTATACTTAGAGACACTGAACATCTGGGTTGAATGTTTACAAAATCTAGTTACGCATTTCACAACAAAGATAGGCTTATATTCATAGCATTCTAAGTACGTCACAAGAATATCATCATTTTTAATGTGAGGGAGGAGGAGGGGAGGGGAGGGAGGGGAGGGGGGATGGGGAGGGGAGGGGGGTTGAGGTACAATAAATGTGTGAAATCCAAGACGGCTACCATGTTCAAACGGCTACCATGTTCAAACATTTATACAGACATGTATCAGCTAGGGAATAGGGGACAATGGTGCATACATGTATATGTCATCATTCCACTTATGGTGAGCAAGCTATTTCGTATAGGGAAAACTCAAGTCACAATCGCTACTATTTGTTCCAACACATGATTGCATTTTTGGGTGCATATAGGGACAAATTTAGAGTAGATAGAGCACCAATGAACCCATTGCAGTGAAAGTGATGTTGTGGTCAAACACCTAGCTGGGCCCTGTTTTATAAAAAAATGTCATCAATAACAAATTATGATCACTGTTACATGCTACTGAAATAGTTACATTTGATTGGCTGTTGGCGAATTCGTTAGAGAAATGTGACATGTGTTATTGATGATAAGTTTTATGAAACAGGGGCCATGCAGGGCAGAATAATACGTTCTAAACACCCAATGTGCATGCATTATAATCTCTTATTGCGCAGCTATGATATGGCGGCACCATGGCACCAACTTATAAGGTATAGATTAAGCACCAATGAACCCACTGCAGTGAATGTGATGTGTCCGAACACCGTGGGACGATAACACTCTCTAAACACCCAATGTGCATGCATGGGGTATAATCTCTTATTACGCAGCTATGATATGCATAGCACTATATGGCACCAACTTATAAGGTAAATTAAGCACCAATGAACCCACTGCAGTGAATGTGATAATGTGTCTGAACACTATGGGTCGATAACACTCTCTAAACACCCAATGTGCATGCATGGGGTATAATCTCTAATATTACGCAGCTATGATATGCATAGCACTATATGGCACCAACTTATAAGGTAGATTAAGCACCAATGAACCCACTGCAGTGAATGTGATGTGTCCGAACACCGTGGGATGATAACACTCTCTAAACACCCAATGTGCATGCATGGGGTATAATCTCTTATTACGCAGCTATGATACGCATAGCACTATATGGCACCAACTTATAAGGTAGATCAAGCACCAATGAACCCACTGCAGTGAATGTGATAATGTGTCTGAACACTATGGGTCGATAACACTCTCTGAACACTCAAGGCACATGCAGCGTTACTGCAAAAATATGGCATGCAAAACACCGTGGCACCAACTCTAGCATTACAATGAAATCACATATACCTGCGCTTGAAGGTCGCCCTAGCGAAGTTACAACAAAAAAACAAAATGTAAATTAGATTAAAGATACAGTGACATCATCCTATCATGAGCATACTTTTTATTCCATAGGAAATCACAACATTTCTATTTACTTGTAAATAATTTTCTTTTTCTTTTAAATCATCATTTTTTTACAAAGTAAAATCACTATTTTTGTTTACAAATTGGCAACTTCTTGTTGATTTTTTTAGGTAACCTTTCTTCACTTTGGTTCATATCATATACATTTATATTTTTTAAACTAGGAAAAACTAGAAAATACAAATAATTGATGCCAATTTGAGGAGGAAAAGCTGATTTATATGAACCTTAAACTCAACTGCTATTTGTTATTCAGTCTCAAAATAATTTTTTGAATAAATTTGAAAGTATAGTTACCTGTGCTCTTTGCTGAGCGGAGGCTACTGGCCGAACCCTGACGTGACTTACGACCTTCTGGCTTCAAGATACCTGTGCTGGTGATGTGGGTTTGTTGTCCTGTCTCTTCCACATCAAACTCATCTGAATCAATGAGGGTAACAGAATCGAAACAAAAAATTAGATGTGAGTTGGTTGACTTCAATATCCGATACTATAAAAATTAATGCAAGCCAATGAAGAACACAATGCAATATTGACCCGCGCCCCCAAAAAAAAAAAAATAAATAAATAAAATAAAAAATAAAATAAATAAATAAATAAATAAATAAATAAATAAATAAATAAAAATCAAGGATAGTGAGAAAGTACAAATTTGTACTACAGATTTTTGTGAAAGCCAGTCTTTGATATCCGATCACATATTTAGCCATGAATGAGCAGAATATAGAGGGCAGAGCAGTAAGTGCTGCATACCATAATAAATTCAAAATGTTGAACTTAGGTTACATTAATTAGCACAACTTGGTAGAAACAAACAATAAACAAAAAAAGAAAATAAAATTTATATGTATCACCATTTTACTACAATGCAGTTGGCAGGCAAAAACTTATCACACTTGCTTGGCTGAGTATGTAAGTAATTTCTTTCTTTCTTTTTTAAATCAATTATGATCTGAGGCACTTGAATTTTTCAATTTTTTTTTTTAAATCTAAGTTGAAAACATAGCAATAAAAGCATTTCCATCTGCCATGGTTCTTGACTAGTCAGTATAACAGGCTGTCTACGGTCCCCTGTACAACAATTACAGAGAATTTTAAATAAAATGACACATTTGATTTGGTATTACATCAGAAGTCTCTTGAAGTGTACATGACACGAGAGGTGGAATAGAGATGTAACAGATTGTATTTCTCTTTTTGTTCACTTGCTACCCACTTCTCAGATAGCAACACTAGCATATGAAATTATAGCTTGAGTAATACTACAATGAAAAGCCACTAGTCCTATCAGGAAAGTGTAAAGTAATGTTAGAGCTGTGCCTGCGGACTTCACTAGGTCTACCACCTACCTTCATTCTTCTGGACATTCTCTGCCGTCAATTTCAGGATATCTCCTTCCTCCTTCTCTAAGGTCTCACTCTCATCCTTCTCTTTCTTGGCGAAGAGAGGATAGGGATCATCCCAGACGATGCCTTCTGATACCACCTCCTGTGAGACACACCCGTCCTCTTCTGTCCCCCTTAGAACAAGACTCTCAAAGACAAACTGCTTGAAGGCACGGTCTACTTCAGCAGGGTCTACAACTCCTGAGCTGTAATAACATTTGAGACATGAGAGGCTGCATCACATGGCCATTATTTTTGGTAATACCAAATTATTAGTGTAAATCAAGAACATTATGAAGACTGCAACCTATACTAGAGCTGTGGTGTACACCCTGAAGAAGGGGGCAGATAGATGGATGGGGAAACAGACACATATTTCACGAAAAATACATGTTTAGACTATTCTGAAAACATCTACGTACGCAACACATTTCATACCATACATCATCAAATCTGCGGACATTGACACATGTCCAGTTTATTACTTCAAAACAAAATCAAGGGTACAGTGAAACCTGCTTTAGCGAACACCTGTATAGAAAGACCACATTTTCTCTTTCCTTTGAATGGTGCTCGTCATTGAAACATGTACTAAACCAACCTTGAGTGGTCTTTAGGTGCAAGTTTCACTGTATTTCAAAAAAATTATTTGCTCCCTTCTGCTGGGCAAACGGTGATGTGTTACAAGCCACTCCAAACTCCAAACTTCATACCTTAGATGATGGAGTAACTCCTGCAACCTTGCAGCCCGTTGCTTGATGATGTTAGATGACGGACGAGGGAACTCCCGTAGCTTAGCAACAGGGATGTAGTCCAACATGGCAAGCTCCGCCTCCATGGCGTTGAAACCGTTGATGGACTGGAGGTGCTTGAGTCGTAGAGAGATGTTGTCACCAAATTGGAAGAATTCAGGCATAGAGGGAGCAAGCGGCTTGGGCAAGGTAACACCGTTTGGCACCTCTTTGGACTGAAAATTAGAAAATTAGGCAAAAAAGGGAAGATGAAGAAGGATAAAAAAAGAGGGAAATGAAATTAAAGAGGCCTAATTACACCAACTGCATTTTCTGAACATATAATTACACATACAAACTACTGAAAAAAAACGACGCCGGTTCGAAAATGAGGCACGTCTTTCGGATGGTGACGTTAAAGGTCGGTTCCCAGACGTAAATAATCATATCTGATTAAGATACACGTCTGTAAAAACCCAATTACACACACACACACACACCAATCTTTACATTTACACAATGGTGTTGCAGTGATATTAAGATTACTTGATGATGCTGGAGTCCTATGAAGTCATTAACCTAACTTCAACTGATATATCAATTTTGGAATGTGTACCGGTAGGTAATTTTTTTTTTTTTTTTTTTTGGGGGGGAGGGCTTGTTAATTGTTATTTATCCTAGAAACTGGTTAAAACCAGATCATAAATATTATCTGTTGCTAGATCAGAAAGTTAACGTATGACATGTTAATTACGTCCCACATTATTTTACCTGTTCAACCTTGTTGCTATCGGCAATATGCAGCTTGGCGGCCATCTTGTCGATGTGAGCAGCCAGTCCTTGATCTAGCCCATCTTCACGAGGGATCTTGTCCTTATCGCTGGGTGGACCCCGGTCTTCAGATGTAGCGACAACCTAAACAAAATAAAAGATGTTTTAAAGCCTATCTGCACTAGTTTAATTGGCCAGGAGGGATTAGACCTCTCTGCATGGTCACTGACAGGTGGTTATCTCATCAAATCAGCTCTCAATTAATCTAAGAAAAAGGGGACCATGGGGAACCAACGGTCACCGATTAGGCATTGTTTGCTATATAGAGGGCGCAAGTAGCTATTAGTGCAGTGGGGCTTTAATTGTAAATTTGTTCCCATGCATTTAAACTTTCAGTTTTGCTTCTTCCTCATATCTACTTCCAAACCTTTAAAAAAAATTATACTAGTTTTATTATTTCCTCAAGGTTTCTCTCATTATTATGTTTCAGTATTATAAGACAGTACGATGTCACAGCTGTATGTGTTAACTTTTAGAATAGTGTTTGTATAATATCATATCTTATCAATTTTACATTTGAAATTATTCTTGTTAGCTTCATGTAATAATTATTTTAACATTGCTAAGTATTTCCTGTGCTCTTATTGTAAACTGAATGTAACTTAGCTCTCGGGCAGCTATTTTCAGTATTTGTAATAAACCATTCAATAAATACAATAAATAATAAATATCAGAAAGTGATTATAAAGATCATAAACATGATAAAGCTTTTGAAATGAATCATAAGTTTGGTAAAGATGTATTTTTGTCATATTTTCACAATAGCATTATAATTCTAGTCAGTGGAAAAGAAACTGTTTGGAATTAAGATTTGGACAATGGAATGTACCTTTCTTTTACTACCTATATATTCTTTTGTGCCGATACACTCACTCGATAAATATAAAGTGAAAATTTGTCTCAATCACTATTTGCCATACTTTGCAAGTATATGATTGATTGCATCCCAAGTACGATGTAAAACAATTTTTTTTACCTCAAAATTATATTCTCATGTAAATATGGATTAAAAGCACCTAATTGAAATATTGATTTATTAAAGAAACGGTTGATTTATCTTCTATTCAACTTTAAGTTGCAATTTAACTCTTTTGCGACAATCATTCCACATTTTGTTTGCATGGATAACATTTAATTCAGAGCCCTAAAAAATATGCTAGATGCATGCAGGTGCGGATCCAGCCGGCAGCAAGGGAGGGGGCCTAAAAAGGGGCCCACTTCGTGCGAAAATTTGAAAATCGTGCCGGCCAATTTTTCGCTCAGTGGGGTTAGTGAGCACAATTTTTTCCCTACAGGAAGGGTTACTTTTTCCACCGCACCCCCTTGGGCGCCAGGAGGGGCCCATCTTCATTTTTTTCAAAAAGGGTGTTTTTACCTGTTTTTTTTTGCTAGGAGGGGCCGGGCCCCTGGATCCGCCTCTGGATGCATGAGTGAAAGGGCAAATATTTCTGCACTCACTGCATCCAATTTTGTTTCATGACTATAATTGTCTTTTATGCCAGGAATTTCAATAAGGAAAATACATAAACTTTAAAATCCTTAAATTCGATATACAAGAGATTCAAAATGATTGTTTTTCAATTAAAATTTGCCATTTTTTTCAGCTTTTCAACAACATTCTCACTCATGTTTATTGTATTCCGAGACATTACATTTTTTTTCAACAGTGTAGCAATGAACTAAAAAATACTAGAAAAGTCAACGCAAAGCGTCGCATCCCCTCGCACGGTACAAATGGCCTATATATGTACGTCAGAACAAGTTACCTCCATTAGACTATACTATAATATTACTAGGCAAGGAAGTTAACCACATTTTCACATATATAATTAGGTGTTTTTGCATATTTAATGAGCTATGACCTTTCACCTTTGACCTACATACTCGAAATCGAACTTAGGCTGTGTTTTGATACTATGTACCTTCATATCAAATTTCATTAAAATCAGTCAAACATTACTAAAGTTATCGATCGGAAACCAGATTCGCATATTTAATGAGCTATGACCTTTGACCTACATACTCCGAAATCGAACTTAGGCTGTGTTTTGATACCATGTACCTTCATATCAAATTTGATTAAAATCCGTCAAACATTACTAAAGTTATCAATCGGAAACCAGATTCGCATATTTAATGAGCTATGACCTTTGACCTACATACTCGGAAATTGAACTTAGGCTGTGTTTTGATACCATGTACCTTCATATCAAATTTGATTAAAATCCGTCAAACATTACTAAAGTTATCGATCGGAAACCAGATTCGCATATTTAATGAGCTATGACCTTTGACCTACATACTCTGAAATCAAACTTAGGCTGTGTTTTGATACCATGTACCTTCATATCAAATTTCATTAAAATCCGTCAAACATTATTAAAGTTATCGATCGGAAACCAGATTCGCATATTTAATGAGCTATGACCTTTGACCCTTGACCTACATACTCGAAATCGAACTTAGCCTGTATTTTGATACCATGTACCTTCATATCAAACTTCATTAAAATCCGTCAAACATTACTGAAGTTATCGATCGGAAACCAGTATTTTTCGCATATTTAATGAGCTATGACCTTTGACCTACATACTCCGAAATCGAACTTAGGCTGTGTTTTGATACCATGTACCTTCATATCAAATTTGATTAAAATCCGTCAAACATTACTAATGTTATCGATCGGAAACCAGATTCGCATATTTAATGAGCTATGACCTTTGACCTACATACTCTGAAATCAAACTTAGGCTGTGTTTTGATAACATGTACCTTCATATAAAATTTCATTAAAATCCGTCAATCATTATTAAAGTTATCGATCGGAAACCAGATTCGCATATTTAATGAGCTATGACCTTTGACCCTTGACCTACATACTCCGAAATCGAACTTAGCCTGTATTTTGATACCATGAACCTTCATATCAAACTTCATTAAAATCCGTCAATTATTACTGAAGTTATCGATCGGAAACCAGATGTGTATTTTTTCGCATATTTAATGAGCTATGACCTTTGACCTTTGACCTACATACTCCGAAATCGAACTTAGCCTGTATTTTGATACCATGTACCTTCATATAAAACTTCATTAAAATCTGTCAAACATTACTGAAGTTATTGATCGGAAACCAAATTTGTTACGGACGGACGGATGGACGGACGCACACACGGAAGAAAGGACGGACAGCGGCGTTTCTATATCCCCTCCGACTTCGTCGGTGAGGGGATAATTAATGTTGCCAATTTGAAGAACAACATGTGATCATTGAAGCCCTAAAAATAAATCTTGTCCTAAAAGGGTTAAAGGCATCGTTTAACAATGTTAAATCTGCATGAGATGCATGCATGGCCCGACGTGTTAATTATCAGTGTCTGTAATATGGTGTAATATTGAAGCCCTAAAAAATATTGCGCTTCAAAATGATCATGAAGTGCCTCAAAAAAGTATTAAAAAATTTCCCAATAGACTGTATATAGTGTTATAAAAACCTTTAGGAAAACAAAAAATGAAATATCAATTTCCAATTTCATAAATATCTTGATAATCAGACAGGTGATCGGCTTGTAAAAGTCATGGGATTCCTGACTGACCTAAAGGTTTATAATTATGATTGCAGCATGAGCTAAATAATCCAGGATTTTAGTTTCAGAATCTGATCGAGGCAATGTTACCGAGTCACTTTAAAAGATGAGATGATTCTTGTCCATACCTGTTCCAGCATACAGTGCATGACAAGAGGGATGCTCATACTCTCTTGGGGAATGCTATCCATCAGTTCATTGTAGTAGCGAGTATCGACGTCTGCAGGGACCACGATGGGCTTGAGCTCGGGGGCGGCGGCAGCGGCGGCAGGGTCGGTTGGAGCTGCTTGGCCAGTTGCCGGCTGCTGTGCTGCGGTACCCCCAGCAGGGATTGTGGCCTGACTGTCACTAGCTGTAGGGTGGATGGACAGTACAAAGTGGAAAACATGTACCGGTAATTGAAATTCACTTTGACTCAAGTAATTAAAGAAAAGTGTAGATAGGTTCACAATAAACTCCATCTTTTATGGTAATACAAATCCAAATTGTATACAGCATCCGGCCCCACCCCCTTTCAGAAAGAAAAAAAAAGGAAGAAATTTCATCAGATTTCTTTGATTTTAGTTGTAAATTACAGAATATCATTCGTGTTTGATCAATCGCAACTTTAAAACTTTACAAATTTTCTATCCTTTATCTCGTTTCCCTCAATTTTTCAATGATCTATTTCAATCATTTTTGTGCTTTTATCATTTCAAGCCGATTTGCTTCCAGAATGGTCTCCCCCTTTAAAGGCTAGTCTCAATTTAGCTATGAAAGCAAATGATCCGAAACAGTTTCCAGCATACCTTGAGGGTCCTTCTCTACAACAGGGACCTGGATGAGTTTCATATTGTCTAGGAAGTTCCTGTACTGCCTTTCAGAGTCCAGGAGATCATACATCATACAGGCCACATCTTCAAACATGTCTGTACCAAACTGGGTCTGTAAGGAGATCAAAACAAAAGAGATAGAGAGAGATAGAGAGAAAGAGAGAAAGAGAGAGAGAGAAAGAAAGAGAGAGAGAGAGAGAGAGAGAATATGTTACTGTGAAAATCCCATCTATCAAGAAAGATTTGCAATAGCAATGCATATGAGATCTTGGAATATTTTGCATAGAATTGGTTTAGTTCAATTAATTATCCTAGTAAAAAACAATCTATACAAAAAAAAGCAGAGCAGATGGACAGACAGACCATTACAGTACCAAATAAATAATGCCTCTAGTACCAACTTCAGCGGCGGAGTGATAAAATCATCAAGCATTCATACAATTCTATGTACTAGCTAATTCACCATATTGCAAATTACATGAACTACAAAAAGAATTTCTTTAATGGTCGTTCAATAAATTACACACTGAATTTTACACACACAAACCAACTTCTGCTATGAGTTACTCAACAAGTAATGGCAACCACAGATACCTACCTGCAATGTATGTTTTTATGTGCAGACTTAGTGAAAATTGTAACGATTTTGCATCTGCACGCTCTCGAGACTGGCAGAACTATTGACAGGAACATGAAGAGAGTGAAATCTAACATTTCCTATTGGTTACCGCATCAAAATGGCATGTCTTAGTGAAATTTAAAATGATTCTCAGACTACCGAATCAAAAAGATTTTAAGGGTATTTCCTCTCACTGAGATAAAATGAATCTCACAATACTGCCCCAGACTATCACTTGCTTCTAGTTGTATGATTTGGAAAGCTGTAAGGCGCGTACTCTGATGCCTCAAAGTGACCCAACTTGCAATGTCAAAACATAATCTGGCTAATATTTCACAACGTAAAACTTTCCATCAAGTATTAAAGATCACACTCACTCTCTTGTTGTCCTTCATATCATCCGTGCGATAAGATTTTTAACTGTGTAGGTGAGACGGGCGATGTCCTGCAGCTTGGAGCCCTTTGCGGCTTTCTTCAGGAGAGGTTCGTGCTGAAGCCAAAACTTGTCCAGCCTTTCCTTGGCAACCTCCTTTTTCTTCTTCTCTTCCTCAATAACTAGAAATGAAAGATGGGGTATGGTGAAAGGGGTTAGAACTTTTCACTGATACCTGCATTACAAATACAGTTTGTAAACTACTATATCAGCTGCTTTCATACACGTAGAGACTGTTACCATCATTATTACAAACTTCCTCACAATTATGCTAGCTACAACTAAGCCAACATCATCACCATCATCTACAGACTAACCAATATCACTGTCAACTGCACAAAAACATTATGGTCTGAATTGCAACAATTAACTTAATTATCATCATCATGTCTGCCAACATCATACCTTCCATGTTCTTTATCATCATCATCATCGTCATCATCATTAATTAACATCATCATAATCATGTTCTTCATCAGCATCGTCAAAATCATCAACATCATCATTATCATCATCATCATGTGCTTTATCATCATCATCATTATGCACCACCATCAAGGCCACTACCAACTCAACCATCTTCATCATTACAACCACTACCTTACCTTCTAGGGGTCGATCATCCTCATCCATCTCTTCCTCCTCCTCCTTGCGTCTCTTTTCAAACAGGGAGTAGTCCTCTGCTTGGAGACGGATGATGCAGTTGACATTGATGCCCAGGTCAGTCAGAAGAGAGAGGAGAGGGGCCTGGTCGAACCCCTCGATGATGACGTAATGCTGTTGGCCATCATCCGGTTCATCATCTGTATGAGGACAGAGATTCATACTGTTTAACCCTACTCAGAATGGGTCTTTTGAGAGCGAGTTTAATAATAATAATATGCCATTCTTGTATAGCGCATATCACATTATGATATAATGTCTCTATGCGCTTCGAAAGGACTTTGGATATTATTATCCAGGCTTTAGCTCCGGCTTTAGCTCCGGCAACCGTAGTCTCAGTGCATTCAAGGAATGAATCCTACCAGGTACCCACTTACTACTCCTGTGTCGAGTGTGGCAAATGTAGATTAATGTACTTTGCGGTTCAGTCTAGAGGCTAATCCACTAGACCACAACACCTCCGGGTCAAAATGACACCCTAAACACCCTGCTTATATTATCATGATTAATCATAAGAGGTGTTGTGGTCTAGTGGATAAGTCGCCCGACTGCAGATCACAAGGTACTGGGTTCAAGTCCCGCCGCGGCACCAATGTCCTTAATTGGCAAGACGTTAATCTACATTTGCCACTCTCCACCCAGGTGTAAATGGGTACCTGATATGCTTGAGCGCTAGTTACTTTGGCAGCTCGGCTATGACTAGGGTAATATGTGTAAAGCGCCATGAGCGTCAGAGCCTGGAGGATACCGGCACTATGTAAATAACCATATTATTTATTATTATTTATATTGTTCTCTGAATCCCAAAATGGCGTTGCAAGAAAATTAGTCCACTCATAATATGGAAAGCTACATGTACATGTAAGTATCAACCTCTCTAATCCATGCAAATTACTCTGATTCACTAAAAGTATCAAAATGATTTCTTACAATGGAAAAACAAGACCACAGAGTATTTAATTAGTTCCTTACCTACATGTACATATAGTTTGGTCATTTGGTGCAACAAAAATCAGTGGACAAACTCACTTTCTCCTGATATGCTTTGAGCTCTGCTCCAGACAACTTTTCATCTCACTGATTATTCTACAAGGTCTATTGAATCGACCTAAAAATATATCAATTTTTTCTCAATAAAACTTCGGTCAAAAGTTACAAGAATTTTATCAATACTGTCCACTGACTTTAAAAAGTATACCTTTCAAAGTTGCTGAGAAAGTTTAACAACTCACCGATATACTTGTTGTCATCATCTTCTTCTCCTCTCTTCTTCAGTTTGGAGTCCTTCTTAGGAGAAGGTACCTCGGGAGATTTCTTGCCCTTGCCCTTGGCAGGTGACTTGCTTCTTGCCCTCTTTCCTCCACCAGCCTCCTTGCCCCCTTTCGCGCCTTTCACGTCTTTATTCTCTAGAGCCTACAATGATTCATTGTTACAACAGTTTTAAGCTATGCTTCTGAAACTGTAAATTGCAGAAAATGACCCTGAAACAACACTACAAAAAACCATTCAAAAACATGATACCAGTTAAAAGGAAAACAAGTGAAAGATATGTCTTCTATGAATGCGAAATTCATGGAAGATTACTGAAAACTTTGGGTTAGATTTTAGGTGCAGGTACTACAATCCTTATCGAACATTTTCAGTTGGGTCTGTATTTGCAATTTGAATCAAAGATGAAGAAACTTTAAATGTTAACCCACATTATAAAGCTTTGAGCATGAAAAATAAGGTAAGTAGGTTTATAGACGATCAGATATCTATACAGTCCTTCTCCTCTACCTCCAGATTTACCATCTAGCGTAAAGAAGTACCAGGATAGAAGTATGAATGACCTACCTTTTCTCATCCTCCCTCCTCTTTAAATCTTTCTCCTTGATAGCAAGTAGCTTCCATTTGAGCAGCTTGGCCATGAGACCTTGAGGGATCTCCTCTCCCTTGTCCAGGTACTCCGACTTCACCGTCTCACAGATCTCAAAGAACTGCGGAGCATCTTTACCTTTCTTGATCTTTGTGTTGCCCAGCTCATTGACCTGTCAATGTCAAAGGTAAAAGGTCGTTTTATCTGAAGATGCATTTAGGTAGAGCACTCTTAATAATTCATATTTTACGTCATGATGCATTTGGGTGCACGACACCTGTTCCTGTGACAATTGCTCTGCATCAATTTCATACACTAACGGAATTCTTAACTTCAACCCTGAACCTTACACGATACCTAAAACCCAGTTGGAACCCTATACCTATACATTTTACAAAATAAACTGGAGCAAATTTGGCAGGAGCAAATATCAGGTCATCCTTGTATTACAATCATGGTCAACAGGTGTATATTTCTACAAAAATTACAGGTTAGGACTTTTACCCTATTTTTTATACTATATATCACGGTTCAGTCCTTACATCGTCAAGTATGATATACATTTCATTTTCATTTTCATTTTTATTTTTTCATTTCCAACAAAATACAATACATAATAACAAATGCAATGTAAAATACATACAAAACATAGTGACAATTGTAATAAACAAATCTTTACAGTAATTTATACATTTTGAAGAAGACAAAAATTGTAAATTTAACTGCATTTATATTTTGAGGAAATGGAGAGGTCCACTGAAAAGCAGAGCTTGTAAATTGTGGACCCCTCGGATAATAAAGAGTGTGAAAAAAGTATGATGAAATACATAATCAATCGAAGAAGAATAGCGGCCAACAGAGACAACATTTATTAAAACACGTAATGACTGTAAACAAGAAGACGTAAACAATTACAGTACATGACGGCGAAAAAACAGAAAAAAAGAAAAAGGAAAAAAAAATGTGGGCTGCGTTTGGAGAGAAGGAGAGGATAGAAAAGGAAAATTGTAGAGATCGAAATATAGGGAGCGCACAAAATCCTTGAGATAGCTGAAACAAAAAGAGCAAGAACATGATGGCAAGTAGATTTGTTTTTTAGAGATGGGCAGAAGAAAAGAGGGGGAAAAAATTGGGAAGTAGATGTTCTACCACAATAAATTTCTAAATATTATATGATTGTAATAAGGAAAATTTTAACTTCTTTTTAAAAGCAATTAGTGAAGGGGAAATTTTCAAATCGTTCTGCAGAGTATTCCAAAATTTAGGGCCTTCAAAAATAAACGTGTTCTGTGCAGAACATGTTCTCAAAAGAGGTAAGTGAAACTCATCGGATTGTCGAGTGGGGTATCTATGAACAGCATGGTTTTTAAGAAACATATCATTAAACACAGAAGGCAGTATACCACTATTGTAATTAAACATAAATTGACCGAGCTGAAATAAGTACAAATCCTTAATTTTTAAGATGTTATTTTCAAAAAACAGAGGATCAGTATGGGAGCGTATGGGGGCATTACAGATAATACGTATAACTCTCTTTTGCAGCAATAGAACTCTTTCCAACAATGTATGATGTGTATTGCCCCAAACATGAAAATGTACAACTTCTCGACTCGTTATCCTTTCATCACAAAATAAAAAGGAGAAATTATGACCAAGATTTGTATCTGTGGCCTTCTCCTGTCACATGACAATATTGACAATGCTGATACTGAATTAGCTCTATTGCATTCTAATTTTACTTTATCTTCCCTTTTTTGGTATGAGATGAAAAAGGAGATTAATCCTCTATATGTTTCGATTTTTTTTTATCAAGGAATTGAATTTGAATTTGAAGTACCTACGGTATATAATTGATAACTGCTACTGGCAGTTTTAATAAACAAACATTTGTTGAACGATCACCCCCTCCTCCCTCCCCGTTCCCTTTTCTAAACTGTTCCAGTAGGCCTACTGCCCCAGCATGGGGTCTCATAGTCATAACAAGTAATACGTACCTCTTCCATCAGTGTATCCTTGTAAATAACACTGAATAGTCTCCTGAGCTTGGAATCAACAGCAGAAGAAAGAATGCTTGCATACTCTTTATCGTCCAGTTTATTTCCGATCAGAAAGGAGATGCAGGCTTTCCAACCCTCCTAAATAAAGATAATGCGACAAATTGTTTCTGTGAGAAACATATCAAAATACACTCACAATGACTCAGCATGTAATCCCCTTTTGTATGAATTAAGACTGAAGAGTGAACTCTTTCATCCTTATTCTCTGGTGGATTGAACATAAATCGTCAGCATATACTTCTTTCTGAAATAAACCCTTCTCTATGTTCAACCCAACCAACATCAAGATCACGAGATGTGCACGGAGGGATGAAGTAAACTTTAAAGCAGATAATATTTGATTCAAGCGACAAAGCAGTCTCAAAGGCCTAGACAAGATCTCTTAGTGACACACCCATTCTTTTTCTTTCTCATTTCCTTGATTTATTTAGTTAGACTAAGTTATAGGGTGTAAGTTAGATAAGTGTAAAAAAAGACGGAGGCACAAAGTTCGCCGAATTTAGCGAACTTCCTGTGCGCCCGCCTTAGTACAGTATATTACTATAAATATATAGTCTATACTAAACTTATCGCTATTATTATAAGTAATTATCAAATTGGCAATGTGACAATAGTTATTTTTTTTTGTACATCGCATGTGTATTATTGCAATTCAGGGGGAAATAGCATCGCAAACTCATATAAAAGGTCAGCGTTTTTATATTATGTAAAATCACGTTTTAGCTTATTATCATTAGGAACATGTGGAATTGGAAAGTAAGCAAATTGCTATCACTCCGGTAAAAAAATCCCACATTTTCAAGTAAATTCTTGACCGATTTAAAAGTGTTTTGTGAGAGAAGAAAGAAGAGTCCAATTGCGAAATCGGAAGCCAGTTTGCAAATGCAAGGTGTGTTGGATGCGTGAATGGGTGATTACGAACACATTTATTTTTACCCTAAAGTAAATGCCTAATTTGTAATATAGTTTTGTATAGGCTACATGCATGTAGATCTACATCACTCTACACATAGATCTAGCCTTTCTACTTTCTAGGCATACTTTCTTACTATACTAGTAGGGTGTCTGAACGATTTTTCAATTTTCCCTTTTGGATCGTTTTCACCATTTTGGTTGGATAATTGAAAAATTATTCACTCAGAATAATACATTTCAAATTTCAAGACTCACCAATGTTTCTATCAAAAGTTACAGCCCCTTCAATTCCCTACAATATTCATCCATTTTTTGTAAGAATCGACGAAAAAGACGTACACGCAGAGTTCTGTTGTTTTGCTAAATTTAGCACAACAGCCGAATTGCGCAATATGCAAGCGCACACGCGCTGCAAGCGCACGTGTTGCTTAAATGATGCGCGATCGGCAATCCATTGTCTTCAATGGGCACCCACTTCCGGGTTTGTAGACATGCGGCCCGATGCATATTCATGTGCAGATTTTACGCGCTATCACCATGAGTTCGGCCGGCGCGGAGCTCACGCCTCCCTACTTAGCTGATCCGAAAAATGTGGGAAGGGTATTTTCAAACTGTAATTGTTTGTGATCCCTGGGGCTAGCGAAAAATAAGCGTAGGGATATTTTCCTTACGACTGGGACTACATATCGCCAGGGGCATCATATCTCATAAGTGGCAAATTTCGAGTTAGCCAGGAAACAATGTTTAAATAGCTGTTTTGACCAAGATATTTTTAGAATTTCGAGATGACGCCCTCTGGAAATATTGGAATTAATCTGCTCTTTCATATGACACCTCATTTATTGAGTATCACCTTCAGGATCACAAAGAATAAAGGTTTGAACTTCAAAAAAAAAAAAACTTTGACCAACTTTGCATGATCGCGTAATGCACATAGACTGCATAGGGCTGCGTGCAATCTCTATGGGAAGGATTTTAGCACACAACATCGGGTGCGCGATCAGACACCCTAATACTAGACATAGACTAGACCTAGTCAGTAGTCTAGGTTTATGCCCATAAGTGTCTGAACGATTTTTCAATTTTCCCTTTTGGTTTGTTTTTCACCATTATGGTTGGAAAATTGAACAAATCATTTACTCAGAATAATACATGTCAAATTTCAAGACTCACCAATGTTTCTATCAAAAAGTACAGCCCTCAAATTTAAGAAATATTCATCCTATTTTTGTCAGAATCGACGAAAAAGCGTACACGCAGAGTTATTTTGTTTTGCTAATTATAGCTAAACAGCTGGATCGCGCGATATGCAAGCGTACACGTGTTGTTTAGCTGCATGCGCAACTTGAGCGTGATCGCAAGCTCAACTTCCCTAGTCTTCCATGTGCGGGTCCGTTACATGCGGTCCGATGCATATGCATGTGCAGATTTTACGCGCTGTCACCATGGGTTCGGGCTGCGCGGAGCTCACGCCTCCCTACTTAGCTGATCCAAAAAATGGGGGGAAGGGTATTTTCAAACTAATTGTTTGTGATCCCTGGAGGCTAGCGAAAAAATAAGGGGCGTCATATCTCAAAAGTGGCAAATTTCGGAGCTAGCCTGGAAACAATGTTTAAATCGCTGTTTTGACCAAGATATATTTTTAGAATTCGAGATGACGCCCTTTGGAAATATGGAGATTAAACTGCTCTTCCATATGACACCTCATTTATTGTGTATCACCTTCAGGATCACAAAGAATAAAGGTTTGAATCTCAATTTGGTGATAAAAACATTGACCAATTTTACATGATCGCAAGAATGCACATAGCATAGCCTAGATCTAGATTTACTCTAGACTGCATAGCATAGGCATAGCCAGGGATGTGCTAGACAGAAATAACCGTCTGATATGGGTCATTCTTTAATAAAACTGACATTTGTTGACATTCCCCATACACAGACGGTACCCCATACGGCTCGCACCACGGGGAGAGATTGAGCCGATTGTGACACACTTTTTACCCCGAAACTTTCTCCCACGATTTTGTTTATTTAGATCTAATTTTCTGATTTATAAATCAGATACAAAAATACTATGTCTATTTTTCTCCTATGTACAGTTATCAATTTTTAATGAATTATTTCTAAATGCAAAATTTACGGACTTACGTATATGAATTATCCAATTTTTATCTCAGAACCAAGTAAAAGGTACGTTCATGCATTCGAACTGGTAATCTATGACATGACCCGCCCGATATATTTCCGGGTCAACCGACCAAAACAAGCCCAATGGCCAATCAGAGCACGTGTTTGATATTGGGCTTATGAATATTCAAACATCACCGCTCAAGCCGGGCTGACTCATACGTAGCTATTGGACGTTCGAAAAGAAAAAATGAATATTCATGAACTTAAACCAAGATGGCTGACAACAAATCTTGTTGACTACAAGACTTTCTCGGAATCATTAATATAGGATCTAAATGAGCAAGCTATCGTAAGTCAAAGTAGATATTTCTGTGTTATTTTTAATTTTCAAAAAGTTTCAGTGTAAAACTGCAGCCAAAGTAGATATATGAAGACGTAAAGAGTGAAAAACTCGTTGCATATCTCATTCATCGCGGTCCGCCGAACTGAACCATTCGTTCCCCACACTACCCCATTGACGTACTTCAGTTTATGTATAGAGGCGGTCAGAGGAGCCAGATGCAATCTCAGCGGAACAACCGTCGATATCAGAGACTGAAGCTTTCGGTCTAGGGATGCGCGTGCAATGAATTAGGGTCTATGAGTATGACTAGTATGAGTATGGCCTTATGGGAAAGATTTTACTTTTAGCACGCAACATCGGGCGCGATCAGACACCCTACTTTATGGGTGCCAGTTACGACTAGTTTATATCAATATGAATTATATATATAAGTGACGAAAAAGTGCTAGAATCTAGACTTCAACTGCATTGTCATTGTGTTGTACGTGCAGCACGAGTTTCTTCAGCGGTCCACACCTTACGTCTCCGCCATCAAGACCGGGGTCGGGTTTTGGCAAGCACCGCTGAGAAAACTGCGAGTAAAACGCAAACATTATCTTACCTCTTCGAAATTAGTTGATAAAAGGCCAGATTCCCATCGGGAGACACCTGCTGAGCCGGCGCCACTCTTAGCTCTTTTCTTAGACATGTTCTATATTGTTTTAAACACTCATCATAATTAAATATTACGAAAAATTGCAGGGTTTCTTGTTCTGTTTCGCGAAAAGTGTCAGGTCGTTGCCAAGGTACACACTGTGACTCGCATGGCCGATGAGGGCGACATAGCACACTATTATAGGATCTCTATGCAAACTATCATAGAGATCCTTAGTTAGAACATTGTAAAATACATGTTGTTGTCTTTTTTAATGAGAAATAAATTATTTTGGGGTAAGTGGGGATTGTTCAAAAACATCTTGTCATAGCACATAAAGTCTCTTTTTAAACACAAATGATATTTGGCAATGTAAATCCAGTTGTCTTAGTTTGATAACGGTTTTTAATGATATGTACGCGCTGTCTATTTTGGTATTGTAGTACTTTGTCATTTTATGATGTAATCGTAAACACATGCACAGCCCAAGACAGCCCAGGAGGGCTTGGAATATGCAATTCAGTTAACTTTCTCTTTATAAGTGAACATGCCTTCCTATACTTAATTCTCTTCTCAGTTTTGTCTTCCATTTACTATTTTTTTTCTTCCTATCAACGTTCTGTTATACGATATGTAATTTTCATAATAATATCTATAATGTTCTCTCAGTAACTCTGTTGACTTATTATGGGCGTTCCCAACTCGAGCTATATATGCTTTTCGGGTTTTCGCCTCCTTCTATTATATATCTGAATTATTTACTGTATACTCTATGTCGAAATCATTGTTACATATATAATTTATATATACATTGTGATTCATATTGTACCGTTGAGAAGGAAATAAATGTTAATACAAAAATAATTTTAAAAAAATACATAACTCCTCATTGTTTAAACCTTTTATATTCGTGGACGACGGGCAATTGATTAACTTGGTACATGTATCCATGGGGTGTTTCACAAAGACTAAGATCGACTTTAAGTTGGACTTAAGTATAGCAGGCCGTTCATGCCATTGTTTTCTCTCATCATTTACTGGCATTGGTCTCTCATTAATGGACGTACAAATCATGGTAAAAAAATCTACGAAACTTACATTTTTTGATAATTCTTTATTGAAGGAAAAAATATTATCTAAATATCATAATGGCGAGAGCAAACAATGGCACGAACGGCCTGTTATAGAGTACCGAAGCTGTGACGTCATAAAAATCTATTTTTGGAATTTCTCAATTTTTTCTTCATTTTCCGAAAGACCACCAAAAATAATGTTCAAATGTCGAAAACCAATTGAATATGTTAAGTATTTGCCGAGATATGACCATCTGAATAAAAAGATTGCCTCTGGGAACTCAGTGTTATATTGCTCTGGCTCATAACATTAGGAGCCAGAGCAATATAACACTGAGTTCCCATAGGCAATCTTTTTATTCAGATGGTCATATCTCAGCCAATACTTAACATATTAAATTGGTTTTCGACATTTGGACATTATTTTTGGTGGTCTTTCGGAAAATGAAGAAAAAATTGAGAAATTCCAAAAATAGATTTTTTGATGACGTCACACTTCACCACTCTATAGGCCTACTTAAGTCCATCTTAAAGTCGATCTTAGTCTTTGTGAAACACCCCCTGTTAATAAAGCCCCACTGCACTATACTTGTAGCAACTTGCTCCCTCTATATAGAAAACAATGCCTATATAAGCGGTGCCCGTTATTGGTCCCCCATGATCCTCTGAGAGCTGCGTTGATGAGATAACCACGGTAAACCACCTGTCAGTAACCACGCTGGGAGGTCTAATCCTCCTGGCCAATGGTGTCGATTTGTATCCGTGGTTGGGGGAAGGGGGGGGGGGGTTGATAGGTGCCAAAATATTTTCGGCAATGGATCAAAGCAACCAAGAGGTAGAATCGTGTGGCAGGTTGCACCCTCCCTTCCAAGTTATTAACTTTTTCAAGTCACCCTCAATAAAGATAACATTTCAGAGAATATAAGAGTGGTAATAAAATTAATAACATGCTAAATGTTAGTCCTGACTCTTGCCTGCAGTGTAGGCCTACCAGACTGATATCATCTATTTTAAAACGAAATTTAGACATTACCAAAAAAATCCAATGCTAAGGGATATCAACAAACAAATTATTGCTCACTACCACTGAGCGAATTTTCGGCCGGCGCGATTTTGAAATGTTGAAATTTTCGGGTGCAAAAAAAAGAAAAAAGTGCTCACTCAACCCCACTGAGCGAATTTTCGATTTTCACATTTGCGGAGAAAAAAATTGTGCCCCCGTCTAAGAAATCCTGGATCCGCGCCTGATATTGATGTCTCCAAACAACATTCATCGTGAAAACCCATTCCAATATTCTGTGTAAGGAGATCTCAAAAAACATAGTTCTCATTAGTAAATGAAAAACATATTGCTTTTGGTTCTTCATTTGACTCTCTTCCTTCTTTAATTAAACCAACTGAATCCTCTCTGCGGGAAACTCAATTCAATGAAACAGAATATCACTGATGCAAAATTTGGTTCTCGAAATGACAGAAAATTTCCACTCCTGATCTCATACAAACTGTCTGTTTCTTAAAATCATAATATAAAATTTACTACCAAACAACAAACTTCCATTATCTCCTTCTTCACCCAGATATACTTATCATACCAGATACGCTCTAAAATATAAGCATGATATTCCCCTAAGGCCCTGACCAGAGCACTATTTTTTTTCAAAAACTATAACCAGTCTTAGAAGGTGCATTATTATTGGAAGGGTGTTATAAAAAAAACTTCAAATTTAATAACATTCTAACCTTCAAAAACACCTTAACTTATTATGCCTGTTACGTTTGAATACAATACATAGGCCTACATCAGCTTTTCAATAAAACAAAAATAACTTGTGACATAATAATCTTTCTCCAAAATATCGAACTGGAGTATTCTGTTGTATTGCTTGTTTATGTACATACAAAGAGCTTATTTTCAAGAGGCACTAGATCCAGAACTCTTTGTTTACCCGATTTTGTTCAGGTGTCTATGGAAAATTGTTATTAAAAGATGCATGTGTTCATAATTTCTCTCGTAATTTAGGTTGATAATTTTGTTCAAGGTAAATAGAGGAAAATGTATATCATTATCTCCATTTGCTATCAAAAGATTTTGCTCCTTTCAGAAAATAGCTCTTCAAATGTTTTACATGTAGAGACATAAATAAACAAAGAAATGGATGAAATCAATAAAACAAAATAGATACTGAGTATGAATCAGGGAACAAACTGAAAGTTTCGTCTCCTACATGCTGCCATTTGGACAAAACCGTCTTTCTCTTCAATGATACAATACTTTATTACATTACTTGCATTATGAAAAAAACGCATCATCAACCCCACATAGTCATAGCTTTAAAAATCACTTCAGATTCCATATGGGGCCCATGTTTCAGAGAATATGGGACCCATGTGGGTCCCACATGGGCTTGCTACCTGGGTTATTATCCTCTCTGTCTCTCATTATCTCTCTCTCTCCCACTCTCTACTTCTTTTTTGCACTTTTGCGCTTCGCGCTTAACATTTAGCTCGTTGCCTTTTAACTCTGCGGCTTTGCATTTGGCGCACTGTATTTCTATGATGCTGTTGATTGAATAAATTGAATAAATTCATCAATTCCTGATGAAGCCGTATGAGCGAGAATTCAATTTATTCTTTCTCATATACGGTTGTCTCATTTACTTCGTTTTCTATTTATATATGTATGTATTATGAAAATGAGATAGCAAAATGTGTATATTGATGGTCATCTTGCGAGTAATAACCATTAACTACTCTCATCGGGCTCTCATCATTTTTTTTTGATGGTGAATTATTGGGGAGGATGATTGTACAGGCCACCTCCACCTGAAATATTGGGGGTATATCCCCATCCCCGGGATCGACACCCATGCTCCTGGCCAAACTAGTGCAGACAGGCTTTAAGTTCAAAAGGTCATGTGGTTTAAAAGACATGAAAGATGAGAGTTTGCAAAATGCTCCAGGGGTCTCAGTCAAATATATAATATAAATTTATCCATGAAAAATAAGTATGCGTGACCAAGAAAACGCGTATGAAGGTTTTTTCTTAATATAGCCGATTTGACACCGTCCGCGCGGTCCTTCGTAATTTAAGGAGTTAAAAAACGTCCAGTTTCAAGAACAAGGGTAGTTTTTCAAAATTCTGCTGTACACGTTTAGGGGTATTTTTCTAGATCCCGACTCCGAGTTGAAAGCTGATCGGGAAGCCGGTTGTCTATCCTTTCGGTTACGTCAGCTTGCTAATGTAAAAACACATAAAGAAGCCCCTATACACTTCGCGTACCAGCATGTGAATTGCTTGTTATTACGACGTGGTTACAACGTCGACGAAATGTAATTCTTTTTCAAAGAAAGGACTTATGATGGCTGTGAATATTAAACCCATTTGGAAGTGTAAAGGCATGATGATATTGCTTGAAAAAGTGCACACACAAAATGTATAGCAAATACTGACTATAAAGACCGCAACACACTTTTAGGCTCTCGAGGGCCCAAGAGTGCAGTGTTTAGACAAATAAAAATGCAAAATCTTCTCGCTCAGGAGCTTCGCTCTCGCATAATATCCTTCAAAACTTACATGTAAATATTGTAGAAATGTGAAATGTAAAAAAGTATATATTGCTTGTTTTCTGTTATACTATAGTTTTGCTAAGGAATGTAATTATTTAATACAACAAAACTTCAAAAACCTATGAGGGGGTAGTCACTTCCGTCACCTTCACCCCTATCGTTCACTATGCTCCCTCGCACTGGCGTACTGATAGGGGGCTTGGGGGCAGTTGCCCCCTAATAAAATTCAGACATGGTGTATTTCTAATTTGATACCAGTGATTTACAAATGTTGCTGAAATGGCATGATTTTTCCCTGAGCTTCCGGGGGCTCTGCCAAGGCGGCCCTCGGATGCTTATCTGATCGTAATTTAATGCCCAAAACCCCTGAGATTCTGGGGGCTCTGCCCCCTGTACCCGACTCCAATTAATGCCAGTGTCACAAATAAGGTATCAAAATATGCTCATCTGACCGTACTTAAATGCCTAAAACCCCTGAGCTTCCGGGGGCTCTTCCCCCTGGACACAACCAAGGGCCCTAAGGCAGGGCCCTGGATGCTCATATGACCGTAATTAAATGCCTGAACCCCTGAGCTTCATTGGGCTCCGCCCCTCGTCCCCCGCCGGGGCTTTGCCCCTGGATCCCACGCCAATTTGAGCTCCACTTGCCTCACTCGCTTTGCTCCACCTGATCGTAAATACTTACTTTAGCCCCTCCCCACTTTGAAAAACGTTTCGCGGGGCCTGCATGTAGCATGTGGTTACATGCAGTTACATAACAAGTGGTGGTGATGCAGATTTTTTTTCTGCCCCCAAAAAAGTTTTTGCTCGTCCCTCGCATTTCGTCCCCCCCCCGGTCATGAAAAGAAATCGCCGCCCCTGCGATATACGTACGGTATTCGGGCGCAGTAAGGAAGTATCTTTTCAATCTAATACCTTCCAAACATCCTTCAATAATATTAACTCACCATACAACGCTTTAAAGGTACTATGTCCCATTTGCAGCCAACATCAAATTCTGTAGAACTTTGCAGGAATTATGAATACGTCACGTATGTCCTATCTGTGAAATTTAAACGTTAGCAGTGTCCTATAGTATTCAAATTATATGCAAGGAAATCCGTTTACTTTCTAGACTTCAGTGTCAGACACTGTCAGTGACTGACCGACTCCATGTTTTTCTTTGGTAATAACATACATAAAATGAGCTGTAAAGGATACTTGAGCTCGTGTCTACATCAATAACCCACTTCTTGTAATGGCCAAAATTAAACTGATTGAATGTCTGAGCAGCACAAAACGTTCACCATTCGGTACAAGGGTCTTAAAATCAGACTATTTACTAAAAGGATTGCAATCCCTAAAGTCGATTCGACAACTTACTAACGGTCGTTATTTTCCCACAAAATGACATGCTCAAGCCCTTACGTTTTGAGGGAAGTTGTAAAAAAGTATTATCTTTCAAATGCCGGTGGAATTTAACCTTTTCTTTTTTTTGGCCTGCAAATGGGACATAGTACCCTTAAGACAAAAAGAAATGTGACACCTATCAAAAGTAGCAAGGGTTACTTGCTAGCTTTGCAATATTTAGAAACGGAAGACTGCGCAAGAGACACTCAAACCCATTTGTCCATGATCAGAAAGTTTTCCTGTTAGACACAGGCCATGACCTTTCATTTCCCATCACTGTGCCAGATGGAACACGGTCGCAACTGTCTTTTTTTAAATGAATTACTTCAAAATGACAGGGTTGTCATTAGATGCATCATACTTACAACTATTGCGGGTTCTTTTTTTAGAACATATATTTTATTCATTTTAAAAAGTATAAAATGTAACAAAACAAATATAACATAATAATGAAACATAATGATAATAAACACGAGGATGATGGACAGACAAACACAAAATACATACCAGAAAAAAGGCACCCCACCCCCCAAAAAAATGTGGAATCTTGGCTCGAGGTCATAATAATGATAATAACAGTATACGGTTCTTGTATAGTGCATATCACATTTAAACGTCTCTATGCGCTTCTAAATTTGGAAATTATTACCCCGGCTATATAGTCTATATAGCTGCCATTACGGCGCTCTAGCATTTCAAGGAATTAGTTCCTGCCAGGTACACATTAACCTCACCTGGGGGTCGAGTGTGGCAAATGTAGATTAATGTCTTGCCAAAGGACATTAGTGCCGCGGCGGGACTCGAACCGCGCACCTTGTGATCCACAGTCCGGTGACATAATCCACTCGACCACGCGACACCTCTGACTTCGACATTATTTTGACACTCGTGGTGCTCCACTGCAGACCAGTCGGCTTCAGCATGGCTGCTATTACTGTACGGCGGCCTAGCGTTTCCAGACATGATCCCCACCAGATACCCATTTACATCACATGGGACATACGGGCCGCATCAGGGACTCGAACCCCGTACATTGTGGTTCGCAGACGTCCAGTGACGTATCTACTAAGCCACAACCTGCATTCTAGATTTTAGTGCTTGTTACGAATATTAACCTGAAAAGATCTTGCTTTTCGCCATTGCAGTCTCATATTCTTTCTCCTCCTTCTTTTTTTTCTCTCTCTCTCTCCCTCTTTTTTAAATTTTTATCTTTCTCTTTTTATCTCTCTCTTTATGCCAGCCCTCTCTCTCCCCCTCTCCCCCTCTATCTCTCTCTCTCTTTAACAATAAAAATAATATAAATCTCTCCCCTTTCTCTCCCCTCCACCCCTCCTCCCTTTCTCTCCTCTCTCTTATCTATATGTATCTCTCCCCGCCCCCTCTCACTCTCTCTCCTTCTTTCTCGTTCTCTCTCTCTCTCTCTCTTTCTGTCGTATCTCTCTCTCTCTCTCTCTCTCTCTCTCTCTCTCGCCTTCCCTCCCTTTTCCTCTATCCCAGTCTCTTTCTCATGCACTTGTCTACCTTTCTAGGAGTATTTTACAGAGTTGTTTAAGATCACACCCCACCACATCTCATTCTGATATTTTCATGATAAAAACATTAAATAAACATCTCTTTTCTGAAAACAAGAAGGAAAGAAGAAGAAGATTAAAAAAAAAAGAAACAGGCATCAAAACATTACATGGGAGAAAATCCCAACATAGCAAGTAAATTACCACATATTTAGTAGGAGTTTAGTCATAATTATATTTTTGATCCTGTTTCTCCTTTAAACAAGTATACATTCAAAGCGATTGTTGAAAATAGACCAAGTATATACAGGAGCTTTTAGAAAATGGCTTATGAATTTTCCCTTTTTAAAGGGAAATCCACCAGGGGATTACTCAGATTTGGTTTAGATGGGGGTGTGCCGCTCAAGCCTCGAAACCCCTACCCATTTTTAAGAGCCATTTTGGGGGATTTTTCTCGAAATAAGGCCTATTTTTCACAATTTTTGGGTGTTTTCGGGTGTTTTGTTGATTTTTTGCGTGTGTAAAGTGACCCATTGGAGCGACACACCCCCGTATGTCTCAATTTGTGAGTACTCCCCGGGGATCCAACCTTGATAGCAAACTACTCCAGAGGAAACAAAAAGAAATCAGAGAAATAGACTGGTGCAAGTTTGAAAGAAATCGGATTTAGAGGAATAAGAAAGTTGTGAATTCTTGAAAGTTGTTATCACTATAGGTATGGGATCTGCAAACTGGCTGAATCTTAATGTCTCTGTGATAATTATAGTGGCGGACAACTTTCCCTTTTGATCCAACACGCAAAATGACTAAAATTTCAATTTTTCAAAGATTTATGACAGGTGAAGGAGGTATTCTCTTTAGAGGAGCTATAATGATATGCTATTCATTATATATTTAAGTAGTGCCCCAAGGAAGAAGGTACTTAGGAGGAAAAACAGAAATTAATGATGTTGTTGAATGTACACGGCAAAGGGAAGACTAGTCTTGTCCGCGACTACGTCCCGATCCATTGACCAAACTGTCATCTGAGATTCGCATAGACGGAATTTCAAATAGTTTCAAATATTCTTAACTTTCGTCATTCTGTTTATCTTATTATTCTGCTTTCATTCAGATAAACTTATAAGAATAGTTGGATTGCCCTTTAATGATAATTGTTGCAGCGTTCCAGTATTTCAAGTGTTTTTAACTTTTTTTTAAAACTAGCAACAAAAACATAACAAAACGAAAACAAGATCTATAGTCGTGTTTATCATCATTTTGTTTCAGAAAAACAAAATCCCATTTTCATACTATGTCGAAACTGCATGGGTTTCCATACTAAACCATACTGACAGAGTGAGAGAGAGAGAGAGAGAGAGAGGGGGGGGGGAGGGAGAAAGTGAGAGAAGTGGAGGGGAGAGATAGACAGGCAGAGAGAAAGAGAGGGAGAGAGAGAGAGAGAGAAAGAAAGATATATATATTTTTTTTTTGGGGGCAACTGCCCCAGCCCCCAATCAGTACGCCATTGGTGACCAGTGGCGTATCTGGCGCTTGGTCTCGTTGGGGGAGGGGTGCAAAGCATAACCCACGCCTGTCATATCGAAACATAACACCCATCTTGTTCAGAACGTGGGAAGGGGAGGGCTGTCACCAGGTTAGCTTTCACTCCCGCCGGAAGAACATTCTGAGATTTTTAACTCCATACAGAGCATTATAATGGCTAAAGTTTCTAGATTCCGAAAGAAATGTATATTTACACCTATGGTGTCGAGAGGCTCCTTCTTCATGTAATTAACTACTGTAAAAGGCATTATTTATGTTACACTATAACTATAATTTGTTATCGAATGTACACAAATTGAGAATGATCCTATCTGTTTGGATTGAAATCAATAAAGTTTGAATTTAAATTTGAATTTGAATTTGTTTTGTTCGGTAATGAATAAGGTTAGTTTCTGTGGGTGTCATCATGGTCATGTACGCTAACTGCCTCGAAACCCGCCCTGAACACCGAGTTTTGTGAAACCTTATAAAAATACGTCGGCTCTTGCAGGTGCCGTAAGAGTTCATTATTCCTCTATTTTCTATCCCTTTCTCTCATCGTTCCCTTTCCCTTCCCTTCCTTCTCTCTCTAAAGTTTGCTGGGGAGGCGAGGCCTTTCGGCCCCCCGATCCAAATGTTGTTGGCGGGATTAATCGCAACTGATCTTCCCTTCTTTTACCCTTTTCTTTTCGTCTTCCTCTTTTTGTTCCCTTTTAGCTCTCCTCTTCCCTTTCCCTTCCTTCTCCCCTTTTTTTTTGGGGGGGGGGGAGGCAAGGGACTTTTGACCCCCCCGCCCTAGATTCACAACTTGTTGGCGGGAAAATCGCAACTGATATCCCCCTTCTTTTCTTTTCTTTTTCCACTTTTTTCCTTCCCTTTATCTCCTATTTTCTTTTTTCTTTCCCTTTCCCTCCTTCTCTCTCTTTTTTGTTGCTGGGGGAGGGAAAGGCAACAGCATTGGAGGCAAGGCCCTTTCGGCCCCGATCTCCTTCTTTTCCCCCTTTTCTTTTCCTCTTCCTCTTCTTTCTTTCCCTTTCTCTCCTCTTTCCCTTTCCCTTCTTTTCGTTCTCTCCCTCTCTCTTTTTTTGGGGGCCCCACGCCCCCTGGATCCGCGCCTGATCATCACCAAAAACAACAGCAACAAAAACAACAACATAACAAACTAATTTATTATTTTCTAAAATGTCTTAGGCAACTCTAATTTTTTCAGTGCTTGGGACTTCGTTCTACATTACATTACACATTTAACATCTAAACATTTTTTTAATAAAGGATTTTACAATCAAACAATCAGTTTTAATGAAAATAAATGTGGAAATATAGTCCCAAGTTGTGCTTGCACCAGGGGCGGCGATCTCGGGGGACGGGGACACGTCCCCCTCAATTTTGTAGGGGGATCGCCCCCTGAAAAGTGCAAAAAAAAGGTATAGCAAATACTGACTAAAGGCTGCAACACACTTTTAGGCTCTGGAGGGCCCAAGAGTGCAGTGTTTAAAAAATATAAATGCAAAAATCTTCTCACTCGGGAGCTATGCTCCCTCGCTTAATTTCCTTCAAAATATTGTAGAGGAGTGAAGTGTAAAAAAGTATATTGCTTGTTTTTATACTATAGTTTTGCTAATGAATTTAATATTTTTAATACAACAAAACTTCAAAAACCTGTGAAGGGGTAGTCACTTCCGTCACCTTCACCCTCTCGTTCACTATGCTCCCTCGCACTTGCGTACTGATGGGGAGGGGGGCTTGAAGGCAGTTCCCCCAATAAAACTCAAACGTGGTTTATTTCTAATTCGATACCAGTGATCTACAAATGTTGCTGAAATGGCATGATTTTTCCCTGAGCTTCCGGGGGCTCTGCCCTCTGGACCCCACCAAGGGCCCTAAGGCGGGCCCCTGGTTGCTCATCTGACCGTAATTAAATGCCTAAAACCTCTGACCTTCCGGGGGCTCCGCCCTAGACCCCACCAGGGCCCCAAGGCGGGCCCCTGGATGCTAATCTGACCGTTATTACTTGCCTAAAACCCCTGAGCTTCCGGGGCTCTGCCCCCTGGACCCCACCAAGGGCCCTAAGGCGGCCCCTGGATGCTCATCTGATCGTAATTTAATGCCTAAAACCCCCTGAGCTTCTGGGGGCTCCACACCCTGGACCCCAATCCAATTAGTGACCTGCATGCCAGTGTCACAAATAAGGTATCAAAATATGCTCATCTGACCTTAATTAAATGCCTAAAAGCCCTGAGCTTCATGGGGCTCTGCCCCTGGACCCCACGTCAATTTTAAATACTGTAGCCGCCCCCCCCCACTTTGAAAAACGTTCCGCGGGGCCTGCATGTAACATGTAAGAGTGGTGGTGATGCGGATTTTTTCTGCCCGCCCCCAAAAAAAATTACGCCACTGCTCCTCGTCCTCGCATTTCGCCCCCCCTCGGTCATGAAAAGAAATCGCCGCCCCTGGCTTGCACTGTCTACAATACGGACAAAAATGCCTGGACTTGATTTTATGAATACATTTAATTATTAGAGAAAACACACAGATCATTTAAACATTAATGTCAATGAAATTATTTTTTTAAAGAATAGAAAATGAATCATCATATTGTACATACATTTCTGATTATTTCTGACAAGTTAAATGAGTTCGAAGAAATTTAAAAACAACAACAACAAAATAAACAGGTAGTTAAAAAAAAATGTAAACAAATATCAACATGGGCCTGTACATTAGAGGGGAGGGGGCTGAAACATAATGTTTTGGGGTCGCAGTAGGGCGAACCGGGTGCAGCGTCTAACCATGCTAATGGCATGGGGTCCAGGGGGTAAAACTCACTTACGCCTTTGAATTTTCAGCTTTCTAAGTGATAATACTCTGATAGATTTGATCGCAAATGTGCACATGGATATTTAAAAAAAAAGGGGGGGGCATGTAGTTAAATTTTGGGGACATGCAGCCTCCATAAGCATTGCCACTTTAATATTTATTTTATTTTCACTGTGCACGCCTATACTATAAGATATTGTACGTTTTTAATAACAATGCTTTGACCCCAGGGGTATGGCAATAACAATTATAATGACAATTCTATTAATACACATAATATTCTACACCGTATAATAACAGGTATTGGGGAATCACCGAATCACGCTCATGAGGCGCGGCGCGCGCATTGCCCAAATCATTGTTACGTCACAATAAAATGCGCCGAAGTACACATACCATGTCAACGCAATTTCACAACAAAGATTATTGGCGCATATCATTACAGTGATTCCTGCATACATTCGAGGCAGCAAGTCAAGAATCTGGCTCCAAAAGAAAATCTGCTGTAAGAAATAAAGGAAACAAATTTCAGTATGCCGGGAAAGAAAGGAGAGTCAAAGAAAGAATTGCCTCCACTTAAAGGATGGAAACCCCGCCCATCTACACCACGTCCAGAACCTCAACGTGCAATGCCAAGTGAGGAAGAAATGGGCCTGCTTTCCAGTGATCAATATCAGAGACACCTGAATTGTAAGGGCACTTTTATTACATTATTATTTTTACCCTGGTTTAACACATTCGTGAATATTTTAGTTTGTTCATTTAATTTGTATTTATATGATGTTAGGGAGTGGGATGAATAATTATGATGTTTGTGTTTGATGGTGGTACTACTTTATTCAATAAATAGCGGATGGGGTGGGGGGGGGGGATGTTGCAAACACTCTCGCCCCAAAGAAATTGATATTCTTTTAATTGGGCCGGGGTCATGTGTATCCCCGGTCAAGCTTTATTCTCTTTCTCTCTATGACAGTCCGTTATTTGCATACTAAACACTTAATATACTAAATATGAAGTGATCATTGGCTAAAACTAATTTTAACTTTTTTGTGTTTGTTATCAAACAAACAAAATACTGGGTTAAAACTGCCTAATACGAAGGTTGTTATGTGTCCGACTATAACCTTTTTCAGACTGAACTTGTGCGATTTTTCCTGAATTTGTAATAAAAAGTGATCGCGGTTGGCCAAAATTAAGAATTATTCAGATCGTGTATAAGAGTGCCCCTGACTGCCCCCATGTCAGGAAATTTTAAAGCATTATCTGTTACAGTTTTGTTTATTGGAGGGGGAGAGAGAGAGAGAGAGAAGGAGGGAGGGTGAGAGAGAGAGAGAGAGAGAAAGAGAGAAAGAGAGAAAGAGAGAAAGAGAAAGAGAGAAAGCTGCATATATACAGAGAGAGGACGGGGTACGGGTTAATACAGAGAAATGCCCAGCTTTTCAATGGCCTATTTATTAGTAGTCAAAGTGCAAGGGCGCCTTAAGCATTTAAATTTCTCTCATAAAAGGTTGCATAACACACAATTTACTCCCATGGATCTGCTTATTGAACAAACCACAAAAACTAATGATGATAATAAGAAAAATAATCATGTGGAGCATCAATATCTCTCTTCTTATTTTTCTTCTGACCCCCATTCTTTACCTTCTCTTCTTATTTCTCTTTTTCCTTACATACATCATCCATATCATTTCAATGTTTTGTCTGTATACTTTGCTTTTTTTATTATTATACTTCTACCTTATTATGAATGACACCGTGTCAAAAATTTTCTGAGGAACTTAAATTCTACAAGCTATATGCTTTTATTAAGTTCCTTTTTTCACATGCAACTTCGAAATTATTTAGTGTGAATGCAATACATCTTATGCAGTGTATTTGTCTTTACTGTTCACGAATATCAATTTTGTAAATATGCTATGTTTTGTTAATGTATTGTTTTTTTTTTGTTCATGTGAAATAAAAGAAACTAAAAACTGAACTGAATATATAGGCCTTCATATACAATCCCAATTCTTAGCATATACACAAGACGTCCAGGTTGGTTATCCGGACAGCTGATTTCAAACAGTAATTTGAAGAAGTTTACAAGAAATTTTCGTAAACCTTTATAGACATGCGTAAACCAATACTATAAAGGACAAGTATTTAAGACGGATAGATCTGCCTTAAGCAAAATTTTCATTAAATCCCAAGGCAAATATGTCAGCTTTATTTTTCCAAAGCATCCGGACACATGTAACATCCATCATAAAATAATGTTGTTAAGTCAGTTGGAAATGGGAAAGCGTTATAAACATAATCATAACTGGTTTACAAAAATGAAATGGCATATGTAGACATGCCAAAGACATTACGTAATCCGAACAAGAATGCCGAAGGCAGCGCAATAGGGTACTGAACCTTCCCGAAACAATTTGATTTCTTGAAAGTCTTTCTGATCTTGTTCATATGGGGGATCAAGAAGTGTATTACTGTTATCACGTTTCCTCCACCTTTCAAGATATTAAGCTACTCCAAGACCAACTTGACAGGGTTGTGTGGCAAGAGCGTGAAGCTCCACTGCCACCTGTGACGTCAGCACCAATCGTCGCACAGAACAACGCCACCAAGACCCTGAAACTGTGGCGCCTCAAGCAAGCACTACCACCACCACCTCCACCTTCGTCACCACCACCACCTTGCCGCAACAGCCTCTCGGACCCCGCCCACCGAACGGCCCGAAGAGGAATAATGTTCGTAATCGTGGACGTGCGGAAGTCGGGAAACAAACCCCTGGCATGGTAGGTTCAAGGTTAAAAATAAATTAAAAATCGAAGTCAAAATCAAAATTAGGTTATTTCCATACAATACCTGAAAAATGCAACAAACCGCAAACGGAAAAAATGTACAATGAAGAAAACTATAACACATATAAAAGTAACACCAAAGACATGGATTACAATTATAGTATGTATACAACAAATTATACTTACATGAAGATAAAGAGTCAGTCTATTCAAATATTTACAACCAGAGCATCTGTTGGGAACAATAAGGTCAATCTCCATTCTTACGATATGACCTTTTAGGCAGTTGCCTCACTTTTATAAGCCCCATCCCATTCACAAACAGTATTAGTGATTTTACACAATCGTCAAGATCGCTCTCGTGTGGGCAATGCCAATGGGGGCGTGAAACCCCCAAAATGAGTCAAATTGCGAGTGTATACTCTCTTAAAGGCACCGTTTAACAATGTTAAATCTGAGATGCATGGCCCTAGCCTACGTGTTATCAGTGTTTGTGATATAGTGTAATATTGAAGCCCTAAAAAAAGCGCTTCAAAATGATCATGAAGTGCGTCAAAAAAGTAACAATCTTTGAGTGACCGGTTTTATCATACTCATTTTCCCCAGTAGTGTTATAAAAACCGTTAGGAACGAAAAATGAAATTTCGATTTCCAATCATAAAAAAATCTTGATAATCATGTAAAAGTCATGGGATTCCTGACTGACCTAAAGGTTTATAATTATGATTGCAGCATGAGCTAAATCCAGGATTTTGTTTCAGAATAGTGAGGCAATATAATGTTACCGAGTCACTTTAATGTAGGGTGGAGTTGAAATCCACTTCCTTGGGAATTTACTCCTCTTAATTAATATTGGAATGCACTAAAGGAGTGTTGAATAGCTCTTTTGAGAGAGTGGATTCCACTATTATTATTATGCATGGACTTCTACTCCAAACCTAGAGATCCTTAATACCCCAAACAGGATAACACTCATTTACATTGGAGAGTGTGGGAAGAGGAGGCCGACTCTTGGCGTTCCATAGATAAAAATACCAAGTGAAACCAAGGTCTAAATCTTGTCTAAAGTTAGTCCGCTCAATCTTTATTTTTTGTGAAGGTGGAGATCAATCCCAAGAAACCGGAACTGATTTCCGTGGATGTCCCCTCTGTACTGGCACCACGCCCTCCATCATCAAAACCAGACGGCAACCGCAGACACGCCAACAAGTTCCTTAGAACAACTCAAAAGAGCGCCAGGCATCGTCGAACAACAAAACCTTCAGGTATGACAATCTCATTGATAATAAAAGACGGATAGGATGTGAAATATTTGAAAGCAACAACAAAAAAAAAGAAAGGGAGGATCAAAGAAGAAAAGAAAGATGAACAAATATAAAGAAAGAGAAAAGAAACAAAAATAAGTTCATCAAAAGGCAACAATTTAAAACAAGGTAACAATTTAAAATTACTAAAATTTCCACACAAACTTTTCATTCAAATTCTATTTAAGTACGATGTCATGGTAGGAATATTATTATTGCCAATTCGAAGAAGGAAAATCTGAAAAAATTAAAGTCCCTTGATATTTTAGTAGATATTTACTAGATTTCAATAAACCCTCTTCTCGCTTTCCAGACGCACAGCCAGTCCAGCAGACTGGTGGGATGAAGCCTCACCCTCCTGCACAGCCCAAACATGATCGTCTGCTCCACAAGCGTCCTCAAATCAGCAACACCGAAAAGATCTACCTCACCACCAATCAGGGTGAAGATGTCAAGATCATGGGCCATCAGGATAAACAACGTGTCAAGAAGGAGACCGCCGATGACAAGTACGGCAACGAGATCTACGAGAAGGACGTTGGTGAGGATGACGCCATGAATGACGGCAAGAAGCCTGCAAAAGTCATCTTCGCGGCTTCCCGCGCTTCGAGCAGTGACACGGAAGAGATTCCCGAAGAGCTAAGTGCTTAAAGATTTGCCCGATCACCTTTTTTTCTTCATTTGGGTCATTAGGGTTTACTGGTTTCACAACATTTGGTTTCATGGTTAAAAATTCTGAAGTTGGATCCTTTTTTATAATTTCTTTTTCGGGGGTTATTTCAGATTTTAAAAAATCAAATAAAAAATCTCGGCCTTGCCAAATCTATAAGTTATTTTGAAACAATATAAGTTGAGATTGATCTGCCTACTAAACCAATCCCAAACCACATCCTACATCACCGTCATTGAGTATGCTTGCGCATTAAGTATACTTCACTAATTCTATCCGTCTTAGATGTTCAGTTAGAGCTATGATTCCAAGTCAGATCTACCAGTGCAACATTATAGAAACATAATCAATCTCTCTTTGATTTGTTGATAAAATATTTGGAATTCTGTTAGTTCTTAGCTAATTCCCCCCCCCCCCAAAAAAACCTAAACTGGATGGAACAACGACAACCTCACTTTAGTTTTGTAATGAATATTTTAATTTCTATTACATTAGTTTTGAGCTGATTCTCAACAATATTACCAATATCAGTTCTATTAGCTTTTAGCTAATTAAAAAAAAAATACACAAAATCAATCTCAATTTAGTTTTACAAACAAATATTCGGACCTCTATTACTAGTAGTTTAGAGCTCATTTACCGTAAATATTATCCAATATCATCTCAAGGCGAGATACACTGTAAGTCCAACAATTTGCAATATCCCAGCTGATAGGTCAAGTGTCAACATACTGTCACCTTTGACACCTGCCTGTCATTTCTAAGTGGAAACGTCATGCTTTCGTGTTGTCTCTGTTTCTTGTTTTGTATGTTCGTTCATGTTTATGTCCGTCTCCGTTTCTTGTTTTATTTGTTGTTGTTTTTGTCTGATTTTCTAGTTATGTGTGTTTTTGTATTTGCCTGTCTCTGTTTCATGTTTTGTATGTCATTGTTTTTGTCTGTCTCTGTCTTTATGCTGAGTCATTCGGGTGGAGGCCTACCGGTTTCACATCTTTTGGTTTCATTGTTCAAAACTCCTCAATCTGGTTTTCGTTTCTACAGTTAAAATAAATTCCATGTCCAACTTTGAAAATATATACACATATTACGGTATTTTAAACAATAATGTTCAGAAACACTATACGGTTGAGGAAAAAAAAAAGTAACGGCTTCTAAAGTGAAATTTACAAGAAGAGCTACACAGCAAGCGCAACCCACTGTAGGAGGTGCAGACAACAATTAAGCAGAAGGGCTATGCCAACGTAACAACGGACCAAACCTTATGTAATTAGCAGAAGTTGAATAATAACAGGGAGTCATCTCTTTAGAGGAATGGCATCTCTTAAGAGGGGTGGCATCTCCTCAGAGGGGTGAAATATCTTTAGAGGGTGCAGGCTCTTAACAAGAGAAGAGGCGTGCAGGTTTTAAGAGGAATTTACAGCATTTTAGAGGGGGTAGTAGCTCTTTATTGCGATAGCAGCTCTTTAGAGAGAAAGAAGACGTAGAAGGTGAGGGCAACTCTTTTGGAAGAGAGCAGCTCTTTATGGGGTAGACAGCTTTTTATTGGTAAGGGAAACACTAAGTTCTAAGGAGAACAGCTCTTAAGAGAGGGACAGCTCAAATCTTAGGGGAAAAGTTCTGAAGAGGGAACACAGTTTTTTTTAGGGGAGAATAACTCTTATATCAATGACCTCTTTTGAAGGGGAGGGTAGCGTTAGGAGTTAAGCGAGAAAGTAGCTTTTAAGAGACACAGCAGCTCTTATCTTTAGAGGCCTGCTATTAAGATAGGGAGAGCAGCTCTTAAGAGGCACGTCAGCTTTTAAGAAGGAGTGCAGCTCTTGAGAAGGAAGGTAGTTCTTTAGGTGGAATGTTGCTCATAATAAGATGGAGGGCTACTCTTGAGGGAATAGAGAGAGGTAGAATACGGCACTTAAAAGAAGGGAACACTCTTTGTAGGGAATGCAGCTCTTATAAGAGGGAGTAAAGCTTTGTAGCGGGAGATCTTTTTAGGAATATCAGCTGTTGAAAGTAAGAGTAGCTCTTGGAAGGGATATCAGCTCTTAAGAGGGAAAGCATCTCTTGAGAAGGAGAGCCAACTCGGGGAGGGGGTCTTTACTAAAGGGGTTCCTTGAGATGGAGGGGTTCACTTTAGTAGGTAAAAACCCTTTAGACGGAGGGACCCTTTAGAAGTGGACCACCCTGATGGGGGGCTTCCTATAGAGGAGACCACCTTTCGTGGGGAGGGGTCCCTTTAAAAGCGCCCATCCTTGTCCCTCCGGGAGGGGAATTTTCCTTTCGGAGGGGGCTTATTTTAGAGGAGGCCACCATACGGGGAGAGGGGCCTTTCCTTTAGAGGGAGACTACCTATTTGTGGGAAGGGGCTTCCTTAAGAGGGAGACCACCCTTCTGGGGGAGGGCTTCCTTAGAGGGAGACCACCCTTCTTGGGGGAGGGCCTTTGAGGGAGATCCCTTTCTTAGGGGCTTCCTTTAGAGGGAGACCACCCTTCATGGGGGGCTTCCTTTCAGAGGGAGACAACCCTTCGGGAGGGGCTTTTCTAGAGGGAGACCACCTTTCGGGGCTTCCTTTAGAAGGAGACCACCCTTCCTGGGGCAGGGCTTCCCTTTAGAGGAGACAACCCTTTTGGGGAGGGCTTCCTTTAGAGGGAGACAACCCTTCGGGGGCTTTTAGAGGGAGACTACCCTTCTTGGGAGGCTTTCCTTTAGAGGGACCACCCTTCTTGGGGCTTCCTTCAGAGGGAGACAACCCTTCGGGAGGGCTTTTCTTTAGAGGGAGACCACCTTTCGGGGGCTTCCTTCAGAGGGAGACAACCCTTCCTGGGGCAGGGCTTCTTTAGAGGGAGACAACCCTTTGGGGAGGGCTTCCCTTTAGGGAGACAACCCTTCGGGGAGGGCTTTAGAGGGAGACCAAACTTCTTGGGGGCTTTAGAGGGAGACTACCCTTCTTGGGGAGGGCTTTCCTTTAGAGGAGACAACCCTTCGGGGGCTTTCTTAGAGGGAGACCAAACTTCTTGGGGCTTCCGTTAGAGGGAGACTACCCTTCTTGGGAGGGCTTTAGAGGGAGACCACCCTTCGGGAGGGGGGCTTTCTTTAGAGGGAGACTACCCTTCTTGGGGGAGGGCTTTCCTTTAGAGGGAGACCACCCTTCTTGGGGGCTTCCTTCAGAGGGAGACAACCCTTCGGGAGGGGGCTTTTCTTTAGAGGGAGACCACCTTTCGGGGCCTTTAGAAGAGACCGCCCTTCCTGGGGCAGGGCTTCCCTTTAGAGGGAGACCACCCTTCTTGGGGGCTTCCTTCAGAGGGAGACAACCCTTCGGGAGGGCTTTTCTTTAGAGGAGACCACCTTTCGGGGGGCTTCCTTTAGAAGGAGACCACCCTTCCTGGGGGCAGGGCTTCCCTTTAGAGAGACAACCCTTTTGGGGAGGATTTCCCTTTAGAGGGAGACTACCCTTCTTGGGGGAGGGCTTTCCTTTAGAGGGAGACCACCCTTCTTGGGGGGCTTCCTTCAGAGGGAGACAACCCTTCGGGAGGAGGGCTTTTCTTTAGAGGAGACCACCTTTCGGGGCTTCCCTTTAGAAGGAGAACACCCTTCCTGGGGATGGGCTTCCCTTTAGAGGAGACAACCCTTTTGGGAGGGCTTCCCTTTAGAGGGAGACAACCCTTCGGGGGGCTTTAGAGGGAGACCAAACTTCTTGGGGGCTTCCGTTAGAGAAACTAACCTTCTTGGGGAGGCTTTCCTTTAGAGGGAGACCACCCTTCGGGAGGGCTTTCTTTAGAGGGAGACTACCCTTCTTGGGAGGGCTTTCCTTTAGAGGGAGACAACCCTTCGGGGGCTTTCTTTAGAGGAGACTACCCTTCTTGGGAGGGCTTTCCTTTAGAGGGAGACCACCCTTCGGGAGGGGGCTTTTAGAGGGAGACTACCCTTCTTGGGGAGGCTTTCCTTTAGAGGGAGACCACCCTTCGGGAGGGGGCTTTCTTTAGAGGAGACTACCCTTCTTGGGGAGGGCTTTCCTTTAGAGGAGACCACCCTTCTTGGGGGCTTCCTTCAGAGAGACAACCCTTCGGGAGGGCTTTTCTTTAGGGAGACCACCTTTCGGGGCTTCCTTTAGAAGGAGACCACCCTTCCTGGGGCAGGGCTTCCCTTTAGAGGAGACAACCCTTTTGGGGAGGATTTCCTTTAGAGGAGACAACCCTTCGGGGGCTTTCTTTAGAGGGAGACCAACCTTCTTGGGGCTTCCCGTTAGAGAGACTACCCTTCTTGGGAGGGTTTCCCTTTAGGGAGACCACCCTTCGGGAGGGGGCTTTCTTTAGAGGGAGACCACCTTCGTGGGGAGGGTCCTTTAAAAGCGCCCATCCTTGTCCCTCCGGGAGGAATTTTCCTTTCGGAGGGGGCTTATTTTTAGAGGAGGCCACCATACGGGGAGGGGCCTTTCCTTTAGAGGAGACTACCTATTTGTGGGAAGGGCTTCCCTTAAGAGAGACCACCCTTCTGGGGGAGGGCTTCCTTAGAGGGAGACCACCCTTCTTGGGGAGGGCTTCCTTTGGAGGAGATCCCTTTCTTAGGGGGCTTTTAGAGGGAGACCACCCTTCATGGGGGGCTTCCTTTCAGAGGGAGACAACCCTTCGGGAGGGGGGCTTTTCTTTAGAGGGAGACCACCTTTCGGGGGCTTCCCTTTAGAAGGAGACCACCCTTCCTGGGGCAGGGCTTCCCTTAGAGGGAGACAACCCTTTTGGGAGGGCTTCCTTTAGAGGAGACAACCCTTCGGGGGCTTTAGAGGGAGACTACCCTTCTTGGGGAGGCTTTCCTTTAGAGAGACCACCCTTCTGGGGGCTTCCCTTCAGAGAGACAACCCTTCGGGAGGGCTTTTCTTTAGAGGAGACCACCTTTCGGGGGCTTCCCTTCAGAGGGAGACAACCCTTCCTGGGGCAGGGCTTCCCTTTAGAGAGACAACCCTTTTGGGGAGGGCTTCCTTTAGAGGAGACAACCCTTCGGGGAGGCTTTCTTTAGAGGAGACCAAACTTCTTGGGGGCTTTTGAGGGAGACTACCCTTCTTGGGGAGGGCTTTCCTTTAGAGGAGACAACCCTTCGGGGGGCTTTCTTTAGAGGAGACCAAACTTCTTGGGGGGCCCGTTAGAGGAGACTACCCTTCTTGGGGAGGGCTTTCCTTTAGGGAGACCACCCTTCGGGAGGGGCTTTTTTAGGGAGACTACCCTTCTTGGGAGGGCTTTCCTTTAGAGGAGACCACCCTTCTTGGGGCTTCCTTCAGAGAGACAACCCTTCGGGAGGGGGCTTTTCTTTAGAGGGAGACCACCTTTCGGGGCTTCCTTTAGAAGGAGACCGCCCTTCCTGGGGCAGGGCTTCCTTTAGAGGGAGACCACCCTTCTTGGGGGCTTCCCTTCAGAGGGAGACAACCCTTCGGGAGGGGGCTTTTCAGAGGGAGACCACCTTTCGGGGGGGCTTCCCTTTAGAAGGAGACCACCCTTCCTGGGGGCAGGGCTTCCCTTTAGAGGAGACAACCCTTTTGGGGAGGATTTCCCTAGAGGGAGACTACCCTTCTTGGGGAGGGCTTTCCTTAGAGGGAGACCACCCTTCTTGGGGGCTTCCTTCAGAGGGAGACAACCCTTCGGGAGGGGGGCTTTTCTTTAGAGGGAGACCACCTTTCGGGGCTTCCCTTTAGAAGGAGAACACCCTTCCTGGGGATGGGCTTCCCTTTAGAGGAGACAACCCTTTTGGGGAGGGCTTCCTTTAGGGAGACAACCCTTCGGGGCTTTCTTTAGAGGAGACCAAACTTCTTGGGGGCTTCCGTTAGAGGAAACTAACCTTCTTGGGGAGGCTTTCCTTTAGAGGGAGACCACCCTTCGGGAGGGGGCTTTAGAGGAGACTACCCTTCTTGGGGAGGGCTTTCCTTTAGAGGGAGACAACCCTTCGGGGGCTTTAGAGGGAGACTACCCTTCTTGGGGGGCTTTCCTTTAGAGGGAGACCACCCTTCGGGGGGGGGCTTTCTTTAGAGGGAGACTACCCTTCTTGGGGAGGGCTTTCCTTTAGAGGAGACCACCCTTCGGGAGGGCTTTCTTTAGGGAGACTACCCTTCTTGGGAGGGCTTTCCTTTAGAGGGAGACCACCCTTCTTGGGGGCTTCCTTCAGAGGGAGACAACCCTTCGGGAGGGGGCTTTTCTTTAGAGGAGACCACCTTTGGGGGCTTCCCTTTAGAAGGAGACCACCCTTCCTGGGGGCAGGGCTTCCCTTTAGAGGGAGACAACCCTTTTTGGGGGAGGATTTCCCTTTAGAGGGAGACAACCCTTCGGGGGCTTTCTTTAGAGGAGACCAACCTTCTTGGGGGGCTTCCCGTTAGAGGGAGACTACCCTTCTTGGGGAGGGTTTCCCTTAGAGGGAGACCACCCTTCGAGGGGGGCTTACCTCTAGAGGAGACCACCCTTCTTGGGGGAGGGCTTCCCTTTAGAGGGCGATCACCCTTCTTGGGGGCTTCCTTTAGAGGGCGACCACCCTTCGTGTGGGGAGGGCTTCCTTTAGAGGGAAGTGATGTAGGCTATATGATGGAAGAAGGAGAAGAGGAGAGTCAATATAGAGAAGAGGCTTGGGGGGGGGGGCGATGAACACATAGGGAATAGATTGCACATTTTGATCCACCTAATTGAGAGTTGAGTCCAGAATGGGGGAGGAACGGGTAGACACAGAGGTCACTGGTATATGCATCCATCTCTCCTGCCACAGGACTGTTTCAGTGTCTCTCAGTTTCTCCCAGGTCACGTCAAGGATGTCTCCTGTAGATGGAGGAGATGGGTGATAGTGACCTGGTAAGGGGTTGCGTGTGCCTGGTGGCAAAATGACTGGTGGTAACTGGGTGATCTAGGCCTCGACGTCTGCCAGTGTGAACGGTGCCTCTTGATGCAAGTGATGATGTCTCTCCTTGTCTCTCGTATATGAACATGCCCTCTGCGGTTTGGACTGTGTTGGACATAGGGTGTGCTTTGAGAAAGAGGAGGTGTTTTTCTGTGGCAGCGATGTCGAGTGCAGGGTATGTTATGTTTGCGGGTGTGCTGCGGAAGTCACTCTTTAGAACAGAATGGTGTTTTTGTTAACCTTTGTAAGGAAGGGCACTTGCGGTTTTCAAGTCGTTGACACTTTAAAGGCTTAGTATTCTCTATAGCTCGCATTTAATCCTGTGCACTTTGTTCCGCCTTTCCGTTTCTTTTCTCTCATTCTCTTCTTATCTATCTTTCACTTTACTAATTTTCATCTTCTCCTAACTTTTTTCCAACTTCTCTCATTAATGATTATTTTTCTCTCCCTGTATACTTTTCTTTCCAGACTCGCCAAAGATCTGTACAAAAGGATCGGAGCATGCACTCGACAATTCTTTTCTAAAATTGCACTTCTTAATTAATATTCTATTGAAACTGTAGATTTAATCGAGCATTACTCTTCATTCTTACAATAAAATGAATGAAAAAGTCTAACGAACTAATCCCTTCGACAGCAGGATAAAAGATATATGAGCCACTCAAAGGCCTAAACTATCTTATGTTATTTCATCAAATGGGCATTACCTTATAATTCAGTTAACATATAAATTCGTCTCTTTATCCGATTTAACTAACATTTGTAATTTTCACTGTATAGTAGCTCGCCAGAGCATCATGGTAATAGGTGAAAATAAAATCTGGAGAATATGACAGCTAGAAAAGGGTGGGTTTTTCATTTTTTTTGTTTAAATTCGTTTTATTGCAAAACTCTTTTCGTGTTATCTGTCACTTCTCTAACTTCTGTTAGTTCGAGTTTTCTATATCGACAAAAATGCACAAGTTTTTGTAAACTAAAAAAAAAGAAGAAGATCAGGGCGAAGAAGAACCGTTCGGTCAGAAGATGTCATACAATCAGAACAAGGACTTCTAGAGGAGAACCCTGACGTCAAAATGAGGAGGACTGACCTGGAAATATCCTTTCATCGAATTGTATTGGACATGTTTTGCCCCAACCAGCAACTGCACAAAGAACTTTGTGACTTACATGTATGAATTGCCAATAACTACTCGGTCACATATCTAGATTCAAGGAGGATATTTTGATAGGAAACGAACCATCCATTGGTTTCTACACATGTTCTGCCACGACCGGCTTCTCAACCCAGACCTTCTTTGCCCTATGCGATTTATGAAATACCAATGACTACTTAGTCACGGAAAGATTCATGGAGCATATCTTCATTAGATACGACACATCCATCGGTATGCAACCAAGATGTTCTGCCGCCACCAGCTACTGAAAACAGACGTCCCAGACCCCTTGTAACTTTGGTAATGCCAAATGGTAACTGATTCACAGAGCAAGATTAGGGACGGATAATCTTCAGAGGAGACGATCGAGGTTGCGTTGATAGACCAATATTCGTAAAGGATATCTTGGTAGGAGACGAAACTTTTTTTTTCTTCTTTAAGAATGGAAAAGCCAACAACCAGATGGTTCGAGAATATGTATCCCATCACCACCCTCCCTCATGTAACTTCGACAGAAATGTGGATCATGGAATAGTATCTATCTGGATTGGACTGAGTGAGCACAGCACATTGATTGGAACCTTCCTCTTCGACGGGAAGCTAGAAGATGAAGCCTACCTGCGCTTGATCAACGATGAGAAGATACCCCTGTTCGAACCACACACTTTGATCGCCCACAAGATGGCAGGTTTGACACGATTATAATGGTTGCATGATGGGGTACCTGCTCATCACAGAATCATAGGCAGAGAGACAATGATGGATGCAAGATTGAACAACTGAGGAGGAACGCCCAAAGCTGTCAACTCTTACGAGCTAATGGACAACCATCCATCCAACCTGATGAGCTAATGGAGGACCATTTTTCTTTTTCTCACTTTTCATTTAATTTTCTGGACCCCAAGGAAGAACATTCACTGTTTTCCTGATTTTATATGTACTTTTCTATTTTGTTTTTATTGTTTTTTATATTGTGATTTGGAAAATAATTACCACATCATAACATACCACACTCAATTTTAATGCTCCAGTGAAAGGATTTGATGGATGCAAGACAGAGAAAAAGCCAACCAGAGAGTCATTGACAGAAATACCTTCAAGGATGTGTTCCATCACAGATGCCATGCATCATCCCATCGAATGGCCGCAGAGATCGATCCCCGGACCAGACTCATTGTAATCTGTTACACGTAGGGCTATCTGAAGAGTAAGATCACCACCACTCCTCCCCGTGTCATTTGAGATCTATATGACAGAATCATCTTAAGAGGTTAATAAACTTCCACCCCTATGAAATGATGGACGATTTTTAGTCCATTTTAAAATGATCTAATGAAAGGATATGGTGGGGACAAGATGGAGGTTCTCCTCACCTCAGAATCATCGCGGAAGAGGCTCAAGGAGCTGTTCCATCATATAGTTGTTGTAATGCATCATCCAATCGAGTGACCGTCAATATCACCTGACCTGATTCATGTGATGTTTCTCATTGTGATATCTAAGATTAAGGTCTTCACCACTCTCTTGGTTGCAGTAAAGGCCTTCATGACAAATTCACCTCTGAGGTTGAGGTATTGCCAGTAAAAGGGGAGTGATCCATCATGCAATGAGAGTCATGAAAACAATGATGCAGACCTCTTTGATAATAATAATAATAATAATAATAATAATAATAATGATAATAATGATAATAATAATGATATAAATGAAAATATTTATAATAAAAATAACAAAAAAAATGAAAATGATAATGATAATAATAATAAATGTAATAATAGTAATAACGATAATAAAATAATGAAAATAATATTAATAATGATAACAATAATAATAAAAATAATGATAATAATGATAATTATAATGATAATAATAATAATAATAATAACAATAATATTAACATCCTTCTGGCTCCAAACAGACAATAAGATACAACATTTAGTGCATGTTTCATTGCCAATCTGAGCAAGAAAGTTATTCAATTGGCCTTTGTGGTTAACAAAGGTGGACATGTGAAACAGCATGGATCTCGATCGTTTGACACCAAGCACATATGACCAAAACAAAATCTGCTGTCAAAGAATGGAAGATCATCTTCGTATGCCGCGCATTTTACATTTAACATTTTTAAAGCTCTTTGATAAGAACTGCCCATTCGATGGAATAAAAAAAGGTTTACAATTAATTATTTAGTCCGTCTTGTGTCCAATTTTTGAACTTTTCATTTAAAGAAAAAAACTTTTCCAGACTTTGTAATTCTTTAAATGCGAGATGCAAGAGTATTGCATACGGGAACAAATATTTGATTAAGGCGTATAATAGAAAAGGATTGTCGGTGGAATGCAAATGACACGAAGTGATGACGGGGCAGGATGGGACACAAGCAATGTGGGTGCGATGTGACACCCACATGTGAATTTTAGATTTCCTTTTAATCAGAATGTTGTCTTACCTCGAAAGCGCAGTCTCTTTTTACCATCGATTGGTATTTTTTGTATAATGGGTTATCAATATGGAGAAAGAACTCTTCTCTGAGTCATTCTATATTTTTATTTTTAGTTTTGGTGAAGAAAGTGTTTCCAATCCTGCCCCGTTGTTCATTTCCAGGGGCATCGCTAGAAAATATAAAATTTCATTAAAAGGGAGGGGAGGATATTAGTCTGCTCATTGAATGCTAAGGTATCATGTCATTGCACATTTTTGCACAGGTACCCGGATCAGGAACTTGGATCTTCATCGTATTTTCACTAATTTTTGCACACCTACTACTTTAAGGACAAAGGGTTACGCGCAAGTTTAAGGAACTTTGTTCTTTGATTTTTCACCTACTGAATTACTTCTTGTACTTTTCATTACACTGTGTCTAACACCATGTTCTAAAGGGAGGATTCTTTGGCACTTTCCGCGAGCATCGCACACTCTGCACCAGTCATCACTGACACAGAATCTCACCTTTTCCTTTTCAGAGGACATCTAGTGTTCATTACAGCCCTTACCGCAGAGGACATATTCATATACAGGAGACGGGGAAAGACTACATCACATGTATCAAGAAGTACTGTACACACTGTCAGACGAAGAGGTCTAGATCACCCAGTTACCATCACTCATTCTGTCGCCATGTTCACGTAGCTCTTTATCTTGTCACTTAGCTCATCTCCCCCATCTACAGGAGCCATTTTTGATTTGATCTGGATGGAACTGGGAAGCACGGACTCAATTCTGTGGTGTGAGAGATGGGTGGGTTTATCAATGGTTTCTGTTTCCATCCATTCTTTCCTCAATCGAACTCAGCTTCCCGTTAGGTGTGGTCAAAATATGCAATCTCCCCTAGTGTCCATTCCCCAGGGTGAGGTTACCCGGGAGGTGGCATATCCTGGTTGGGAGGACCGCATTTAAGGATATCTTCGGTAATCTGGGCAGCCTGGCCTGAAGGGTTGGCCAGGGTGCTTACCCATCCCTCCTCTTGGGAGTGGAGAGGGACAGTCCTTGGTCAGGATGACTAAAGGGTCTCCTGACCATCGACTGTCCCTCTCCACTCCCAAAAGAAGGGATGGGTAAGTACCCCGGCCAACGCTTCAGGCCAGGCTGCTCAGATCACCGAAGATATCCTTAAATACGATCCTCCCAACCAGGATATGCCACCTCCCGGGTAACTCCACCCTGGGGCATTCCCATAGTGGACATACCATCAGTTCACCCTTAGGTGCTAGTGCATTCCCAAAGTGGACATACCATCAGTTCACCCTTAGGAGCTAATGCATTCCCAAAGTGGACATACCATCAGTTCACCCTTAGGAGCTAGTGCATTCCCAAAGTGGACATACCATCAGTCCACCCTTAGGTGCTAGTGCATTTCCAAAGTGGACATACCACCAGTTCACCCTTAGGAGCTAGTGCATTCCCATAGTGGACATACCATCAGTCCAACCTTAGGTACTAGTGCATTCCTAAAGTGGACTTACCATCAGTTCACCCTTATGAGCTAGTGCATTCCCAAAGTGGATATACCATCAGTCCACCCTTAGGAGCAAGTGCATACAGTACCATAGTGGACATACCATCAGTTCACCCTTAGGAGCTAGTGCATTCCCATAGTGGACATACCATCAGTCCACCCAGAGGAGCTAGTGCATTCCAAAAGTGGACATACCATCAGTGCACCCTTAGGAGCTAGTGCATTCAAATAGTGGACATACCATCAGTCCACCCGAAGTGGCTAGTGCATTCCAAAAGTGGACATACCATCAGTCCACCCGAAGGGGCTAGTGCATTCCAAAAGTGGACATACCATCAGTTCACCCTTAGGAGCTAGTGCATTCACAAAGTGGACATACCATCAGTCCACCCTTAGGTGCTAGTGCATTCCCAAAGTGGACATACCATCAGTCCACCCTTAGGTGCTAGTGCATTACCGTAGTGGACATACCATCAGTTCACCCTTAGGAGCTAGTGCATTCCAAAAGTGGATATACCATCAGTTCACCCTTAGGAGCTAGTGCATTCCCAAAGTGGATATACCATCAGTCCACCCTTAGGTGCTAGTGCATTCCCAAAGTGGACATACCATCAGTTCACCCTTAGGAGCTAGTGCATTCCCAAAGTGGACATACCATCAGTTCACCCTTAGGAGCTAGTGCATTCCCAAAGTGGACATACCATCAGTTCACCCTTAGGAGCTAGTGCATTTTCAAAGTGGACATAACCTCAGTTCACCCTTAGGAGCTAGTGTATTCCCAAAGTGGACATACCATCAGTCCACCGTTAGGAGCTAGTGCATTCCCAAAGTGGACATACCATCAGTCCACCCTTAGGTGCTAGTGCATTCAAAAGTGGACATACCATCAGTGCACCCTTAGGAGCTAGTGCATTCAAATGGTGGACATACCATCAGTCCACCCGAAGTGGCTAGTGCATTCCAAAAGTGGACATAACATCAGTCCACCCGAAGGGGCTAGTGCATTCCAAAAGTGGACATACCATCAGTTCACCCTTAGGAGCTAGTGCATTCCCAAAGTGGACATACCATCAGTCCACCCTTAGGTGCTAGTGCATTCCCAAAGTGGACATACCATCAGTCCACCCTTAGGTGCTAGTGCATTACCGTAGTGGATATACCATCAGTCCACCCTTAGGTGCTAGTGCATTCCCAAAGTGGACATATCATCAGTTCACCCTTGGGAGCTAGTGCATTCCCAAAGTGGACATACCATCAGTTCACCCTTAGGAGCTAGTGCATTCCCAAAGTGGACATATCATCAGTTCACCCTAAGGAGCTAGTGCATTTCCAAAGTGGACATACCATCAGTTCACCCTTAGGAGCTAGTGCATTCCCAAAGTGGACATACCATCAGTCCACCGTTAGGAGCTAGTGCATTCCCCAAGTGGACATACCATCAGTCCACCCTTAGGTGCTAGTGCACTCCATAAGTGGACATACCATCAGTGCACCCTTAGGAGCTAGTGCATTCCCAAAGTGGACATACCATCAGTCTACCCTTAGGTGCTAGTGCATTACCGTAGTGGACATACCATCAGTTCACCCTTAGGAGCTAGTGCATTCCAAAAGTGGATATACCATCAGTTCATCCTTAGGAGCTAGTGCATTCCCAAAGTGGACATACCATCAGTTCACCCTTAGGAGCTAGTGCATTTCCAAAGTGGACATAACCTCAGTTCACCCTTAGGAGCTAGTGCATTCCCAAAGTGGACATACCATCAGTCCACCCTTAGGAGCTAGTGCATTCCCAAAGTGGACATACCATCAGTTCACCCTTAGGAGCTAGTGCATTTCCAAAGTGGACATAACCTCAGTTCACCCTTAGGAGCTAGTGTATTCCCAAAGTGGACATACCATCAGTCCACCGTTAGGAGCTAGTGCATTCCCAAAGTGGACATACCATCAGTCCACCCTTAGGTGCTAGTGCACTCCAAAAGTGGACATACCATCAGTGCACCCTTAGGAGCTAGTGCATTCAAATAGTGGACATACCATCAGTCCACCCGAAGTGGCTAGTGCATTCCAAAAGTGGACATAACATCAGTCCACCCGAAGGGGCTAGTGCATTCCAAAAGTGGACATACCATCAGTTCACCCTTAGGAGCTAGTGCATTCCCAAAGTGGACATACCATCAGTCCACCCCTAATTAGGTGCTAGTGCATTCCCAAAGTGGACATACCACCAGTCCACCCTTAGGTGCTAGTGCATTACCGTAGTGGATATACCATCAGTCCACCCTTAGGTGCTAGTGCATTCCCAAAGTGGACATATCATCAGTTCACCCTTGGGAGCTAGTGCATTCCCAAAGTGGACATACCATCAGTTCACCCTTAGGAGCTAGTGCATTCCCAAAGTGGACATATCATCAGTTCACCCTAAGGAGCTAGTGCATTTCCAAAGTGGACATACCCTCAGTTCACCCTTAGGAGCTAGTGCATTCCCAAAGTGGACATACCATCAGTCCACCGTTAGGAGCTAGTGCATTCCCAAAGTGGACATACCATCAGTCCACCCTTAGGTGCTAGTGCACTCCCAAAGTGGACTTACCATCAGTGCACCCTTAGGAGCTAGTGCATTCCCAATGTGGACATACCACCAGTCTACCCTTAGGTGCTAGTGCATTACCGTAGTGGACATACCATCAGTTCACCCTTAGGAGCTAGTGCATTCCAAAAGTGGACATACCATCAGTTCACCCTTAGGAGCTAGTGCATTCCCATAGTGGATATACCATCAGTCCACCCGAAGGGCTAGTGCATTCAAAAGTGGACATACCATCAGTTCACCCTTAGGAGCTAGTGCATTCCCAAAGTGGACATACCATCAGTTCACCCTTAGGGGCTAGTGCATTCCCAAAGTGGACATGTCATCAGTTCACCCTTAGGAGCTAGTGCATTTTCAAAGTGGACATACCCTCAGTTCACCCTTAAGAGCTAGTGCATTCCCAAAGTGGACATACCACCAGTCCACCCTTATGAGCTGCATTTCCATAGTGGACATACCATCAGTCCACTGTAATGAGCTGCTTTCCCACAGTAGACATACCATGAGTCCACCCTTATAAGCTGCATTCCGATAGTGGACATACCATCAGTCCACCCTTATGAGCTGCTTTCTCATAGTGGACATACCACCAGTCCACCCTAATGAGCTGCTTTCCCATAGTGGACATACCACCAGTCCACCCTAATGAGCTGCTTTCCCACAGTAGACATACCATCAGTCCACCCTAATGAGCTGCTTTCCCATAGTGGACATACCATCAGTCCACCCTTATGAGCTGCTTTCCCGAAGTGGACATACCACCAGTCCACCCTAATGAGCTGCTTTCCCAAAGTGGACATACCATCAGTTCACCCTAGTGAGCTGCATTCCCATAGTGGACATACCATAAGTCCACCCTAAAGCGCTGCTATCCCACAGTGGACATACCATCAGTCCAACCTAAAGAGTTGCTTTCCCACAGTGGACATATCACCAGTCCCCCGTATGAGCTGCATTCCCATAGTGGACATACCACCAGTCCACCCTAATGAGCTGCTTTCTATTGTGGACACACCACCAGTCTACCCTTATGCGCTGCTTCCAAATTGGACATACCATCAGTCCACACTACTGAGCTGCTTTCCCACAGTGGACATACCATCAGTCCACCCTAACTATTGGACATACCATCAGTCCACTCTTATGAGCTGCTTTCCAATATCGGACATACCACCAGTCCACCCTTATGAGCTGCATTCCCATAGTGGACATACCAGCAGTCCACCCTAATGAGCTGCTTTCCATTGTGGACACACCACCAGTCCATCCTAATGAGCTGCAGTTCCATTGTGGACATACCATCAGTCAACCCGAATGACCTAGTGCATTCGCATAGTGGACATACCATCAGTCCACCCGAAGGAGCTAGTGCATTCCAAAAGTGGACAAACCATCAGTCCACCTTTATGAGCTGCATTCTGATAGTGGACATATCATCATTTCGCCCTTAGGAGCTAGTGCATTCCGAAAGTGGACATACCATCAGTCCACCCTAATGAGCTGCATTCCCATATTGGACACACTACCAGTCCACCCTAATTAGCTGCTTTCTCACAGTGGACATACTATCAGTCCACCCTAAAGAGCTGCTTTCCCACAGTGGACATACCTCCAGTCCACCCTTATGAGCTGCATTGCCATAGTGGACACACTACCAGTCCACCCTTATGCGCTGCTCCTAATTGGACATACCATCAGTCCCCTCTAATGAGCTGCTTTCCCACGGTTAATATACCATCAGTTCACCCTAATGAGCTGCTTTCCCACAGTGGACATACCATGAGTCCACCCTTATGAGCTGCTTTCCCACAGTGGACATACCATCAGTCCACCCATAATTATGAGCTGCTTTCCCATAGTGGACATACCACCAGTCCACCCTAATGAGCTGCTTCCCCACAGTGGACATACCATCAGTCCACCCTAATGAGCTGCTTTCCCACAGTGGACATACCATCAGTCCACCCTTATGAGCTGCTTTCCCATAGTGGACATACCATAAGTCCACCCTAAAGCGCTGCTATCCCACAGTGGACATACCATCAGTCCAACCTAAAGAGTTGCTTTCCCACAGTGGACATATCACCAGTCCCCCGTATGAGCTGCATTCCCATAGTGGACATACCACCAGTCCACCCTAATGAGCTGCTTTCTATTGTGGACACACCACCAGTCTACCCTTATGCGCTGCTTCCAAATTGGACATACCATCAGTCCACACTACTGAGCTGCTTTCCCACAGTGGACATACCATCAGTCCACCCTAACTATTGGACATACCATCAGTCCACTCTTATGAGCTGCTTTCCAATATCGGACATACCACCAGTCCACCCTTATGAGCTGCATTCCCATAGTGGACATACCAGCAGTCCACCCTAATGAGCTGCTTTCCATTGTGGACACACCACCAGTCCATCCTAATGAGCTGCAGTTCCATTGTGGACATACCATCAGTCAACCCGAATGAGCTAGTGCATTCGCATAGTGGACATACCATCAGTCCACCCGAAGGAGCTAGTGCATTCCAAAAGTGGACAAACCATCAGTCCACCTTTATGAGCTGCATTCTGATAGTGGACATATCATCATTTCGCCCTTAGGAGCTAGTGCATTCCGAAAGTGGACATACCATCAGTCCACCCTAATGAGCTGCATTCCCATATTGGACACACTACCAGTCCACCCTAATTAGCTGCTTTCTCACAGTGGACATACTATCAGTCCACCCTAAAGAGCTGCTTTCCCACAGTGGACATACCTCCAGTCCACCCTTATGAGCTGCATTGCCATAGTGGACACACTACCAGTCCACCCTTATGCGCTGCTTCCTAATTGGACATACCATCAGTCCCCTCTAATGAGCTGCTTTCCCACGGTGAATATACCATCAGTTCACCCTAATGAGCTGCTTTCCCACAGTGGACATACCATGAGTCCACCCTTATGAGCTGCTTTCCCACAGTGGACATACCATGAGTCCACCCTTATGAGCTGCTTTCCCACAGTGGACATACCATCAGTCCACCCATAATTATGAGCTGCTTTCCCATAGTGGACATACCACCAGTCCACCCTAATGAGCTGCTTCCCACAGTGGACATACCATCAGTCCACCCTAATGAGCTGCTTTCCCACAGTGGACATACCATCAGTCCACCCTTATGAGCTGCTTTCCCATAGTGGACATACCACCAGTCCACCCTAATGAGCTGCTTTGCCACAGTGGACATACCATCAGTCCACCCTAATGAGCTGCTTTCCCATAGTGGACATACCATCAGTCCACCCTTATGAGCTGCATTCCCATAGTGTACATACCATCAGTCCACCCTTATGAGCTGCATTCCCATAGTGGACATACCATCAGTCCACCCTTATGAGCTGCATTCCCATAGTGGACATACCATCAGTCCATCCTTAAGAGCTGCATTCCCATAGTGGACATACCATCAGTCCACCCTTATGAGCTGCTTTCCCATAGTGGATATACCACCAGTCCACCCTAATGAGCTGCTTTCCACAGTAGACATACCATCAGTCCACCCTTATGAGCTGCATTCCCATGGTGGGCATACCACCAGTCCACGCTAATGAGCTGCTTTCTATTGTGGACACACCACCAGTCCACCCTTATGCGCTGCTTCCAAATTGGACATACCATCAGTCATACACTAATGAGCTGCTTTCCCACAGTGGACACACCATCAGTCTATCTTATGAGCTGCTTTCCAATAATGGACATACCACCAGTCCACCCTTATGAGCTGCATTCCCATAGTGGACATACCAACAGTCCACCCTAATGAGCTGCTTTCCATTGTGGACACACCACCAGTCCATTCTAATGAGCTGCATTCCCAAAGTGGACATACCACCAGTCCACCCTCATGCGCTGCATTTCCATTGTGGACACACCACCAGTCCATCCTAATGAGCTGCAGTTCCATTGTGGACACACCATCAGTCCACCCTACTGCCCTAATGAGCTGCTTTCCCATAGTGGACATACCATCAGTCCACCCTAGTGAGCTGCTTTCCCACAGTGGACATACCACCGGTTCACCCTTATGAGCTGCATTCCCATAGTGGACATACCACCAGTCCACCCTAATGAGCTGATTTCTATTGTGGACACACCACCAGTCCACCCTATGCGCTGCTTCCAAATTGGACATACCATCAGTCCACCCTAATGAGCTGCTTTCCCACAGTGGACATACCATCAATCCACCCTAACTATTAGACATACCATCAGTCCACCCTTATGAGCTGATTTCCAATATTGGACGTACCATCAGTCCACCCTATAAGCTGCTTTCCCATATTGGACGTACCATCAGTCCATCCGTATGAGCTAATGCAATTCCATATTGGACATACCATCAGTCCATTCTTATGAGCTAATGCAATTCCATATTGGACATACCATCAGTCCATTCTTATAAGCTGCATTCCCATACTGGACATACCATCAGATCCTGCCTTTGGAGCTGCAGTCCCACAGTAGACATACCATCAGTCTGCGCTTAGGAGCTTGTGCAATCTCATAGTGGAAAATTCATGAGAAGATCCTTATGAGCTGCATTCCAGTAGCGGACAAACCATCAGGCTATCCTCATCAGCAATGCATTTCCACAATGGGCAAAACATCAGCCCGCCCTCATGTTTGAAAGAAAGAAGAAAAAACGACCCCAAAAAGAAAGAAATAATGGTCATTCATCTGTTTGGATACATTCCTTATCAACTAACCAAACCGAAAGACCATGTCCTTTAACAAAACCGTAATAATAATAACAATAATAGGCATTTTTTTTATAGCGCCACTTTATGACCAACACTATTCCGTCTCTCTTCCTGGATGACTCTCTATGTCTCACCGTATCTAGTGTCCAGTCAAATATGTTTCGTTCTGAATCATCGTATTGCTGTTTGTATTTTTTGTTTTGTTATATTTTGTTTTGTTATGTTTTGTTGTCGTTATTGTTTTTGTCGCTGTTGTTATGTATTGTTGTTACTGTGTCTCTCCGTTATATGTTTTGTCCACTCTGAAATTCCCATAGTGGACATACCAACAGTCCACCCTAATGAGCTGCTTTCCATTGTGGACACACCACCAGTCCATTCTAATGAGCTGCATTCCCAAAGTGGACATACCACCAGTCCACCCTCATGCGCTGCATTTCCATTGTGGACACACCACCAGTCCATCCTAATGAGCTGCAGTTCCATTGTGGACACACCATCAGTCCACCCTACTGCCCTAATGAGCTGCTTTCCCATAGTGGACATACCATCAGTCCACCCTAGTGAGCTGCTTTCCCACAGTGGACATACCACCGGTTCACCCTTATGAGCTGCATTCCCATAGTGGACATACCACCAGTCCACCCTAATGAGCTGATTTCTATTGTGGACACACCACCAGTCCACCCTATGCGCTGCTTCCAAATTGGACATACCATCAGTCCACCCTAATGAGCTGCTTTCCCACAGTGGACATACCATCAATCCACCCTAACTATTAGACATACCATCAGTCCACCCTTATGAGCTGATTTCCAATATTGGACGTACCATCAGTCCACCCTATAAGCTGCTTTCCCATATTGGACGTACCATCAGTCCATCCGTATGAGCTAATGCAATTCCATATTGGACATACCATCAGTCCATTCTTATGAGCTAATGCAATTCCATATTGGACATACCATCAGTCCATTCTTATAAGCTGCATTCCCATACTGGACATACCATCAGATCCTGCCTTTGGAGCTGCAGTCCCACAGTAGACATACCATCAGTCTGCGCTTAGGAGCTTGTGCAATCTCATAGTGGAAAATTCATGAGAAGATCCTTATGAGCTGCATTCCAGTAGCGGACAAACCATCAGGCTATCCTCATCAGCAATGCATTTCCACAATGGGCAAAACATCAGCCCGCCCTCATGTTTGAAAGAAAGAAGAAAAACGACCCCAAAAAGAAAGAAATAATGGTCATTCATCTGTTTGGATACATTCCTTATCAACTAACCAAACCGAAAGACCATGTCCTTTAACAAAACCGTAATAATAATAACAATAATAGGCATTTTTTTTATAGCGCCACTTTATGACCAACACTATTCCGTCTCTCTTCCTGGATGACTCTCTATGTCTCACCGTATCTAGTGTCCAGTCAAATATGTTTCGTTCTGAATCATCGTATTGCTGTTTGTATTTTTTGTTTTGTTATATTTTGTTTTGTTATGTTTTGTTGTCGTTATTGTTTTTGTCGCTGTTGTTATGTATTGTTGTTACTGTGTCTCTCCGTTATATGTTTTGTCCACTCTGAAATGATCAGGTCATAGACTGTAACCATTTTTTCATAACTATCCTGAATATCATTTATTTTGCAACAGCAAACCCAGCGCTGTTCCTTTGCTTCGACAATGCGTTCTTATGAACATCAAAGGAACCATATATTGTCCATGGAAGCCTCAAATAAACAAACGAAAAATAAAAAATATATAAAAAAAAACATTTGAATGAATAGTGCCATGTCTAGTCATTTAATTATAGTAACTGAAACCTGCAAATGAGAAATAGTAACTGAAATTCCTGCAAATGAGAAATAATCAATTTCTCATCAAATCCTTTTCAAATGAGGAATTTTCACAACCTCATAACTAATCAGCTTTTGGAAACGAAAATGACACGAAGAAATGTCTCAATTAAATAGTATGTGATGACAACACTGCACTACGAACAACTAAGATATGACATGGAATCATAACTTTAACTCAGCGTCTATACAAAAGGTATCAAAATCAACCCACTTTTACGTCAATAAGCATTTTGATTGACGACCTCATTCAACCGGGCTAGCTAGGTAGATCAATCTCAACTTTAATTATAAACAAAAAAGGATCCATACTTTCATCCAAAATGGGTAGTTTTACAGATTCGCACCTTTAAGCTCGGTATATTTCAAAATTTTGGTTTTATTTTTCTTGGGAATTGCTATATGGGCCGAGTATTTTTCAAAAAATAGGGATGGGTCGCAAATTCTTCTGTTGGGGTTGGGTTCAAATCGATCGGGAAATCAAAGCACAAGCAACGATGATTGGACAGCAGAGTATGTCCATGTTTACACCAAGAGTATCACTGTTCATCACAGTAAAGCCATGTGGTACGAGCTCATCTTCTCATTATAACACCAGTTGGAGAGAGCACTTTAACACCAGGTTGCGTCTTCTCATAGTAACATCAGCGGCAACAACACCGTCGTTCACTTTAACACCAGTGGGCACATCAACCTGACACCGCGGTGTTTCGTATAATAACACCAATGGCAATAACACCATGAGAGCTCACACCAAGATGTCTGTTACAACTACATCAGTGGCAACAACACCTCAACACCACCCGAGTGCCTTTACTGACAGTACCATCAGCAGTAACACCACCGTTAGGTCGGTGCCTTTACGACTGGAATCTTCCATCACCATCAACCAGTTTCAGCTGCCGTCGATATCAATCTCGTCATCCTCTTCCCAATGGCTAACACCATAGTTTCTTCTTTGTGATACTCAACCGTCTCCTAGTTAATCCTTCACCAGCCATGATGACCCGATGAACTTCATCACTATGCAACAAACATATAACAAAAATGACTGATCGTCTGATCATCTATATGCAACCTTCTCACTGATATTTATGCAATATGATATTTTCACTGAAAAATTCACCTACAGTATTGTATTTAGAATTGAAACCAAGATTTCATAGAATTGCATTATTATTATTTCATACAAATGAACTAGTATTTGCTTGAATCTTGCAGTTGCGAGTTTGTGAAAAATTAAAGTACCGATTAGTGAATATTTATTTAAATTTGAAAAAAAGCGTCAATGACAAAAAAGGGAATCTCTTAACTATGCAAACAAATATTGAAATATTTATATCAATATCTATATTGAATTATTATGTCGACAAAAAATAATGTAGAACTGGTTACGGTCCGAGACCTCATCACAACGGTCTTTCCATATCCAACAATTCACTCAACTCACTGCAAACCCGGATTTAATTTAAACATACCTTTATTGAAGAGAAGCAGGCTTATTGCGTACTCTTTATCTGCTATTGAAATTTAAAGAAACGTGAATTATGAAAATGATTATAATTATAATGTCGATAGTCATTATTAGAAACTATTCAAATAAAATTATTAAAAACACTTTTCATCACTTTAGTGTGTTCATTTTAAGTGTTCATGTGTTTCATTTATAGATAAATGTACTTCTTGGGCATAACGGTCTCCTTTGTTGACATGTGAGTTGTGCCTTTTCAGGCAGTTGGCTGATTAAAATAAATGAATCGCTGGTTGATACAATGCATGTACGACAAGAGAAATTTTCAACTTATATTCAACCACAAGCAGTCAAGATTAGCTGTAAAGATATTTTATACGGAGGAAGAAATTATTTTTTAACCTGTAATTTTTCATCACTCCGGTCGATCATTTCGAGAGATCAATTATTTCTACTTACTAGTTACATACTAATTGGGCTAAGCAGTATGCTAAGTTGACATGTGACTTGTGCTTTTCACTAAATATGATGTTCAGGTAGTTGTTTTAGTTGATTTTTTTTATAACGTTCTACACAATGCATGATCTGCATGATATATATAATACAGCATTATATCAAATCCGATTCTATTGAAGTTCTGTTTCATCACCTGAAGAGTTTATTACAAAGACTAAAATCGACTTTAAGTTGGACTTAAATATGGCAGGCCGTTCATGCCACTGTTTGCTCTCTCCATTATGATCTTTAGATAATATTTTTTCCCTCCATAATGAATTTATTTATAAAAAATATAAAATTCTGTAGATTTCTGAACATGATTTGTATGTCCCTTGAGAGACAAATGCCAGTAAACGGTGAGAGCAGATAGTGGTATGACAGGCCTGCCATAGTTAAGTCCAACCTAAAGTTGATCTTAGTCTCTGTGAAACACCCCCCAGAACACAAAGTTAGCTTTAAGAAATTTTATGTGAACAAATATATATATATATATATATATATGTACATACGCCATAGCTGATATCATCGGTTGTTTATTTTAGCCAAGCTTTCGTCGTGGGCTGTACAATCAAGAGAATTCAACAAAATAATAGTCACTATTGGGAAATACACGTATATAGAATTGTAGAGTATATTGGTTTATGAATTGGCGTTTCTTATCGATAAACCAAGTAATACTATCTTACGATTCATATATATACATGTATTTATATATATATGAATATATGAATTAAAGAATAAAAATAGTCCTGCGGTGGTTGGGGAAAAAAAGATAAGTGAAGAAGATATAATGAAACAACCGAGGAAGAGAGAGAGAGAGGGATAAAAGGGACAAGAAACAAAGAAACAAAGAGAAAAAGAGAAGGAGAGAAAAGGAGAACAGAAAGAAAGAAAAGGACAAAAAGACAACAAGTAACAAAATCAAACGATGGGGAAAAGAGTTGAAAGAAACGTTCATCAACTGAGGTTTGAAACACCCGAGAACGTGGATAAGGCATTCCTCTCTTTCCATCCTGGCCGCATCTGATTGAAAATCATCCATTATAGCTTGGAAGTCACTCGTGTTGTGGTGCAGGCCTGATGAAGTGACGTGCCACGGGGGGCCTAAGCTGTCTTGATCTTGTAAGGTCGTAGATGCTCGGTCACCCTCATGGTTTACCCGACGTAGAGTTGATGGTACTTGGTGTACTCGATGGCATTGATACAGTCCTTGGTAGTGCAAGTGAAGCTACCAGTGACTAAAAAAGCATTGTGTCCCTGAATCATACTGGCACAGGAAATAACCTGACATGTATGACACCGGGGCCTCTTGCAAGGTTTGGATCCTGTAAATGACACAGGAGAGGATAGTTTAGACGTCACTGGGAGCTGGTGAAGGAGCGGTATTATCGGTATGACTTTTGGGAGAATGTTAACTTGTTATTAGAGACATCACTGCAACCAGTATTGAGTTCTGCTCAGAGTTCATAGTAATAAGCTACCCTGGGTAAATAAGAAGCAATTATTCTGTTTAATTATAAGGACTTCCTTCTCTTTTTCATTTTCCCTTCGAACATTTTTATCGAAACGAAAGGAGTCTATCAATTCGAATTGACTTAACCCTACAAAATATAAGATTTAAATCGCACGGAATACATTCCAGGTAATGAAAGACTTTTGAGGCAAGAAAAATGAATTTTAAACTTAGAATCAGGATGATAAATTGCTGTCTGGTCTGTTCTATTGTATGAAGCAGAAACGTGGACATTAACCAACTGAAGGTGATTGAATTGAATTGAATTGAATTTATTAACAACACATCACAATAATGACAGTACATATGAACAATCATACAATGCAAAGAATAATACTGATACATGTATACATAACATAAGAGTAATGTTGATTGAACAGTAATGGTTTTAAAACGATATTTAGACATAGCTCTGCATACTATTAAATGTAAAAAAGATATGTACGTAAATATGTGTATTACTATATTTAGGTGAAGTTGTTAATGGGAACTAGAAGTTAGTACAAGTGCTAGTCGAGCCTAGTTCCATTCTTTGGCAAGATTTTTTAAAAAAAATTGTTTATACATATAAATGTAAACTTTGTTTTGTATTTACATATATACAACAACATAATACGGTATCATGTAACTTCTTTACATTTCTAAAATGAAAAAAGACAAACAAAGAAAAGACAAAAAAACACCACAAAGTTGAAGTGTGTAAGCATTATAATGAAAGATAACAAATCTTTGAACAAAGAAAAATAAAAAGGATGTATTAATAAAATTAATGTCATACAGATGTGCGTACATGCACAAATCCTGTAAAAGCTTAAGGCAGCTATAATCGTTAACAAGCAAGTGTATACATGTACATATATAAAAGGAAGACAAGTTAACTAAAAAGGAAAAACGAAGAGGGGTGGGTGGGACTGAGCCCACATCATTTACATAGAAGGTAGGTGGAAAGATGTCTCCGAAAAGATAACCTCGATGTTTTTAATCTAATTTCATCTGGGAGATCATTCCACAGCTTTGTTCCTACAAACGAAATACAACATTGCCCTTGCGTTGTCTTACATTTTGGTTGATAGAGTAAGCCACTTTCTTTTCTCCTAGTTGCATATCTGTGCTGTATCATCTGACAATAATCGACTAAAGAGTGTGGTAAAACACCTTTTACCAAATCATACATAAATGTTGATACAAGAAGTTCATGAAGTTGAAAAATATTTAATATTTCTAGACTTTGAAAAAGAGGTTTGGAGTCTGTTTTAAGTGGACTGAATGTAATTGCTCTCATTCCAATTTTTTTGACTTAAATATATACAATTTAGATTACTTTTGTAAGTGCTCCCCCATACTTCTACTCCATAAGAGAGGTGAGGCTGTATAAAAGCCTTATATAATAACACAAGTATATTCTTAGGAACAAAATGTCTCAGTTTAAACAGAATGCCTACTTTCTTTCGTATGCATTTGTTTATTGTCTGAATAATATTCAGTATTATACTGAGAGAGGCAGGAAGATTCGCCGGCAATTCGCTCGAAGATGTCGTTGACGAAGCTGTTCATGATGATCATATTATGTTCTTTCCTTGAAAGATGACAATCAATTTCAATTCCTACAAATGATGCAACGGAAACCTCTTTAATATCTGATCTTGATATTCTCACAGATACTTTTTTGTCTATTGATCTACCTTTGGATTTCATAGTCGTATAGTTTGTTTTCTGTAGGTTAATTGTGACTTCATTTGCGTTACACCATTCCTGCACCTCCATTAAATTTTCACTTACAATTTCTAAATCAATTTATTTTTGTCTAGGATTAAAAGTATGAAAATGATTCGAGTCATCAGCAAATAATCTGAAATTGAAAACGTTTGTGGAGCTAGGTAGGTCATTTATATATAGTAAAAATAATGTTGGTCCAAGAACGGAGCCTTGAGGGACACCACATGTTATATTCAATTTCAAAGACATTTTGTTTTTATATTGTATAAACTGTGATCGTTTACACAAATAATCTTCAAACCATTGCAAGGCTAACCCACGTATTCCATAGTGTAACATTTTTTTAAGGAGAATGCTGTGGTTTATAGTATCAAATGCCTTTTGAAAGTCAATAAAGATGCCAACTGTTGTTCTACCTTCATCAATGTATTTCAATAGTGTATTTGCAAGATTAATCAAAGATATTTTTAGTGCTATGTTTCTTACGGAAACCATACTGGTGTTGAAACAAGATATTATTTGCTTCCAAATAGTCAGTATTGGGCTTACGATAAATAATACCTACAGTAACTTTCCTACCATTCAGGTCAGTTTCTAACCAGAGACTTTCTGTGTGGGTGACTTCATGGTTAAGAATAACATACTTTAGAGAAGAGTGAATGTAAGCTCCAACTCCTCCACCCCTTGTGCCACCTGTTCTACACTTTGCCTCAAGGACATAATCATTCAAACCTAAAATACCTTTGTTTGAAACATTCCACACATCTGATGAAGCAATTATATCAAATTTTGTTTTTAATGTATCTTCATATAACAAATTTAGATTTTCATAGTTCTTATTAAGAGATCTGATATTAACATGTGAAATACAGAATGAATGTAACATTTGCTCTGATAATATGTATTATCAAATACATGAGGGCTCACATTATATGATTGAATTACAGATGTCTCATTTTGATATAGATGACAATGCATTTATTGGAGGACAAAAAAAAGACTAGACATGTAATACTTGTTAATAACAAGTATAGGTGGGCTGTTCCAAGTGCATGCCACACATGTTTAGTGACATACTAAGTAGTTAAGATAACATTGGCATGATTTGACCTTATTTTTTGAAATAATCCTCTTATTCAGGTCTATTAGTGTGCCAAATTTCAAGTCTATACAATGCATGGTTTTAGAGAAACCATGTACAGTATATTTGACCTTTGACCCTCAAATCTAAATATCAAAATGAAATATGCATTTTCTAGATTTTTTAAAGTTTTTTTATAAGAAATCATATATCCGACTCATACTCTATCCAACTATGAATAACAAAATTAATACACGACAAGGACTCAGATTTCCCATAGGGTTGTACTAAAACTATTGACACTCTTCTCCCATAGATATAACACGCAAAATTGGGCATTTTATTACATTGTTTGTGATTGTATGTGATAATATGTTATAATAGTCGAAGAAGATCATAAAATCAAATTTAAAACGACGGCAAAAAAAAAAAAAAAAAATTGACCCACCAGGAATCGAACGTGGGTCGCCGGAATGGGAGGCAAGTGCTATGACCACTATACCAAAATAATCCACATAGACATTACACGTGAACGGAAAATGGAATTCTCAAATCCCACTTTGCAAGTGAAATATGAGCATGATCCCGGCATCTGATCGAAAAATAAAGGGCACATTAGTGATAGCTTATTGTCTCAGCTACAACATACTCGAAGCTCAGCGAAAATGAAACTAAAACGACGGAGATATTGCTCGCGAAAGACGGGAATGTAGAATCCAGTTTTGAAAAAAAGTCATGTCCCATAGAGAATACACGCAAAATGTGAAAAATTGACATGCCTCCTTTACTCGCAAAAATACGCCATGATGCCTTTGTCAAAATGAAAAATTGTGTTCAATGCATTTGTAGAGAATTGTCTCAGCTAAAACATATCAAAATTTAGAAGAAAATCGATCAATATTTACAGAGATACAATCAATTTTCCAAAAATATGCTGACGTCATAATATGCAAATTGAAATTTTGAGTTCGGAGGCCATTATGATGACGTCATGAGTTAATTGAGGATCAAATGAGACATGAAATCATATCTCCGACTCATAATCTATCCAAATATGAAAAAAAATTGGGAGTTCCAATCCATTCTGAAGAGTTACAATGAATTTTGTATAGGCATGTTTTTGCCCATATATGCTATGTATTACCAGAGCTCGATCGCACGGACATGTTTCTTGAACGGACGCTCATTGCGTTATTACTGGTCAGAAAAAGGTGAACAAGGTATCAAAATGCTTGGAAAAATGTGCCAAATATGATGACAAAGAAAATTTGGCGATTTTATGTTGCAAAATGCCAGTACGCGCAAAAACGGGCGCGCATGCGCGTGTGCGCGTTTTTTTGCGAAATGCTTAAAATGGCCTGAAACGTATCTAAAATGAATTTTAGACGATTTGGAGCATTCTTTAATTTTGCGCGCACGCTGACGAGCGGACGTACGCATACGCGCGCGTTTTTTGACCTGAAATTGACCGGACGAATATTGACCTTGATCATGATAAATATGAATGAGAAACGACTTTTCGTTATGAAGATATGATCATGAGTAGATTTTCAGAAAATTTCACAAAATGGCGCCTAGATGACGTCATCAGTCAAGGTCAAGGTTGAAAACGTTATTTTGCTTTGTCCATATGCCTATACATATGTATGCCAAATTTCAAGAGATATGATTGAGCCATTTTCAAATTATCTTGTTAACAAAAAAGTGCTTGGAAATAAGAAAAATAAACTAGACATGTAATAGTTGTTTGGAACAAGTATAGGTGGGCTGTTCCAACTAAAATTTGAGACAAAATAAAGCAAAATTAAGCGAGATACTGCTATAAAAACAATGACATGTAGATTTATGATGATGTGAACGAAATTCACTTTTCATAGGCATGAGACGCAATTTAAGAAAATGTTGACATGTGGCCTTTAATCGAAATTGTTATTATGATGACGTCATCAAAATTAAAAACAGTGGCAACTGAGCTTGTAGAGAGTTGTCTTAGCTACAACATATCGAAATTTGGAAGAAAACCGATCAATATTTACAGAGATACAATCAATTTTCCATAAATATGCTGACTTCATAATATTCAAATTCGTATTTTGGGTTCCAATGCAATTATGATGACGTCAAAATATTTTTAATGGCCAAATGAGACATAAAATCATATCTCCGACTCATACTCTATCAAAATATGAAACAAATTGGGAGACCAGGGCCCGTATTCAATTCAATACTTAAGTACAAAATTTAAGCTGTTTACTTAGTATATGTCGTTGATAAAATACTTAGCCAATTTTGGTATTCAATTCAAACTTTTGGTTAAGTATTTTACCCTAAATTTTAGACGGCTCCCTACCAGACTTTAGCCAATCATTTGGAGGCCTTGATTGGCGCTTGTCAAGCATATGGTTTTTTTTACGCAGTATCATAACCTGAGCACAATTATCTTAGCGCGCATTTATTGCGATAATTGCGCATTACTTTTGATTGACGGTGTGATGTCACAATGCTAATCAATAAGTATTTTACTTAGATTTTGTCTCAGGTAAGTAATAGTCTAAAATGCGATTTGAATACGAGATAAGTAAACTTCTTAGCTTAATTAGCCATTTACCTGGTAAATTTCTTACTTATTCTAAGTATTGAATTAAATACCGGCCCAGGTGCGTCCCAAAGAGCTATAATGGATTTTATATAGGCATGTTTTTGCCCATATATGCTATGTATTACAAGAGCTCGCGCGCACGGACATTTATCTTGAACGGACGTTCATTCCGTTATTAATAATCATAAAGAGATAACCATGGTATCAAATTTTTCGGAAAAAATGGGTAATATCATGAAAGAAAAGAAAAAGGCGATTATATGTTGTGTAATGGCGTGACGCACGAAACTGCGCGCTCAACTTGATGGCCTAAAACTCACTCTCATTTGATAAAAAAAAGTGATTTTGAGCTATTTTTATTTTGACGCGCGCGTACGTGCGCGTCATGGTGCACCTTCAGATTTTTATGACATGTTATACTAATCCTTGACCTTAAATTCAAGTGTTTCAAATATGGTTCAATTTTGATGACTCGTTTTGGCATGGTCGTAATTACAACATTTAATTGAAAGTTTCGACATGATCTCAACATCTGACCAAAAAACCAAGAACACGGTTTCTATAGCCCATAGTCTCAGCTATAACATACCAAAATTTGGGAGAACATAGAGCACAAATAAGCTAGATAGAGCTCAAAGGATAATGTCATGTAGATACATCATGTGAACGAAATTCACCTTCCATAGACATAACACGCAAATGAAGAAATTGTGACATGTGGCCTTTAATTGAATTTTTGACTATGATGACATCATTAAAATGAAAATTAGTGTGTAGCAATCTTGTAGACAATTGCCTCAACTACAACATATTCAAATTTGGGAGAAAATGATCAATATTTACAGAGATACACTCAATTTTCCAAAAATATGCTGACGTCATAATATGCAAATTCGTATTTTGAGTTTCAAGGCCATTATGATGACGTCCCGATGTACTTGATGGCCAAATGAGACATGAAATCATATCTCCGACCCATACTCTATCCAAATATGGAAAAAGTTTGAGGGTTCCGGTGCATCCAAAAGAGCTATAATGGATTTTGTATAGGCATGTTTTTGCCCATATATGCTATGTATTACAAGAGCTCGCGCGCACGGACATTTAACTTGAATGGACGCTCATTCCCTTATTAATGGTCATAAAGAGATAAGCACGGTATCAACCTGTTCGAAAAAGAATGAGGAATATCGTGTCCAAAAAAATCTAGAAGGAATTATTTTGCGTTCGGCCGTGACGAACGAAAACGCGCGCGCATGCGCGTGTGCGCGACTATTTATGAATTGCTAATGCTAATAATGGCGTACGCGCGCGTTTTTTTAACCTGAAATTGACCGGACGGATATTGACCTTGATCATGATAAATATGAATGGGAAATGACTTTCCGTTATGAAGATATGATCATGAGTTGATTTTCACAAAATGGCGCCTAGATGACGTCATCAGTCATGGTCAAGGTTGAAAACCTTATTTTGCTTTGTCCTTATGCCTATACATATGTGTGCCAAATTTCAAGGCATTTGATTGAGCCATTTTTAAGTTATCGTGCTAACAAAAAAGTGGGTGGAAATAAGAAAAATATTCTAACGAAAACATAAGGTGGTCGGTATTATATACAGCCCACCTGATAAAGAATAATAAATAAATAAATAAATAAAGGCAATTCTAACGAAAACATAAGGTGGTCTGTATTATATACAGCCCACATAAAATAATAATAAAGGCAATTCTAACGAAAACATAAGGTGGTCTGTATTATATACAGCCCACCTAATAAATTTAATAAAGGCAATTCTAACGAAAACATAAGGTGGTCTGTATTATATACAGCCCACCTGATAAATAAAGGCAATTCTAACGAAAACATAGGGTGGTCTGTATTATATACAGCCCACCTGAAAAAGCCATATGGTGCGGTTTGTTTTTCCGATTTAATATTGTGGTCGTTAACTTAGAGTTCAAAGTACTTGGTGCACTCGATGGTATTGATAAAGTCCTTGGTAGTGCAAGTGAAGCTACCAGTGACTAAAAAAGCATTATGTCCCTGAATCATACTGGCATGGGAAATAACCTGACATGTATGACACCGGGGCCTCTTGCAAGGTTTGGATCTTGTAAATGACATAGAAGAGGATAGTTTAGACGTCACTGGCAGCTGGTGAAGGAGCGGTATTATCGGTATGACTTTTGGGAGAATGAGACATCACTGCAACCATTTCAGATTTGCCTCTTATTATGTCACACCGAGAAAAAAGTATTGAGTTCTGCTCAGAGTTGGAGAAATACACTAAAACACAATTCATAATGATTCTCTGTACAATTACTTTTTTTTAACACAAATTTTCGCCCTTACGCCTGTCAAGTAAATATTATATTTTAAAATGTTACCCGTCAATATATGCGCATCCTATGAACATACACTCCACAATGAGTTCCCCAGACATTTAAAAAAAATATAACTCGAGAAATACTTTATCAATATCATTGAAAAAGTATTGTAAGCAGAATGTTCTTTGACTATGGATTCATAATTAAATGATATATATTCGTTTTATTTTAGTCGGTGCTTGAAAAAAAAGTTGCATTTTGGCTTAAACGCTGCAATACAGGGAGTACACGGTCGTGCTTACGCCTTCACTTCTTTTGTTCAGTGTCATTTAAATGTCCTTGGTGGCAGGGTTGTCTCTGAACAAGTTAAAATTCCTCTCCACTGACTAGGCTGGATGCTTACTCGTAGGGAGGTAGGCGAGTAGAAACGGTACATAAAATAATGCATGGTTACATATAATTGAGTAATAATGATTTCAGGGCCCGTAGAAATAGGCTACCCTGGGAAAATAAGAAGCAATTATTCTGTTCAATTATAAAGACTACATTCCCCTTTTTCATTATCCCTTCGAACATTTGTATCGAAAAGAAATTAGTCTATCTTTTCGAATTTACTTACCTTACACAACTTTTAAAGCAAGAAAAATGCATTTTGAACTTAGAATCAGAAAGATAAATTACTGACTGGTCTAGCTGTTCTATTGAACGAAGCAGAGGAAACTTGGATATTAACCAAGGTGATAAAGAGGAAAATGCATTTACCCTAGGACATAAAACCAAAACCATATGGTGTGGTTTAATTTTTCCGATTGAATACTGTGGTCGTTAACTTGTGCCTACATATTAATCTCATCGACCTCTATTATTGTTCCACAGATTGTTACGGGCATGGCAATAACGATCAACGCGATCTGGCAGGCTGTCCAATCAATAAATACAGAGAAATCAGTAGGTGTTGAATCACTTTTAGGCGGTATCTCCGCCAACTACAGTATAGCTGTAACGTCGTTTAATACGTCAAGATAGATGCGTCTTTCCTGTCGTGCCTTAGAAGAAAGAATCAGTTACCAAGATTTCTCCAAAGTTTATGGTAAGTAAACTACTACATCTATTAAATGCTCAGTGTAATATAAATCGTGTAGTGTTGACTAATGAACCTTTCCTAATGGTACCGACAAAAGATCCAACTCTGTACAGCGTCATGTGTTGTATGCATAAGACTATGTATTTTAGTTTCATCGTAAGCGATATCTGGTACTCTCTGTTTTCATAGCCCCTCTAATTATCATACAGATATTGTTTGGTAGGGTGTGTAATGTAAAATGTTTGGGGCCGCGAAACGGAGTTTAATTTTCTGAAAGGGTTATATTTTCATAACGAGGGAAAATATTGGCGCCCCCCCCCCAATTATATATCACACACCTCACCAGTCAATATCTGTTATTTTAGATAGCCTTGACTACACGTTGTTATATACAATTAAAAATAATTCCGATCTCTGCCTTTTTTTTTTCCTTCAGCCTTCTGCATCAAATGCGCGCGGCTAAGACAATAATACACTTGATGGGTGTTAACCCAGAATGTACGTAGCCACATCAGTAATGATTAGTTCATATCTCTTGAAGACAGTATAACGTTCCAGACAATTGTCTTTTGTGCACTGAATTTCCTCTTTTTTTTTTGCGTTTTTTTTCTTCAAAATGTAATGCAGTACAGAAAACGAGGTGTGCAAATTTCATATATAGGAGATATAAGCTAATTTTAACATAAGTAATTTGTTGCCCTTGTTTGCAACATCTGAGCCCCGTCTTACAAAGAGTTGATATCAATCGCAACTATGTACATAAGAGATAGGAGACTGCAAACTTGCGATTGATTTGGATCAATCGTAACTCTTTGTAAGACGGAGCCCTGTTCTATCTAATTTTCACGCTGTTTTGCTCTCTGAAAAAATTGCATAGTAATGCATGCCGATTTCTTTCACATCATTCCATGTTTTATTGAAGAAAACAAAGCATTAACTTTATCAATAAATATGTTCCTTTCCTTTCCTTATAATTCAACATGGATCACCTTGTTTCTCGGGTATTGTGACATAAGGATGAGTTAGATATTTAAAGAAGAAAAATATGTAAAATTTACGATCTCTTGCTGTCCCTGCATTCAGTCATTCCGACGCTATCCAGACAAAAAAGGTACTGATGCAGATGATCTGTGCTGGAATGACTTCACCTGCAATAATGGAGGTGGTGGCGGTGACATTTTTACCAGGCACCATTACCCCAGGGTATGCTTGAAGACAGTATAGAGTTCGTTATGTGATGTGAAACGGTCATCTTACCAATCAATTATTTGTGGGAAGGACCTTTATCGTCATCATCATCATCACCAACATACTTAAAACAAGATTTACATCATGTTAGTTCACTACATGATCACAACACAAGACATGCTGTAAGGGATGCATTGTATGTACCCAAATTTAGAACGGACACTTATAAAACTAGTCCTCTAATTTCTGGAATTAGAGTATGGAACCAACTTAAAAGTTCTGTCAAAATGTCACCTACTTTGAACAGTTTTAAACACGCTCTAAAAGCCCTGTTATCTGTAGAAGACGTGTAAGTGAACTTTTGGGGGTTTCGTGGGAAGCTAACCATTTTTTTCCTATTTGCAAAATTATGAAATTTGGTTGACATAGTTATCGTTATATCATGTATTCATACATGTAATGTATCCATCTTCAGCTATCTTGTAAACAACCTAAGTGTATTAGTTAAAGAGCAATTGAATGTAAATATGTATATAACAATTTTGGTATCCCGTGCGTTAAGCTATATCAGATTATTAAATGAACGTTTGTAAATTTTTTATTTAATTTGAAAATTCCATTCACCTATTTCTTGTAAATGATCAAGGATGATTCTTAAATGATCAGTTATTTCATGGGGATACCAATTAATGTGTATTTTACCTGTTTATATGCTTGTTTATATATCTATTTTGTTTTTGATGCTGTTATTTGTTTTATTATTACCAAACAGGGCCTCATGGAAGACCACCAAATTGGTGATATGTGCCACCCTGTATAAATATCAGAAATAAATAAATAAATAAATAAATCCGAAAGACGAGAGATGTATAGGTGTCGTATAGTCGAGTGATTAATGGAAATTCAAAGGTCGTGGGTTCCATCCCCCTGCATATTGTTATATCTCTTCAGTTTCTAATTCCTTGGCCTCGTTGGTTCATTGCAATAAGTCTTGTTTTAGCACCCTTTTTTCTGCACCACAAAAATACTTGTGTTTAAGGGTGGGTGGGTGCGCGTGCTTGTATGTGTGTGTGTGAGAGCCATGCGCTCAGTTGGTGCTAAACTAAGCACAACTTTGGATTTGTACTTAGCACAACTTATTGTGGCACCTGACTTTTCGCACCTAAATAAAAAATAATCTTTATTCTAGTGACAATGTAAGTTCGTCTTCAAAATAAACATAATTAGATTTAAAAGTGTCGTAGACGAGTGGTTTAACTACTTTACTGGAGATGCGAAGGATGTGGTTTTGAGCCCCGGTTTGGCACTCGTCCGTTGGCGAGAAATTAATCTACATTTGCTGCTCTCCACCCAGGTGTTGAATACTTACCGATAGGTAGAAATTGTTTGAAGGATGTTAGCACCGAAATTAGTTTCTTCATTGAAGCCGGGGTAATGGTGGGGCGCCTTGAGCAGCTTAATTGTGTGATGAAAATACCCAGTATTAAACAAATTATGTGATAATTCCTTTACATAAATTTTTATAGAGTTTTAATCTTCTTTTTTTAACGTTGCACAATATCTTGCGAGTCAGGATGAATACATGAACGGCAGACTTTTCCCAAAGGCTATTTCTCAAATTTAAAGTAACATTCTTTAATGTTTGGTAAGGAAGCCTGTTGTGATGGATTATACATAATTTTAAAGCTGATCAGACTTAACGTTAAAGGGATAATCCATCCTAATATAATATTTGCAGAATGTGAAACCAGCAAAATAAGAATAACATTAGTGAAAATTGTAATGAACATTAACTTTGAGAGCTTATCTCAGATTTGTGTAACGGACCCCCTCCCGCAAGTAAATAAATGAATAAATACATTGTTAACTATTAAAATTATAAATAGATCTGCTGGCGTTGGTAGAATTTTATACAAATTGCACCATGTTATAGGAAACGCCTCCTGCGTCTCCCAGAGTTATACATTTTGAAGGAAAAAAACAAAATAAATGTTATAGTCATATGTGAATTAAAACAAATCGGAAAGTTGTCCGGCACTACGTCACAGTGACATTATCGATTCAGCAAATTTGAAATGCCCATACGTATAGTAATTATACATTAAAAAAATTAATATATGTTCTTATAATATTTGTCCAGTTTTGCTTAAAATTAAGGCATCGTTTAACAATGTTAAATCTGAGATGCATGGCCCGTCGTGTTATCAGTGTCTCCCCCTGTCCACACACAACATTTTCCGTGATTAGGCGTGATTAGTTATACCGTTTCGCGATAGTTATACCGTTTCGCGATAGTTATATGATGAAATTGTGTGTGTGGACGCTTACTAACGATACGTCGTATAACGATACGTCGTATAACGATACGTCGTATAACGAAACGCAGGTTTGGGCATCGTTTCGAACTAGAACTCAATAACTAATCACGCCTAATCACGCTTAATCACGGAAATTCTGTGTGTGGACGGAACTAGTCTAACTGGGCGGGGCTTAACGTCGGATCGCACGCGAAAGGAGACCTGACCTCTCATTTCCGCTTCCATTTCATGACCGCAGTAGCAAACTGCGCACCTATATGACATTTCGCTGTAGATTTTTGGGATTACTTTCTTGTGTGTGTGGACACCCTGGAATGTATACGATGATTCTTTATACGACGTTTCTTGTGTGTGGACACCCTGGAATTTATACGATGATTCTTTATACGATGTATCGTTATAGAGTTTCGGGATAATTTTTTTTGTGTGTGGACACGCTGTCTGTGATATGGTGTTATATTGAAGCCCTAACAAAATTGCGCTTCAAAATGATCATGAAGTGCCTCAAAAAAGTAAAAATCTTTGATTGACCTGCTTTACCATTCTCATTTTCCCCAATAGACTGTAGTGTTATAAAAACCGTTAGGGAAGCGAAAAATGAAATTTCGATTTCCAATCATAAATATCTTGATAATCAGAGATGCGATCGGCTTGTAAAAGTCATGGGATTCCTGACTGACCTAAAGATTTATAATTATGATTGCAACATGAGCTAAATCCAGGATTTTGTTTCAGAATCTGAGGCAATGTTACCTAGTCACTGTAACTGTTATCATTCTGCTTCTCTGAATTTTCTATTTTCTTTTAGAGTAGTAGTCTATTAATGTTGAATTTTCCTTTAAAATCCCAGAAAATAGAAGACCCAGAAAGCTTTACCCGCTCGTTGACCGCGAAGAGAATGCGATGATTGCATCCAACTTAAAGTCAATGCCGAGTCTCTTTCCGGCAAACCAGCGTCGCGGCCATATAACTGACTCTGGTGATTTCATCTACCAACATAGTCTGCACCGATAACACCGACCTATATCTATAGGGTTGCATTTGTATTTAGCACCAAAAAAATACCACATTTCCCAGCGATTACCGGACATTTGCCCCTGGTACAATTGCTAGGTTTTATTCCGTCAAAGGTAAAGGGTTAGGGCTAAGGTTAAATTTTGGTTTTATGTTAAGTATAAGGTTAGGGTTTAAGGGTTAGGGTAAGTAGAGCGTTGGGTCCTGGCCAGGTTAAACTGCAGAACTTGCTTAGTTAGGAGAGTGACGCGGAGATTTTGTCACAGGAGCAAGTGCCGTACAGCCTTACCATCATTCATTTTGAGCAACTTGCCTTTAGATGCGCAAGCCACTTCACGTAACACTCTCGGTACATTATTTTCTTGTTTTGTTGATATCTCTTGTAGCATTCGTGGACCATCCACAATGGTCGGCGGAAACCCTGTTTTTCTTCTTATCGTCTCGACACTTGTAATATTTCAAGATGTCAAACGCTGTTGGGTTACGGCAGACGAGCTTCCGATCCAGCACGGCGTACTCTATGTCGGCGTCGGCTATAACATTATAGAAGGTAACCCTGAAGGAGGTGACTTAAGTAATGGAGGCGTAGATACAGGTCTACTGATCAGTCGACGGATCTTCAAGTTCACTTATGACAAAGGGCATACAACATCTGACCAGACGAGTCGAATTCCCGACGAGGTGGCGTTCGTAGAGCGAAACAGCGCTTATTCGAAATCTAAATTGACAACGTTTTATGGTACAAAGAGTTACGCTTCCAAACTCGCCTCGCAGGTTGAAGTGAAAGGTAAGAGTCATCTATAAACACCCCCCTTCTCTCCCTTAAAACTCAAAATATTCTAGCAAGGCCCCTGTTTGCAAATATACAAAAGAAAGCCTTTGAACCTTTCATGCAGAACATGAGAAACTTGAAGAAATTGAGAAAATTAGTGTGTAAGGACTTGTTACCTCCTCATATGACACACACATTATTATCATTGTATCACACTGGGATTGATAAGCTTCAAGATTATTTAACTGTTTCCAGTGCAAGATTAATCTATGTATACGTGTGTTAAAAGAGTTGTCATGGAGCTAATCAAGACGAGAAATGGGTAATTCTGCAATGCCGCTGTGTTGCACAACGAATTCTTTCCGTCAACCGGTACCTTTTGTCATGTGCAGAATTGCACATTTGGCAAACGAGCGACCGTGCAGAGAGCGAAGGAAGGTAAATAAGTGTCAACGATTGCAAAAATGATACGATAATGAATAAGGTCTTATGAATCTCAAATTGCATGATTAAATAATGTGTAACTATTTTTGTTAAAGATTGTGATGAGGGATGGATTACGTCCTATTATTAGATGTAACTGTTTTCGGTCTTTCAAAATATCGAATATTGAATTTTTGTTTAGGCATGCACAAATAAATGAGCGTATACAGAGGAAGGCAGTAGTTGCCTGTAGCCCGAGACAGTACCGTCTTGCGGGGATCGGCCTTTTTACCTTATGTAAGGACAATCATTCATCTGTATGAAAGCAGAAAAATAAGAGAAACAGAATGGCGAAAGTTTGAAATAAATCGGACTTATAATAAGAGAGTTATAAATGTGTGAAATGTGAATCTAAATTACTCGATTTGGTCAGTGAATTGTTACGTAGACACGAACAACTCTCCAGTTCGGCGTGTACAACATTTCTACATTCCTACCCCCGCCACGACCTCCAGTCCATACCTATTGGTCCTCGTACCCGAGGAAACAGCCAACATCACCAATCATGCCAATCTCCTTCGGTCTATTTCTTTTCAGGTGGATACGAAGGTGTCACGGCCGAGTTCCAATTCGCTGGAAGTGCCCGTAAGTCGTCTGCTTCCACTTAAAGATAAAGACCAGTTCTGGTCATGCGATTGCATTGTGAAAGAAACGTTGTGGAATCGATCAGAAAAGGTTAATCATCTAGCATATAAGTATTGGTGTGTACTGCAAGGTTCTGGAATCATCAAAATGATATGAAATTTGACCCAGTCTTGGTAAAGTTACAAGCACTATACACAGAAAGATGTAAATGGGTATACGCGACCACGTGCGCGATATCTATTTGGTCCCAATAGATATAATAATTTACCAAATATATCAATTAGTAGGCGGTTTCCCGACTTTCCCGGCAAAATTTGTATCATCACGTATTAGTCTAAACATATTCTTTCACATGATTGGTAATGAGAGCTTCCATTTCATTTTTTTGAGAGAGGGGCGTTTCCGAAACTGGTCTTTACCTTTAATACCCCAGTCACGCCAACAAGTCCGACCCCACACCGACAACGTAACGAACAATAAATAATTTTTCCCTGAATGGTTTTAAGATTCGTTAGATCTCCTCATCTCCATCTCTCTAATCTTATTTTTGTCTATCTCTCCCACTCCCCCTCCCTCTCTCTCTTTCTCTTTCAATGTATCCCAATTGTACTCATTGCTGATTGTACATTATATCACATGCTCTAGAGTTTCCTTATAACCCTTTATATATATATATTTTTTTACTCCCTTCCAATTTCTATAATTAGTTACTTTTTTCTTCTTCTGCTTCTAAATCTCTGAATGTTTTTCCTGCCTTAGTTTCTATATAGGCATATACTTTCCTCTCTCTCTTCCTACATCAGAGGTGGATGCAGAATTATCTGGCATGGGTCGGGGGGCAAAGTATGAACAATCTGTGACAGGCAAGAAAACAAGGACAACAAAGTTAATCAGACCTCCTCTTCCCCCCTTTTCGACCTTTATTTTGGGGACTAAGGGCAAGTTTGAAGTCCATGTGAAGTCTGAATGGTGGTGTGACTGAGGTGTAAGAGAGAGATTCGTGTAGTATTAAAGGTAAAGACCAGCTTTGGAAACGCCCCCCTCTCAAAAAATGAAATGGAAGCTCTCATTACCAATCATGTGAAAGAATATGTTTTGACTAATACGTGCAGTGATATAAATTTTGCCGGGAAACTGCCTACTAATTGATATATTTGGTAAATTATTATATCTATTGGGACCAATTAGATATCGCGCACGTGCGTGCACGGGTCGCGTAGTCCCATATACATCTTTCTGTGTACAGTGCTTGTAACTTTAGCAAGACTGGGCCAAATTTCTTGTCATTTTGATGATTCAAGAACCTTGCAGTACACACCAATACTTATATGCTAGATGATCAACCTTTTCTGATCGATTCCACAACGTTTCTTTCACAATGCAATCGCATGACCAGAACTGGTCTTTATCTTTAAATATACATATATGTTATGTCATTATTTGGTGACCTAGCTGTTGCAGAGTCTTTTGTGATGAATGTTATAGATTGGTGTGACACCGAAGAGTGAGGAACGGTATATTTTCTTCGGAATGAAATCATGGCAAATTATATTATGATTAATGTGTATCAATCACCTTTACAAAATATGTGTAAAGCTAGAATGTATGAATTCAATGTAAAAAAAAAAAATTGCATGGCATTATGTAGGTTAACCATGTTAACGGTTAAAGAGTATGAAGAAAATACATAATGGAAATAATTACTGTAGGTTACCAACGAGTGGCCGACAAAACGTCTGGTGAAGGATCTGTGTTTCTAAGTAACGAGACAGTCACAAACCGTGGGCAAGCACGGTACCGGACGGATCTTGCGCTCACCGGGAAGCATTTACTCTCACCCGGCTTCGTGGCTGCCGCCTGCCGCCTTCCACAGACCTACACGGAAGCAGATAAAACGAAATATATGGAATTCATGGAAGACTGGGGAACGGTAAAAATACACCCCTCAAAAGATCTCATCAGTATTAATGCTGTTCTTCCTGAGGCCTCGCAGTTATCGTGCCTATATATGTGTATCGTGCAGTGTCTATCATATTTTCGGAATGGTATGTGAAATGTGACATGCGAGGCAAAGGGAAGAATTTCGATTTTGCGAACCCCGCGGCCCACAGGTCATTCTTTCTTGTTTCATCTGGTTCTTTCTACATATTACTTCGACTGTATTGTTCTTTCATTTTTCATGGTCAAACGCATAACTTAATGTAAAATAAATGAATAATAGGTCAATTATACAATGTCTTCTGGAAAAGGCCCTATATAAATATATAGATATATCGACTGCTATGAGAGGCCTGGCTGTTTTATAAACCAGGCGCGCCTCGGGGTCATGGCAGGATGCAACGTCCCCGAGCCAGTATATTAACGGCTAGGCCGCGAATATTAAAGCAGTCGATATATCTTTAATATACCGAATTCACACAAAAATCTGCAAAGAATTCTTACTTTATCCTTTTCTTGAGTAAAGATTGGTTAAAACATCACATAAAATATGAGACACTGTCTGGTAACCTTCACTGGAAAGATGACTGAATGTTACAATCAGTTGGGAATGGCACACACATTGCACTGTATTGTATCCGGACTCGCACAAAGAAACGTTTTACACGTAAACCATTGGGGATCGCACCAAAATTTTACCATTTTCCCGGTACCCGGAATCTTTCGGGAATCTCACTCATGAACTATTGACCGTTACTGGCATTGTTCGTTTCCTTACGGAAATGGCTAAAATCACAACTCAATTTCGACCAATCAGATGGCTAGGTTTCTAAAGAGAGGTATATAATAATCAATATTACATTATTATTATTATTAATATTATTATTATTATTAATATTATTATTATTTTTATTAATATTATTATTATTATTATTAATAGTAGTAGTAGAAGTAGTAGTAGTACTAGAAGTAGTAGTAGGAGTAGTAGTAGTAGTAGTAGTAAGTAAGTACATACACGAATGAACAATAATAATAATGATTATAATAATAAAAATAATTGTAATAATAATTAATAACAATATAAATAACAATGACTATATAACTAATATTTTTTTTCTACAATAGCATGTTGTTGTAGAGGTTACTTTGGGAACCAAGGAAGGTGAACACTTGGAAGAACAACGATCATCCTTCGTCAATTTCGCAGCTCAAAATGTAAGAATGTTTAGCAGAATTTGTATGTTTATGTGAGCGTGTGGGTAAGTACGTGTGTGTGTGCGTGTGTGTGTGTGTGTGCGTGTGTGATAATGGTTAATTCCATGACACTCTCTTTAAATTAGTTTGTGTTTTCAAAATTCTGCTTGTGCGTCAGCCAAATACACTTGCTTCGACTGTATCGACCGATAGTGGGTTTTTTCCGCAGTTTGTATTTTGGCCCAAAAAGGCATTGTTCTGACCTATAAATTATGGGTTGGCTCAGTCGGTAAAGCGTCTGCCTGTCGAACCAAAGATCATGGGTTCAAATCCAACTCAGGCGGATGACTGAAGTCTGCGTTGTGTGTTAACGTGCCCTCCCCTGTTTCAAAAACGCAGGCTATGTTAAGTGGAAAGCATTCCGTACCTCGCATAGGACGTTAAATGGAGGGCCCCGTGTAGAGGAGAGTCACCACCTTTGCGCGTTAAGAACCTACTGCACCATTCGTATAAGAGTAGGGGGAAACCCCGGTGTAGTGGTCCACCTGCACACCCCCAATCAGTTATACCGGGAGGAGAGACCCCGGTGTAGTGGTCCACCTGCACACCCCAATCAGTTATACCGGAAGGAGAGGCACAAAGGGATACAGTGATTTAGTTCGCTTTTCGCCTCACAGGCACAGGTGACGCCAATACTTAGTAATATTAATAATAATAATAAATCAAATCATACAGTTTCATGGAGAAATATGGTTAATCCCATGTCGAGCAATTTTTTCCACGAACAACACAATTGCAGCTGTTAATACTTAAAAGTGACGTTCATATTTGGTTAGGATAAAGGGGAATTTTACATCTACATTAAAAGAGCGCAATAAAAAGAAATCGAGGGCCCACCCACAAAATTAATACCTTACTTGATTTTTTTCCCACCGTTTTGTCGACCGACCACCACAAGTTACACTCTACATCAATAAGGGCATCTTTTTTAAGATTGAAAGTGAAAAGAAAAAAAACATGAGGCCGAAAACATGAAATTAGTGAAGAATGTATTCCGTGTATAGCGTGTTGGAATGGTGGCGATGAGCCTTCGATATTTCGCATCTGACACTGCACTCACTTTCTTTTTAAGCTAGAAGATAGCGGACATTGTTCTTGAATTCAAATGACGTGAATTCATTCAGCTATCTTGCTGTTTTGCCACCTTTAATGGCAGTATGTCTGATTGTCTCTACTGCAGCCGGTTTTTCTAAAGTTAGCCGGAAGAAGAAAAAGAAAAGATGGTATCTTTTTTTATCAGTCATTAGTCTACTAGGTCAGCGTTGTTCTACTTTTGTTTTAGTCACGGCATCCTTTTAAGAGCTTAACAGTTTTCCGTTACCCCGATTGTGGTATAAATTTCATTGCGATATACAATATAATAAATAAGATTATATTCGGGCGGCATGCTGCCCAAATCATGCCGATATTTGGACAGCGAGGTGCCCGAAATATTGTAATATCTTAATATGGGGATATTCATGGACCTCGATGCCTGCAACTATCCCGTTTCTAAATTTTGCCACACTTTTCCATCTCTGGTATTTAATTTCCTGATTAAAATACCTAAAGCGATATATTTTGGACATTTTGCAGTTTCTGATACTTTCTTTCCATGAAAAGTTATTCCTATTTATACTTTTAATCAATTATACTTTTAATATAACTGTATACTCTCGCGGCAACCCGATTGAAAAACGTTATACTAGATTGTCAAAATTTGAGGGGGTAGAAACATAAACATTATATACATCACAAAGGGAGGAAGAACAAAACTTAGCTCAGAGCTCTATCTCATAAAGTTATTTGGGTAATATACTGATGAAGTCTGTAAACATTATCGAAAAACATATCTCTTTTATTGTGCCTATAATCGATTGTTCTCTTTCTTCTTCTTGTTTAATCCTACCCAGTTGTACTCTTGAGTATATGCCAAGTGACTTTCATGTTTTGCACTAGAACACCTTGACCATTGATTTTTAAGTGGATTAGGCCCTTACAAATTTAATCTATTTTTACCATCGTCATTATTATTATTGTTATTATTATTATTATTATTATTATTATTTGTATTTTTAATATTGTTTATTATTATCATTATCATTGTACAGGTTGAAGGAAGCATCAGTGCTTCGGTAGCCTTTGCTGGCTCCAATGCTTCCGTATCGGTTGATATGGAATCCTTTAATAGCGCAATGGACAGTGAAACCAAGTTTGGCAGCACTTACTCTAAGTACAGAATCGGAACCGAAGAATTAAACGGTAGGGTATTTAACTACATTGCTGTCGTAGTCGATCACAATTTAGTTCGTAAACATGCTATGTCCACAGTTTTAAAGGTACTTCAATATAGCATTATTGTATATTTCACAACCAACTTGTACGATTACAAAAATTAGGCTACAGAATGGTGCTGGTCGTGTATTGGCACAGTCACAGCACACCAGTTCTTAAAGCACTCCTTTGGCTTCCTATGAGTGAAGGCAATTTTCTATATTATTTTGCTTTTATTTTCATTGTGTCCATGACTCTGCTCTATAGAACAATATGACTTTGATGAAAAATTATATCCCATCTAGAATCTTTACGTTTCCCAAACTCTGGACTACTTCTTCTTCCTCAGCTATATACAAAGTGGGGAAGGGGAGGGGGGGGGGGGGGGGGGTTGATTTGGCTTACAATTATAACAACGCATGTACTTGTAAAGTACCTTTTACAATTACAACAACGCATGTACTTGTAAAGTACCTTTTCTTCTTTTTTCTTTCTCTTTCATATATTATAGTTATATCGACTGCTACGAGAGGACTAGCTGTTTCTATACGGTCAAGGGATTCAACTATCCCGCGAGCCAGTATAGAAACAGCTAGTCCTCGAGTATTAAAGCAGTCGATATGACTTTTATATGCCGAATTTAAACAAAAATCTACTAAGAATTCTTACCTTAGCCTTCTAGTGAGTAAAAATTTGTTAAAACATCACAGAAAATCTGAAACACTGTCTGTTAATCTTCGCTTAATCTTCGAGTGAAAGTTTCAATCATTTGGGAATCGCAGACAAAGAGCACTGTATATGGCGTCCGTGCTCGCACGTAGACAATTTTAACACGCAAACCAATGGGGATCGCAGTAAACCAATGGGAATCGCAGGATAATGAGGCGGAGGGTAGAAACTTATAACTAGGCCCTGTGGGCTATTGCTATGCCCTGTGAGTTGGGCATGGCTTGAAATCACGACTCCAATTTCGACCAATCAGATGGCTAGATTTCTAAAGTGAGGTATATAATGTATCTTACTTACTTACTTGGTTGTTTTGTGTATGTACGTGGTTAAACCTTTTGCACTAGTGGGCTTACAATTTTTTATTCCTATTATTGTTTTCATTAATATGATTATTGATGATTAATATAATTCTTTTTAATATTATTATTATTATTATTAATGAATATTTAGTCAATTACAGAAAATTAATTAGTAAAGAGGCACTTAATTTGTTTTAATTGATTAAACATGTTACCTTATTAATAAACAGTAGTATTTTAAAGGGGGTGTGGCCTGACGAGACTACGTGTCTTTCCCGTGGCCTGCCTCCGGGCTTATCGGGTAGACTACGGACGACGCGACCGCAGCAATCACGTGCGTGCAACATACGCGAAACCGAAGCGTGCGGAGAACGGTCTGTTTCGCGAACGCTGACCATGTAGAGATTAAGTCGCTTTTGGTAATCTATGTATATATATATATATTTTTCTTCAAGTCAATATATTTACATGTTTTACAAATTGTGTTTGTCATTATTTTGAGGGATCCACATTTTACAAGCTCTGCTTTTCAGTGGATCCCTCCATTTTCACAGGTTTAACTTAAAAAAAACCAAAAAAATATTATACTGGATATTTATGTATACTTTCTATTTTATAACTTTAAACTATGTAAAATGTATTATATTATTGAATATTGAATTGTATATCTGATTTCTTGTCAAATTCACTGTTCTGGTGGAAATGAAAAATAAAACTGAAACTGACTACCGTTAATCAAGTCCATTCGTTTACGTGCAGTTGTCCAAAAGAAGATGGCGTTAACCAATATTTGCCAAGCTACATGGCCTTTAAAGCGGGTTTAAATTATCACATATATAATGCACTAAAAATAACAATAGAAAATCCTTGTTTTCTGAAACTGAACTATATGGACGCAGCATGCTTTTAGACCGAACTCTCCATATATGTAGAGGTTTAATTATACTTTTTGTCTTAACTCGTCTTCTTTTCGATAGAGCCCATCAGCGTAAAACTAATTGCCATGCCACAGATCTTCGTAAACGACTACTGGACGGGATTAGGTGACTATATATCTGAAGGCCACTGCACCGCCTCTTTTGATCGGGAGAGTATGAAACAAAATTTTGACGAGGCTTTACAGAAATACGGCGAATGGCGTGAAATAAGGAAGAGCACAGGTATGAAAAAAGAAATCTTAACATTTTAATATGTCTTTTGATAGGGATAGAGTGACAGAAAATCCAGACAAGGCTTTACGGGAATACGGAACATGGCACAAAATAGCGAAAATGAAGAAAAAAAAAATGAAAAAAAATTCTAACTTTAAATTTGTCTTTTGATAGCGGAACCTAGTGAGTGGAATCAAATACGGAAAAGGCTTTACTAACATATCAGGAGTCAAATTATGGAATTGTAGTGATGCTGTTTTCTTTTGTAAATTCAGGTATATTGAATGAGAATAATTTTGAAATAGCGTGACCAGTTTTTGTTTCTGGAATAAAAATGTAGTGAATCTGAGTAAAAAAGAAATGTTGAACACTCATATTTAAGAGAGGGGTCTGCCGCCCACGTAATTGAAGGTGTGTCCTTTCTATTTTTCTATGATTTTTTAAAAATTATTTTAAGAATGACTATTTTTTGCATAGAGGAGTGCTTACTTTTTTTTTTACTGTTACCCTTGGCTACATGGATGACTGTTTTAATTTTGCAAGAAAAGACTATCAAAAATCGCCCATTTCCGGTCTTGATTAGCTCCATGAAAGCCATTTTTGACATCTGTAAAATTTGGTCTTTCTCTGGAAAAAGTTTAGTCATCTGAAAGTATTTCATATATCCACCCCACGACAAAACAAATATAACGCAGGGGGGTTGAGACAGAAAGAAATAAGAAGAAGAGAAAGAAGAAAGGAGGCTAGCATTTTAGGAGTCGAAACTTCAGAGAGTTGTTAGGGATAGAAGTGTAAAACACAAACTGTTTTTATCAAGGGGTGGAAATATGAAAGGTTTTTTATACAGCTGAACTATTTTCAGAGCAATACTTATCAATACTGTTGTTCAAAGGGTTGTCAAAGCCAGATATGGGCAATTTATTAAAGCCTTTGCGTTGGGCCTAAATTTGTCCATGTCGCAAACGAGCGACTGTGCCAATTGACACTTGTGACCAATGAAAGGATAAACATAATTTCCCACTTAGATATAGTGTACTCCTTGTTTTGTAATTATCATATTCTTATTTTACAGGGTAGCACTTCCAATTACCAAACTGCTTTCCACAATGGCCTTGCTTGTTTAGATAAAGTATATATACAATAATATTAAAGACTGAAATTACAGAAAAAATATTGCTTAGTTCTATATAGATGTACCAAATAATGATTTTAACGCATAGAATAGTTTATCAAAAAGAAGGCGAATTCAAAAACTTTCGTTGAAAATTACACAGAGCGAAAATGAACAACAACAAAAACAACAACAAAAAGCAAAAAATAAATAAATCAAAACCTACCCATACTGTGATGTGTTGAAGTGATGCGGAGAGGAAAAAAGTAGCAACAAATTTCAGGATGTGATCATGTCTCAACTTGTCGTTTTATCGGTAAGATCCAGCCATCCAAATACCTCTGACGTGGCCAGATGGGGTCTACGGTCTTCCCAAGCCTTACAACGAGTGCCCTACTAATGATTGGGACGGAGGATCTCGCCTTCAATATTTTTACGAAAAGAAAGAGCGATTCAACAAATGGAGCAACGATACGCTTTTTGCGGGTTACACGTCTTCGATTTATTCGAGACAAGAGTTTTGCATGAAAACCGTATCTACCATTTCTGGTTCTAGATGGCAATGGCAACCTGGATCTTATTGCATCTACCAATATGGTTCGACATGCCCAAAAGGTATGCATTACTTAAATGGTTAGTTATATTGGAACGTACGCATCAAATCCACTAGAAAGCCGTGTTAAGATATGCAGTGGCAATGTTGGGGTAGCGAATTTCTTTTTTTTTATCATTAATTTTTATTCAAATAATGTCGTACAGTGTATATTTATACGGTTCACATTTGTTTTTCCTGAACAAAATTATGGGACTACTTTCTTCTATCTAATTCCAAAATTCGGAAGCACAAAAAAGTCTGAATCCGGTACTCTTGTTAACCTACATGTATATTTGTGTGATCTGGACGCTGCTGTATATATTTTATTTTTTTCCGTACGACTGTAGTTACTCGTATCATTTGGACTAAAAACCCAAATTAAGCTGTGCCATTTACACTTAGACACAGGAAATAATAGGATTTGCTTGATTATAATCTCTCAAGTTTGGGAATAATCTGACTATTCCCTTTACACAGATTTCTATTGAGTTCAAAATTCTATTAATTTTATTCAGCTCATAGTTTGCTGACAATAACCGTTTGTTTTCGGGTTTCTTTTTATTTACTTGGAAGCACTGTATATAGCAGTCTGCACTTTAGGGTATCTGACGAAATGTATATATGTATATAGGTGTGTGTTGTGCCCATTTATCCCTCTATGGTGCAAGACTGGGAATGTCAGGGGGGAGGGCGGGCTATGGGATATTCACCATCTTTCTCACGTGTTTTTATATTTGCCCGCCTCTTTTCTCAGGCTTCACATCTAGTAACATAGATTGGGGTTACCCAGAAGAAAATAAAGAGCTTCCTGCAAGGGTAAATAAAGGCGTTCTGCCTTCTGGGACAGACACTCAAATCAACTTCTGCTGCCGGAATGATAATGTTGTTTCACGGGAAATATACCTTCCCATTGATACCAACTTCATGCTTTTATCACGCTTTGGTAAATGTCAACTGGTGAGTAGGTTACCGTTAATGTCCAATAAAGATACGCTTTCTCTTCACACTGATATCCATTTTTTAGGCAGGGGGTAACCCCCGACACATTTTCAACCGAGAGCACAAATTTGGCATGAATTTTCAAATAGCTATGAAGAAATCATTAAAAGAAAAATTAAAATCAAATTGCTGAACCTCAAAAAGTACGGATTTCACATAAAGAAAAAACAATAATCGATCACAATGCGACCAAGCAAAGGGAGAAGCGGGTTTAACTATGAAGCCCAAAATAGCGGATTTGAACGCTAGTATCATGCCTTGAATAAAATCTGAAAACGTAGATTTTAAAAGCTCATGATGTATTACAACCATTCAACATGACATAAAACGTAATCATAACAAGATGAGAGCAACATTCTTGTTAAATTGCTTTACTTGAAGGAGGCGTGATGGCTCATTGGTAGAGCAGTGATCTTGTATTCGGGAGGTTCCGGGTTAAAAACCAAGTCGAAGAATTAGTGCCCTTTGTTAAAGCAATAATCCTCATTTCTTAGTACCAAGGAGAGGAAATAAAGCCGTTGGTCTTGTACACTAGTCAGCAATTTCAAGTGCAAAATAAAGTATCAGTTCCATTTTAGGGATTTAGAGCTATTCTGATTTGTTGGCCTTGTTGCAGGTTTTGGGATTTAGAGTGTTGTTGCATGCCTGAAATCTGGACATCATTTATTAATTTTAGATAAATTGTAGCAGGGGTGCTTTTATCCTCCATCTATCCGTTGAAATATAAATAGGTCTATCAGAAATTTCTGATTTCGTGTCGACGTATCCCTTTTACTCTTTCAATCTGTAGAACGATGTATTTTATCACTGTCTATTAACTTCTCCACGTAATTACCTTGTAGACATCTCTTAACTTTTGTGATTTATATTTTGTTAACTTTTCTGTGCATCTTTATTCGTATTTTATTATGTTTTGTTTTTATATGGAAGGATTACATATATGCATTACATGTAGTATTATGTTAACTTTGGTATAATCTTCCTTTAATATTGTCCTATCCCTATCCCTATCCTATCCCTGTAAATTTACTTTGTAACTCGATATTTTTTAATTACATGAGAAATCTTTGATTGTTTTTGTTTTACAAATTGATGTAAAGTGCTTAGAAACATTTGTATTAAGTGCTATAAGAGAATATATTTTCTTTATTATAGGTTCATGGTATGTCGGTGAAGAAGCTATGGCTCTACTGGGAGACTAACGGCAAGTCCAAACAATCTGGAGATCAACCTAGCAACGGTGTGTATGACCAAGGCGTGCGACTGATCTACTGTTACTACTACACTGGTGAGATCGAATTCTCACGTAAAGCAGCGCTATTCAGATCTGGTTGGGAACATGACCTGCATGCTCGAGAACTGTACAGACACCTTACTGGTAATGAGTATTGTCTAATATTTAATTGCATTGAACAAGAACAAGCGTACGTAGTGGGGATGAATTCTTTTTCTTAGCATTGACGGCTTCTCGTCAATGCCTTGTTTCCGTTCGCGCTCTGAATTCTTCTTTTTCTTCTCTGCATTGACGACTTCTCGTTGTTATACGCGCTCTGAACTCTTATTGCATTGAAGACTAATCGTCAATGTCTTGTTTCCGTTCGCTTTCTGCATTCTTATTCTTCTTTTGTTGTTCTCTTCTTCTTCTTGATGGTATGCCAACAGTCCCATTCGTTTTGCACGCAGTGCTTGTTATTCAAATCTAGGTCCCTTCCTCTAGCCCGATTCCTTTCAAATTTCGTAGTCGTAATTTCTTATATCAAATCTAGGTCACATGACTTTTCGTTTTCCGAAATCAGTCATGCGTAACCGTCCAGGCGCCGTTTTCAGTAGCGCGCTCCCTAGGGGGTGGGGTGGGTGCCGGGAGCGGGGAGTTTTCCCCCTCCCTTGCAAAGCGCGGAAGCTTTGCCATTTCATTAAATCATTAGAGAAAGAAGGTGATTCGTTGTACTGTTCTCGCCTCTTAATCCTTGTCTGAATTCAGTTAGCCGTTCCATTAAATTATTAGAGAAAGAAGATGATTCGTTGTACCGTTTTCGACTCTTAATCCTCAATGTCTTAATTTAATCTTCCTCCCTCCCGCGCCGCGCGAAGCGCCAAAACTTTGCCGTTTCATTAAATATTATTATTAGAGAAAGATGATTCGTTGTACCATTCTCGACTCTTAATCCTTGTCAGAACTCTGAATTCAGTGCCCCACCCTCCCGCGCAAAGCGCGGAGGCTTTGCCATTTCATTAAATTATTAGAGAAAGAAGACTATTCGTTGTAATGTTCTCGACTCTTAATCCTTGTTTGAATTCAGTCCCCCCTCCCGCCCGCGCAAAGCGCGGAAGCTTTGACGTTTCATTTAATTATTATGTCTGAATTTTCAAACATGTTTCTTTGTCTGCTCCTTTTTCTTTCTACGCCCTCTGACGTTTTTCTCTTCTCTCTCTCTCTCTTTTTTTTTTTGGGGGCGACCGCCCCATCGCCCCCTGGCTACGCGCCTGCTTCTGACTTCTAACAAATTCCTTTAAATAGTCTAAGAGAGGTTCTTTTATTTACGACGCATAACCTGCCCTTCAAAACGCCATTTTCATACTCGAAATTCAAATCCGAAATCGAATCCGTCAAAATCTCTAAAATTCTTTAAAAATTGACCCCTAAAAACCGTAAATTTTTATCCATATACGTGACAACTGTCTGCAAAGTTTGGTAACATTTATCACGTCAGCGCATAGTTATCGCCAAAAATGATGATTTTACTATGCATTATCTAACAGCCTGTTATATGCTTGCAGTACATTGCGCACGTCTGTCGGATGGTGACGTTAAAGGTCGGTCCCCAGACGTAAATAATCATATCTGATTGATACACGTCTGTAAAAAAAACCCAATCACACACACACACACGCACAGATGACAATGGTGTCAAACTGACTGCAATCTAATACCCTTTCGAATGATACCAAATACGGTATATGTTCACGCAGACATTTTTGAGTAAATGACATTTGAACAAGGGTCACTATACGAATTCGGCTATGACGTTCATTTTTTAGACCGCTTTTCGCCCCCATTTTGTCTTTTTATTCCTTTTTTTGCAAGCGTATTTTTTTTAGGCCAAACGCAGGACATCGAAGCCGGATTTTGAAAATATGTCAAGGGGTCATTTGAGACGCCATTCAATACCCTGGATGATTTTGTTAGTATGGAAAGCCGTTTGTGCCACACAGGGGCGGCCGAGCGACTTCCAAAGTGGGGGAAGGGGGCACCAACGAAAAAGGGCACTTTCTGGAAAAAAGGGCACCTACAAAGAGAAATCTCAAAGCGAAAATATACGATTTTGTTTAAACGTTGGTATCTACCCCTACATTGATTTCTTGTTTGTTTCTCTGTATACATCATCCAAGATATCGCCTAAGCATCATACTTTGCAGCTGGGTGTGATGGTCTGAATATTAATTTGCAAGCGAGCGAGGAAAAATAAATAGATTTGTGAGGTCTCAGTGCGAAAAATTACATCTTATAAAGAGAGAGAGAAAAAAAACACAATCCTGATGGGGTTATAAGCACATTCTCATAACGGAACACTGAAAAAAACTCTGATAAGTAACATAATTATATCATCTATATATGTGAGCGAGCGTAGTGAGCGAACTGTGGGGGAACGTGCTCTTTGTCCCTTTAAATTAGGGTCAAGTTTAATGATGAAAGGAAAAGGGGACCCTTATCGAAAGGGATAAGACACTTATTAGAAAAGAAAAGGAGCGCATGTCAAAGTACCAAGGGTAGTTATCATAGGTAAAAATGGGGCATTCCTTGCACCTAAAAAGAGGCACTCACCAGGGATGAAAAAGGGCCCTTATTAGAATAGGAAATGGGCATTTATCGACGGAAATGGGGCACCCATCAGATTTTGATAAGGCCATTTATAAGAGGTAAAAAGGGGCATTTATGAAAATGGGATAGGTCTCTTATTGGAAAGGAAAAGGGGCACGTATTATTGTTAAACGGGGCACTTATCGCTTCTGAAAAGGGGCACTGACCAGATATGAGAAGGGGCACTAATGAGAATGAAAAATGGGCACTTAAAATAAAGGAAAATGTGCATTTGTTGAAAGAAAAGGGGCACCGATCAGATTTTAATAGGGGCGTTTATCGGAGGTGAAAGGGGGCTTTTATGAGAAGGGGGAAAGTTGCTCTTATTAAAAAGAAAAAGAGGCACATGTTAAGATAAACGGGACACTTATCAGAGATGAAAAGGGGCATTTATGAGAAGGGGAAGTAGCTTTTTCTTTTAAATTCATTTATTTATTAATTTATTTCTAATCTTTTGTTAGGGTAGCCCATTCACCAATAAGTAGTGGTCTTCCATGGGAGCACTTATCATAAGGAAAAGGGGGCACTTATTAGAAAGAAAAAGGGCCACATGTGAAAATAAAAGGTGAGCTTATCCGAGTTAAAAAGCGGTAGTTATTAAAAGGGGGAGGGGCACTTCTTACAAAAGAAAAGGGGCAGTTGTCAAAGTAAAAGGGGCACCTCTCATATTTGAATAGGGCAATTATCAGAGGTGAAAGGGGCACTTATCAAAATTGAAAAGGGGCACTTCTCGTATCTGAAAAGGGGCACTTCTGAGAATGGAAAATGGACACTTATTGCAAAGGAAAATGGGAACTTGTCAAAATAAAAAGGGCATTCATCAGAGGTGAACAGGGGAAGGGGCACTTTTACAAAGTTATAGGGGCACTTTTCAAAGTAAAAGGGGCACTTTTCCTATGTAAAAAGGCGCACTTCTACAAAATTAAAGGGGCATTTTTCCTATGTAAAAAGGGGCATTTTGGGGGTATTTGAAAAAGTGGGGTGGGGGGCACTGTGCCCCCTACCCCCCTGCCGGATGGCCGCCTCTGGACTGCCACAGCACGCGTCATCACGTGTTCTTCATTTACCATAATCTCATTCGTTTTGCACGCAGTGCTTGCGAGCCCTATCTAGGTCCCTTCCTTTATCCCGATTCCTTTCAAATTTCGTAGTAACAGTCTCTAAAATCCCATCAAGGTCACTCAACTCTCCTTCTTCTGAAATCACTCTTACGTGACCGTCCAGGCGCCATTTTGTCTTTTCAGGCCGTTTTTAATACCTTTCTTTCGGCCTACCTATCTCCACTATCCTAGATGCTACGACTTCTAACAAATTGCTTTTGATAGTCCGAGAGAGGCTCTTTCCTCTGCCACGTAAAAACACGGGCGCCAATGCATGCACATCGTTCTGAAACGATTGCAGTTCGTTCCTCTTCTTAATCTTATTTTACAAAATCCTTTTGCTCGTTTTGCTCGCGGTGCTTGTTATTCCAATCTAGGTCCCTTCCCCAAGCCAGATTCCTTTTTATCTTCTTAGGCGTTATCTAAAATTCAATAATTAACTTACGACTTGGCATTAATTAGATTTATACAAATCCAGGAGCTCCAGTTAAAATGATCTTCGTTATTGCTTATTTCATTGAAAAAATCTGTTTCTTTTTTAAAAATGGATTCTAATATTTTTCTTAACGATTTTACAAAAACATCTAAAAATCCAATTGTATTCATTCTTGGACAGTTGTATGATTAATTCATTTAAAGTCGTCCATTGCTTTTGACATCTTCTTGAATAATATTGCATATGAGTTTGTAAACTTGAATTTAACATTCTAATTTGAAATTTTCTTCAATTTTTATTAGTATATTGTTATACTTACTCCATTTGAAAATTGTTCTATTACTTTTATAAACATATTTTAAAGTGTTTCAAACAGCTTTGCACATATTAATTACAAATTCTAGTTGCTTGTCTAACTTCTAATAATTGTTGTGAATGGTTCTGGTTAATTCGTGTTATAATCAGTATATTAGTTTCAATAAATGCATATGGTAAATGGGTCCGTGCCATGTAGTAACATTGTTTGATTTTTGTTGGTACATTAACCACAAAGAAGTATGGGTATATTTAGCCCCAAACTTTTGGGTAACAAAGAATATAGCTTTACCTCGAGATGCACAATTTTTTTGTTTTTGTTTTGTTTCATAGTAAGCATTTATCTAAAACAAAAATATATTGGTGATAACATGGAAACATTCAAATATATATTTATGTTGTTGTTGGTTAAACCTAGGCGAATCTTATTTCATGTCAACAGATATTGACATATAGCAATTCCTGTATTACATGTATTTTCGTAACTTTATTAGCTATTTAAAAAAAACTTAGTTTTTGTTTAGAGGGAGCGGGGAGGGGGGGGGGGGAGTTGAATTTACAGATATAATTTCAATTTCCTTTCGATTTATATTGACTGATTCTTATACTTAATTCATTTATAAATTGTTCTATTACTTTTCTAAACACATTTGTTCATTTTTCCTATAACTTTGCACCTATGAATTTGAAATTCCACTTGCTTGTCTAATTTAAGATTATTTTGTGAATGGTAGTGCTTGATTTGTTCGAGAATCAGTATAATATTTGTTTTCAATTAAAGCATATGGTAAAATGGGTACTTATTATGCAGTAACATGATTTGATTTTTTTTTACCCCTCTAAAAGTTTTGTTTTATTAAGCCCTAAACCTCTGGGTAACATAGAATATGGAAAAAAGGTAACTAGAGTGTGTGTGTGTGTGCGAACTAGAGAGAGAGAGAGAGAGAGGCAGATAGGCAGAGACAGAGACACACAGAGAAAGAGAGAGAGAAAGAGAGACAGACAGAAAAAAGACATAGACATAGATAGAGACAGACAGAGAAAGAGACACAGAAAGATTGAGAAAAGAGAGAGAGAGAGAGAGAGAAAGAAAGAGAGACTGAGGCACATAGAGAGAGAGAGAGAGGGAGGGAAGATCGTTCATGAATTTACATATTTTCAAATGTCATTTAGTAATTAGAATATACGTCACCAATAAATCATTCTGCAGCCCTTAACAAATAACAATTGTCCGAGCATGACAATTCCCAAATTATCTAACGAATGGGGCGAGGCTTAACCTTCCCCCACCCCCTCACCACCACATAAAAAAATCTTTTTAGTGCAAGAACTCTATATACTGTTCCTTACAAAATTAATTTGAATTGAATCGTTATTCCATTCAGGGCAGGGAATTTTTAAGGACTGAATTGATCACATATTCTACTTTTAATTGGCAACAGTAATATTTTCTTTCCTTTTACTGCTACATTTAAAGAAAAAAAATGCCTTGTCTCTGAAAATATACATGGGTAACAATTTCATCGAAAAGTTGAAAATATGGCAAAGTTTGGTAAAAAGCAAACACTGATTTTTAACCTTTCAACGTGTTGCCGATTTTTTTCAATTTCAATTTATTACTTTTATGAAATTCAAAGATATAATGTAAATTAAAAATTGTGCCCTGGAAATCGCATTAAAAGCCAGTGGCTTGTAATAAAACATAGCGATTCCCATTACGATCTTAGTAATGAAAACAGCAAATACAAAATACAAAGTACAAAACGAAGCAAAAAAAATTGGCTTACACATTACAAACAGTAAACAAGAAACATAAAAGAAGAAGAAATATATATATAATATTGTCTACGATGGAGAAAAAAAGGAAGTTTGAAGCTATTAGATATTTATAAAGGTTTGTTTAAACTTAGATTGAAAGGAATTTTTGAGAGTGTATGTTGTTAAATTTGTTAGAGATTCAAGAGCTTTTTTACAGTTTAGTACGTTTATATATTACAGAGTTACCCTGTGTTAAATTCAAACGGCAGTATGACAAGATAATATGGTGTTTATTTCCTGTATTAAGTGAATGTTTTAACATGCCACTGCCAAATGAAATGTCTAAAATTGCAGGTTGACGTGTTCGAACATTAAAATTTTAAATTTTAATTGTTAATGTTATCAATAAGTCTTTTAAGGTATTCAATTCTTCAAACAGCGAGGTGGTGTAGGCAAGGTAGTTTTCTTTTGTAATACATATAAACGTTTCAAATTATTCGAACTGGTTCTTGACCAAACAACACTACAACCGAGATACGGCATAAAAAGGCGTTATATAGCATAAACAAGTTTTTTGCAAGGTATAACTGACAGGAGCTCATACATTATGGCGATACACATACTTATTTTCCCTTGAATATTGTTAACATGTTCTGACAAATTTAGCCTTTCGTTAATTATGACGCAAAGGAAATTTATACTGTGGACTTTTACAATTTCAATATTGTCTATTTTAACCGATATTTATACAGTGGTAGGTATTTCGGCCGAGCAAAATATTATATTTTTTGTTTTATTCATATTAATTTGTAACCTATTGGCCTTCAGCCAATCGGAAACATGTAGAAGTTCATTATTAACTATATCTACCAATATTAGTATCATCTGCATACAGAACAAAATATGATAATTTAGATGAACTGATTATATCATTAACCATGAACCATTAATGAAAACAGAGGGACATGCGCTCTCAAATTGAACGTGCGCATATGCGTGCGTCGTTATAACACGTACATTTTTTCTTTAAAGCTTTATGTAACAATTACTGCGGGTCGAATCGATCTGGGACGAACAAGCAAATGAACATTCAAATATCAAATTTTGCAATAATATTTTTAATGATTCGGCAGATTCTATCACTTTGTCGCGATTTTGCTTTGAATTTATCTCTAAGCATTTAGAAAAGAGCAACCGCTATGGGGAAAAGCCTACAAATTTGACCCTCTTTCTATTTCACTCTATGTAAATCGAAAACGCGGAAACGTCTCACTTTGGGGAGAAAAGATTCTGATTGCTGAGGTTTTCTTCTTTCCAGCATCATCATGGGTTGAATATCTCTGCGAAAGGAAGAGAAATGTGGTAACGCAAGGAAAGAAATATGTAATTGTATTACATGTGCATGAAGAAATCATGAATCTCTGTGATTTCGGGTTGCGAGTCCCTGCGTGAAGGGACGGGGGGGGGGGGGGTCTTCCCGGAAAATGTTTAAATAGATAGCGCCCTGAGAGGGGGCTGCAAACGCTGTTTGTTTCACGGAAACAAAGGCATGCAAACAAAGGGCACAGGTTCACTGGTAAGTGTGCATTGCGTGAGGCAAGGAATTCAATGTCCAATTTCGGGCCAAAGTTTTCATTATGTACATGTATTATCAAATACAATAGAGGTCCAAGAATGGTTCCTTGCGGAACACCACCTGTTACGGGCTGAACCTGCGATTTAACATGATTACAACAAATTGTTTTAATAATGTTAAAAAGAAAAAATTGCGAGCAGTGAGGTTGTTCTGAAACCAATTGTAAGTTCTGCCCCATACTACGTAAGAGTTGAGCTAATACAATAGTATGCCGTGGTCAAGGGAATCGAACGCCTTGCTTATGGCGACATAAATAGCCATGAGGATTTCTTTTTTATCCAAAGAATGTACTATTTGTTCTATGGTATATAACAAAGCCTTTTCAAGAAGGTAGGACGAAAGGGTAATTAAAATATTGGTTTGCATTATATGGTTGTACAGTCTTTTGTATATGATACGTTTTTAGAATTTTAGAAAACGGGGGCAAAAGAGATATGGACGGTAATTTTCAACAAGGTATTTTATATATTTGTTTATATATTGGATCAACTTTAGCAATTTCAAAATGGTCTGGCACAATGCCTGTTGAAATTAACAGGTTCAAAATAATTACTATATATATTTTTTATCATTTTTATCATGAATTTTGCATTTATGCCATCATGACCACACGATGACATGTTATTCATTTTACAAATAATATCCATAATATCACTTTCATTAGTGGGAATTAAGAATAATGACATCAAAAGACCTCTTCCTTAGATAATCATGGAAGCCTATTTTGTTTAATTTCTTTTTTTTTACAACTTGTTAACCTTTTATAGACGTAGATGATGCAATAAAAGAAGAAGAATTAAATATGTTTTTAATTTCACTTTCATCACCAATACGTCTATTTTGTATTTCAAGATAATGGGGCAGTTTTCTAATAGCTTCTCCGCCCATAATTTGATTAACAATCTTATAAATTGTGTTTATATTTTTTCAGATTTTTCTCTAATGTATATATATATATATATATGCATACAAACTTTTTTGAGTGTACGTATGATATTATTCAACATATTTCTGTACTTTTTTTTATATCTCAACTCATTTCTATGTGTGAGCTCATGAATAAATTTACAAAATATTTTTGTTTGTTTACAGTAACTTTAATAATACCTTGTATTGCCCATGGTTTCTTTGGAATATATTTCTATTTTGTTATTAGGATCATTTGCCTTTTCCAGGTGTGACCAATCCGCAATATACAATTCATGCAAAAGATCAGAAAAATTTACTTCCGTAGACATACGCTGAAATTAATACTTTGAAAATTGCTCATAATTATATACTTTGGAAATATAAAAACAAGTAAAATGGTCCGACACATCGGACAATACTATACCAGGTACTACAACATCAGTGAATATATTACCAATGCAAGTATACGAATTATTCTTTAAACGCATAGGTTTGGTAATTAAAGGTAAAAAGCAACATGCATACATAATACTAAAATAATCGTCAGTCGCAGAAAGGGATTAGTATATCGAAATTTAAATCACCAAGGATATAGCAACATTTATTTTCTTAGGCTTCTTTATAAACATTCTTTCCGAGTAAACCGTTAAATTCTGTTGCAAAAATAATTAGGAGCTTTATAAACAACACGTAAAATAGTATTCTTCTCATACTTGCGATAAACTTCAATAAATAATGTATCGATAAATTCATTTGATAATGACAAGTCCCTTCTTTCTTGATAATTAAATCTAGAGTCAATATACAAACACACCCCTCCCCTCTTCTATTATCTCGCAATTTATGAATAAGAGAATAACCTGGCATATCATATAAAGATGACACATTCGATTAAACTATGTTCCTGTCAAAGCATAGATCGTAAATGTATGATATCAACTTGGTATATAATCAGATATATTTGAATACTTTGTGAGTTCAAGTTGATAACTGCAAACGTATGATCATAGGTTAAAATAAAACTTGTTATTAAAAGTGTCACTAAATTCATATTGAATGCATCAAACACATATGAATCTAAACATGAGGAATGAATCTAAATATGAGGAATGATAATGTCTGGTATAATGAAAAAAGAATATAAAGTACTTAAAAACACCTGGTCATCGAGAATAGGGTTAAATGGAAGCTCACCTAAAATACAATAATTACAGGTCCATGATTTCAATGACAAGTCTTAAGTTTACAACTGAGCAGGTTTCATGACATAGCCTACAGCATGAGCATACAAATCTGCATTGATTCCATCGTAGTGTATAGAACAGACAATACATTTCATTGTAAGATACAACACATTACGTAACACATACAAAACCAAAATTACATCTGCACTTTTAACGGGCAGTCAGTAAAGTTCAAGAGTTAATTTTACGTTTATAATACTAGCCGCATAAGTGACAATGAAAATGCCGGTATTCAACGATTACATATGGCGTCCATGGCAACTGCTATATGATTTTGTTCACTTACAGATTCAGTCACAATGTTATTTCCACTCAGTGTCTGATGCTATGGTATCTAATTTGTCGGAAGTGTTTTTTAAAAATACTTTACCAACTTGAGTCCAGATCTGCTGTTTAGGTTGAAGATATTTCACTTTCACCTTTCTCCGCAGCTTCTGTCTGTTGTTGGTCAGGTTTTGAATGGATGTAGATATCAGTTGATTTATGTTTTGATCTTGTCGCATAAACCCGTGATCATGGTCCGTAACAGGAGAACTTGACGATGATCGGACGTTGAAGTGGACGTCCTATCTTGTCATTTTTCGCCTCTTTCACCTATTCTGTATGATCTGTCAATGTTCTCTGGCCCTATGTCGAAATTAAGCTTCTCCTTCGCCATATCGAGATTAAGTCATCTGTATTTTCTCCTGCGATTGCCTTGATCTCATGGCATGGATGAAGAGGCAGTTGCGTATCGAATACTGTTCGAGATCTTTCAAACGAGCTTCGGCAAAGGGCAAACTCAATTCATTTTGTTTTATCATACAATCTCTTTTCTCTATCAATTCAATTCAATTCAATCAAGGTTTATTAAAAACATGAATGGCAGTCATAGACTGAATTGTACATGATTTCACAGGTAAAATACAATGCAAGTATAAAATAACAACATGAGATCAGTAAAAATGGAATTAAATATAATGTGTACAAGCATAATTTATATTTGATAGGTAGTAAAATATATACGGAATTTAAAATGACTGATTAATATTGCCCCATTGTTAAACATAATATAATATTGCACAGTTCTTAAGGCAATTATAAGCTTGGATTTGCATAGTGAAAGTTTAACATACGTGTGAGATTGGGAAGAGCACTGTTGTGGAATCTCTTAGTTTTACAAGAAAATCCTTGATACTTATTGACGCTTCGTAAATTGTATTTGTTGGTTTTCTGTGGCGGTAACCATGATTTGCACAATAAATTTGTTTCTAGTGCAATAGCCAGATCTTTGGTGAGTTTTTCTCTTCGAGTCACAAGGGTTGGCAATTTCAGTCTTTCAAGAGCATTGTCATATGAAGTATAATTTGATCCTAATATTATCTTACAGGCTCTTTTTTGTATACTTTCTATAACATCAATCTGTTTACAAGTCAAACTACCGGAAAATAGAGGTACACAGTACTCCGTAATTGGTCTTACCCTATATACACTGTCAAGAAATCACACTCGGGTAGGTTATAAGCTTTCAATCTGCGTAGCATAAATAATTTTCTATTACTTTTCTTCATCAATTCAGTAACATGAGCATTCCATTTGAGATCGTTCTGAATTATAACACCAAGGATTTTCACAGTATTTACACAAGGTAGTGGTGTATCATTAATACATAACAGAGGTGGTTGTAGGGGCGGCTTGGAAAATGAGACGGACATCGTAGAACATTTTGATGCATTCAACTTCATATCATTGCTAGAAGTCCACGATTCAAGTAGTTCAATTTGGTGTTGTAATTGAGAAATTTGCTTATTATTCATTCTGCATTCTACTATTGTTAAATCATCTACATATTTAAAATATGACAACGAAGTATCTCTGCAGGCATCATTAATCATTATCAAAAATAAAATTGGGCAAAGTTTGGTACCTTGAGGCACGCCTACACCATTGTATTTTGATTCTGATAACTGACCTCTATACTTGACGGTTTGTTGACGATTACTCAGAAAATCTATTACCAATGAAATTGCACAAGGACGAACATACATTTCACATAATTTAGCAATGATGATATTATGGTTAATCCGATCGAATGCTTTGGAAAAATCAGTCAGAATGAGTGTTGACAGTGACTTAGGTTTGTCAGCATTACTATACAAGGCATGTAACAGCCCAATCAGATAGTGACATGTAGACATGTTCTTTCTATTTCCAAATTGATTTGGATCAATCTTGGCTGAAATATCTTCCCACAGCCACTTTGCAATAAATGACTCTGCAATCTTCGCAAAATATGAAGTAAGTGCAATTGGTCTTAACTCATTGATTGTAGGTGGATAAGACTTTGGAACAGGTATGATCTCTGCCTATTTCCACAATTGAGGAAAAATACCGATGTCAAAAGATGAATTCAGTATATTAGTTAAAGGTGTACTTAATTCAACTGCAAACTCACGAATTATGCGAACTGGTAAATCATTGGAGGTACTTGTTTTTTGTAACTGTAGTTTACACAACAATTTGTAAATTTCATATGGTTGAACAATTGGACACTTGGTGGGTGATGGTAAATAAGCAGGTAGCTTGCCCTTATCAAGCTTAGGTAAGTCTGATGCTATCTGCAAAAAATGATCATTTATGCGATTAGCAGCCTCTTTAAAGTTGTTTGGATCATCTGTAGAGAGGCCAGGAATGTTAATCGGTGCTTGGTTTTGAGGGCCATTTGTAAGTAGCTTAATCTGACGATACCAGCTCGCAGGATTCTGAGTTTTTAATTTTCGAACTCTTAGCAAAGATTACCTTATTTCTTAAGTGACGCCAAAGGACTTGGTTATGTACATGCCAAGCTTGTTGTCTTTGTACAATCAGAGATTTAACATTACAGTTGATCCATGGTTTATCATTTAGTATTGGTCAACACTTTTTTAAAGAGTACTAACAAATATATCACATTTTGTAGAAGAGTCATCGGTGCTATATACATCATCCCAGGAATGGTCTAATAACCAGGTTCTAAATTCTCTAATTCCACTATCACGTAGAGGGCGCACAAATCTTTTCCTAATAGTATTTTGCAATGCACAACTTTGTAAGGAAGGGTGCCACAAGACGCAGTTATGGTCACTCATACCTATCGGTGCAAGAATTTGTACATCACGATAAACATTATGATAATTAGTAATGATTTTGTCTAAAATATTGCTTCCTCTAGTTGGTTCTGTTACAACCTGTTTGAAAGAGTCGTTATGTAGAAGTAGGCTGTCATCCAAATCATTAAAATCTCCTTTTATGGAAATTGCAGCTTCTGGATGCTTAACAATCAATCTATCAACTGTAGAAGTCAAATGTTCGATGTACTCATCAGCCATAGGATGTCTAGGAGGGAAGTATAACACACACACAATAAGACATGAAATGTATCTTGGTAATCTTGGTGGTCGCATGATTATCCATTGGGCTTCAATATCGGAAGGTACCACTATTGGTAAAGTACGGGGTTTATATTTGTGTTTGATGAAAGCTGCCACGCCACCTCACACTTTTCCTAACCGGGATTTTGAAAACGTTGCATATCCCGGAATCGAAAATAATTCAACTGGGGTATTTTCATCCCACCAAGTCTCTGTGATTGCCAGAACGTCGACATTATACTGATTTGCAAGAATTGATATTTCATCAAACTTATTAGTAATAGAGCGAACATTTGATAGAAGACAAATTGGTATATCATAATGCTGCTTTTGAGCTAATGTAATTAGCTTCACTTGTTTCAAATTTGTGAAGGAGCATTTTCTCACAGACTTTCTTATGCTCTTTCGTGGCGTTATTAGAACCTGTATTTGATCATCATTCTTCCAAGACAGGTTCTTTATTTTCCTTGACCCAGCACGTTTACCACGATGGCTAATAGGGCGAGAAGAAATGTTGAATTTCATTATGATATTCCATGTTTCAGAAGATAATTTGTGTAGATTGGTTCCGGATCTTAATCCATACATTTCAGAAATTGTATATTTACATAACCTGTGTTTCGGTTCACTTTCAGGTCCAGGATTCGGGTGTATGTCTCCACATGACAATAATTCCAAATTGAAGGTTGATGTAGAGTTTGCATAATATGCAATAGGAACCTTGAAGTATTTGTGGTGATAAAGCGTACGACAACAAATTGGGTGAAAGTTTGGACATGTTGGAACAGTTGGCTGTTGTACACTAGTCCCAAACAGTGCACATAAAATGATAGCTACGGACAAGAACATGATTCACCATTCAATCACAAACTGCTTTGTCCATAGAGAAAAGGTTTTCGAAGTTCGGTGACTTTCCACAAAAGCAGGGGTGCGTTGGACAAAGGCAGGGGTACGCTACACAAAAGGAGGGGTATAGGCCTTACCCTACACGATAAGGAACGTGTTCAACTTCGCCGTAATGGAGTCTGCACAGTGTACATAAGATAGAGATACCACATCACTTTCACAAATTCAAGAAAAACACAGCTCCTGAGCAACATAAATCTCTCAAACTTGTCCAGCAAGGTCCATGCAGTGTCACAAATCACATGGCAACTCATATTTGAAGAGATTACACCACAAAAATCAAGTCAAAGCAAACATTCAACAGAGCTCAAATCAATGTGGTCTGCCTGTTAGGCGATCGCATGGTTGAAGAACGTCCATCATGTAGCAACTGTGTAAAGCCGGTGCAAGCATCGGAGAAAGGGCTGGAGCTATTCATTGTTTCAAACGGCGCTGGTCAATGAATGCTTGGACAATAACATCGAAAATGGTCAGAATGTCTATCCTTTCACTTTCCCTCGCTGAGATAGACGTCGGACTTCAGAGCCATTTGAACAGCAAATGTGGATGTGATGTACATGCCTAAATCTTACTGTATGGTCTAATATAGACTGATATTTAATAGATGATGGGCTTAGAGTATAGATAGAGGATACATGTATGTAGGTCTAGGGTATGCATGGGATGTGCTGGTCCTGGAAACAGCATATGTAGTGATAGTTTTATCAAAGAGAGAGGACGAAGGCCTAAAAGATGGCGGGAAGAACTGGACGATATGTACATGTAGGTCCAAGATCAGAAACATGTTATTTCTGGGAACGCTAAAATGTAATGACTGATAAGTCCATATGTTATCATTGTTTTTGAGAAAGAAACCGAGGCCTAATAGATGATTGAATATAATAGTGGATATGTACATGAAGGTCTAGAATATACCTGGGACTTGCTGGGCCAGGAACAGCTTATGTTGGTCGAGGCACGAATTAGATCCAAAGATGGGTGCATTAAATGAAATAGGTATAAGGCTTAATATATAGTGGGCTAGAGTGGAGGATATGTAGGTCCAACATGGAAGCCTCTATTGCTTGAGAGGACATTTGTGGACATGTATTGTGGGAAATCTGTTAGCTGTTACAGTTTTCTATTGCTTTAGTTATGTTGTTGAATCATTAAATGTATTCATACATTGATATGCAGCTATATTACCAAGGAGATACCAGCAATATTACATACAGTTGTATGGGCTGTCAGTAGGGAGAGTTGATATGACTTTCATTTTAGATAGATAGATGATAGAAAGATGATAGAAGGGTTTTATTAACAAAATTCCATAGTCGCAGTCTTACAACTGAATTGCCATTGGAATACAATTGAAAAGTACATTTATTTACAAGTTAAAAGTACAATAGTCTTAGAATTATGACAGAGTATATTTGTAAAAGTCATATTAAAACTCTATATAAAAAGTTCAATGAGTATGGAGAAGAAGAAGGGATAAGTGAGAAATAGGAGCAAGGAGCAAAAATCAACAAAAGGTGAGAATAGAATGAATGAAAAAAAAAAGGAAGGGCAAGTAAGAGGAATATATCAAGAAGGATGAGGTGGGAAACATGTGTAATGAGCCTTCTATTAATTAGCTTTAAAATTTACATATCCTTATAAATTTTACGAACCATAAACATATAAAACATGTATTAACAATAAATTATAATATACATTTGACAAGAAACATCAAGTATTTTAGTATTGTAGTATTGAAGTTATGACACTTCTCCAGGTGGTTAAGTTCAAACATAGTACAATTCTGAAATTAAGTATGATCAAAGATATCAGTCGTGCTAAGCGTACAGTAAATTAAAAATACTCGAGACTAGAAGATAGAAAAGACCCAAAATAGGCGGTGGAGAAAATTAGGATGGGATTAAAGAAAGAAGGAAAGAGAAGGCGGAAGCAGAAACGAAAATACATATATAAAGCCTAGTTGGGGAAATGTCTATTTGGTTTCAAAGTCCATAAACATAATTACCAAAATATGAATTCAAAATGGCTCAGTCCCTGTTGGTAACAATTACATGTACTTCTCTTTTTCTTCCCTTTTAGTTTGAGAGGGTACTACACGAAGTACGACTGTTCCAGCGCTGATCTCAATCCCATAGGTGGTATAAGCAAGACTGACCTGAGAAGTTTCATCATCTACGCAGTGAAGGAATCCATCTTGCCTGCACTGCAAGTGTAATTATTATGAGATTACCTGATCTTTCTTTTGTTTACCAACGCCTAGCTGCTTCAGAAATCGAGGCCTGTCAGAAGTGGGCGTGTGTGATGGGTGCAGTTAGACCTTCCCCAGCCCATTTTTAGTAAAAACGTGGACGACATGGGAAGATGTAATGACGCCTTTTTTCTCCATGCCAGAAGATTTTGCAGTAGAAGCATGCACGCGTAAAGTGGTGGGCTTTCATTTTTTATGTTTTTTGCTTATTATCAGAGTATGTTGGAAATGTTTTGAAAAGAGTTTTTAGCCAATGTGCAAAAAATGTTCGCATAAGCAGGTCAAGTTCGAAAATTTGTAAAATCTGAACAAGGGCAAAAGGTCAAGAAACTTTCCATGAAAAGTACTGTACACGCAATAACCTTCTATAGCTTTGATAATAAGGTCAAAGGTTCAAGGCCATCTTAGGTAAATACTACAGTTTCATCAAACATCATAAGTACCTCAAGAGGAACAAACAATCTCAAGAGAATTGTGTGTCACCAGGTCAACAGTTATGTCAGATGAGAAACATTGCACCTGAGGGATACAGCCTGAAAGGCAGAGGGATGATAATTAACTGCTTATGTCATGTCATTTATCTACAGGACAATGGATGCTCCCCTCACTGCTGAACTGGAGCCATTAGAGGCAGGCAAAGTGTCACAAACAGATGAGGCGAGATTCTTTTAAGATAAAGTTGAGTTCTGGTATTGTTATTGCGATTGCGATTGTGAAGAGAGAGAAAGAGAGAGAGACAGCCCCCCCCCCAAAAAAAAAAGAGAGTAGATTATGTGTTACATTAAGATGTATTGTGTGTTTTGTGATTTTAAAATGATCAGGATGATAAGAAAATGTCAAAATCTTGGGCTAGAAATCATTTACAGTGAACAGCATTGCACATAGAAATGGGAATGTAGGACTACTGATACATAGCATGTGGCCTGAAAGTTTGGTTTCATTTTATAGCTATTTTCCCATAAATTATTTTGAATATCAGGGCATATGAAAAGCTATTCTTTTCAGGGGACATTTTTACCATGATATTTGTCGAAACCTAAAATATAAAGAAAGAGAAAACTACTTATTTACTTTTATCAGTACTCAACGTCTCTTAAAGGCATTGTTTAAGAATGCAAAATGTGAGATGGTGTTATCAGCGTCTGTGATATGAGGTAATATTGAAGCACTAAAACAATTGCGCTTCAAAATGATCATGAAGTGCCTCAAAAAAGTAAAAATCTTAGAGTGACCGGTTTTAATACCATACTCGATCACTTTCCCCCAAAGACTGTAGTGTAATAAAAACCGTTGGGAAAACGGTTTTTGAAATTTCGAATTCAAATCATAAACATCTTGATAATCAGAAGGGCGATCGGCTTGTAAACGTCATGGGATTCCTGACTGACCTAAAGGTTTATAATTATTGCAGCATGACCTAAATCCAGGATTTTGTTTAGAATCTGAGGCAAAGATCCCCAATCCATTTAACATGTCAACTTGCAACACAATTCCCCCCCCCTCCCCACACACACCCACAAAATGTTAAATGTATCCAATGGAAGTAACTTGAAAGTGACTACTTGAACTCACGAGAAACCAAGGATAAACAAAGCAAGAAGAAAGAAAAAAGCTGCCATTTGCTATCATTTCCCCCTTAATGTTATAAACTTTGTTTTCTTTACTTTTCCAAACATGTAACTTTGCTTATTAAACCTCCCCCTTCAAAAAACAAATGTTTGAAAATTATCAGTTACCAGATACGAGGCAAAGATGACTTAAAGTCGACTAATTGACCTTAAAGGAAACTCTTGTTAAACACTGTTATTTCCATGATGTTTTTATTCCTGTCCGTTGCTGTTTTTAATAATCTTGAATAATAACCACTTAAACCGAAACAACAATTTCCCGTTGAGCAGTCTCCCACGCTATTTCGCTTGAAGCGTACACTGCATTCTTTTGATACATATATATGTTGTACTTTGTCCTGCATATACACTGAAGTATACTGTAACCTGGTACACATACAAATCACTGGCGTACTGATGGGTGGGGGGGGGGGCGGGGCAGTTGAACCCCAAATAAAATTCAAACGTGGTTTACTTCTAATTCGATACCAGTGATTTACAAATGTTGCTTAAATTACATGATTTCCGAGATTTTTCTCTAATTTTTGCACATTATGCCAGAGACAGCATTCCGGGTGGAAAGGGGTTGGGGGCACTGTGCCCCTAGTTTTTCAGGCACCCCCTCCCCCAAAAGCCCCTTTTTACATAGAAAAGGTGACCCTTTTCTTTTCTAATAACTGTCCTTTTTCTCTCCTTTCATCTCTGGTGAGTACGTTTTTTCAGGTGCGAGAAATTCCCCGTTTCACCTCTGATATTTTTGCCCTTTTTTTACTTTGACTCGTGCCCTCTTTCCTTTTTGGTAAGTGCCCTTTTTCCTCCTTAATAGGACCCCCCTTCATTTTCTCTTAGATGCCAATTTTCACCTCTGATAAGTGCCCAATTTATTTTTACACGTGCCCCTTTTCCTTTCTAATAAGTATCACACTTCCTTCGGATAAGTGCCCTTTTTAACATCTGATAAATGCCCCTATTAAAATCTGATAAGTGCCATTCTCCTTCAACAGAGTCCCCATTTCCATTCTCACAAGTGGCTTTGTTAATTTCTGTGTTGAGTGTCCCTTTTCAGGTGCAAGAAGTGCCATTTTCACCTCTGAAGGCTCTGAGTGATAATTGCTTTTTTTACTTTTACACGAGCATCTTTTCTTTTCTAATAACTGTCCTTTTCCCTTTTGATAAGTGCCTACTTTTCCTTTCTCCATAACATGCACCCCTAATTCAAAGCAACTTGGAGCCCCTTTTCTTTAAATTTCCCTAGAGCTCACTCGCTCGCATTTATAGATGTTATAATCATGTTACTTAAAAAATAACTTTTCAGTCTTTCTTCATTAGATTGTGCTAAATACTCAACAGGTTTTTTGGGGGGTCTTCTTTATAAGATGTAATTTTTCGCACGGGGTCCTCACAAATCTGAAAATGTTTGCTCGCTCGATAATTAATATTCAGACCATCACACCCAACGGCAGTATCTTGTACAACGTATAGAAAGAAACAAATATTGATATCATCCCAGGTAGTGTAAACCTTTGTAGGTACCCGTTTTTTCCAGGAAGTGCCCTCTTTTGTTGGTGCCCCCTCCCTATTTTGAAAGACGCTCCACCGCCCCTGGATTATGCTACTTGGTGGTGATAAGGATGTTGTTCTGACCCCCAAACGTGTTTGCTCATTACGCCACTGTACATTATGTGTGCATTGTAAAGCAGTCAATTCATATTTTGTTAATACTTGGCAGTATTGAATATTGACTGTGTGTATTTCAACTAATGTATATGGCGCTGTAAAGCATTCAATGTCTAATCTTTGTCTTTCTGTGATACATGTACTTAGTAATATTTTTTTCTGGCTGATATCATGTATAATAGTCATCACATCTTCGTCAACCAAGAAAGTATTATACATATTACCAGCTTAAAAGGCAATGTACAAGGTTCATGATGTACTCAAACTCTTGATACAGTCATACACTGTCAACCAACCCAGTGTATTCATAGGTTCATAAAGAATTCTATTCTTCTTTTCTTTTCTTTTTTACCCCAAATTTCAGCAAAGCAACATTTATTTTATCAATGAAAAATTTACCAACCAGTATAGGGTGAATTGACCTGATCTTGAATATATCAGACCATCCCGAGTCATACATTTATGAAAAGTTGAAATTTTAGTCCTTTTGTGTATTGGAGCAAACGGGAAAGTTGTACGCCACTACATCCCATAGACATTATTAATCCAGCCAATTTGAAGAGCCCATACCTATAGTAATTGCAACTTTCAAAAATTCGTTAATTTCTATTTTTTTTTGGTTGTCCGATTTCATTCAAACTTCCATCAGTATCCTTCTCTGATTTTCTGCTTAATCCTAGACAAGTTTGCTATCAAGGTTGGATTTCCCTTTGACAAACGTGAAGTATTTGAACAGGGCCCCATCTTATAAAAAGTTGATATCAATCGCAACTTATTTGCGATTGATATCAATCGTTACTATATACATAAGAAATAGGAGACTGCAAACTTGCGATTGATTGGAGGACTTATGATTGATTTAGATCAATCGTAACTCTTTATAAGACGGGGCCAAGGTGTAAAAGAGTTAATGGTGGTGGATATTAAATTCCACATCCCTCTGAGCTAGATGGATGTATTCTTGAATTGTTATTTATCCACCTCTTTTCCTCAAGGAAGCATTTTTTCCAGCTTTTGAAACAATTTTGTAGTTTTTTTTTCGTGCTCTTTGCTCATATGGCACCTATTGATCGCGTGCAAAACTATCTCTTCCTTACCCCATTTTCACGAAAAAGTAAACATCTGATGATTTTAATATCAACAATTTATGACAAAGTCTTTAGCAAAGTACATCTATTATGGAACTTGGTTTATATTACATTGTACATTTAATGTACGATTTCTATGTTAAAGATGGCTTATTCTGATTATTCTGATCCAATTTGTACCCTTCAAGAATTGCCCTTTTTTGATGAAGAGTTAGATGTAGATCGTGAACCCTGCGCCGGTAATGAGTCAAACTTAGAACGTGATACGAATCTTATTAAGAATGTAGATCAAAATTATAGTATTTATAATAATGGATTGTCAATATCCCATCTTAATGTTAGAAGTTTACGAAATAAAGAAGAAGAAATTGAATTTTTTATAAGTAACAATTCAGTTGATTTATTCACAATGTCTGAGACCTGGATTGACGATTCCTTTACGTCGAACATCTTAGACATTCCAGGTTACATCTTCGAAAGGAGAGATAGAGGTAGTCGAGGTGGAGGAGTTACATAAGAAATGATATAGGATATGTTACAAGACGTGATCTTGAAAAAGACGATTTGGAAATAATGTGGTTTGAATTGAAGGTTAGAAATCGATTACAATTTTTTGTAGGTGTCGTATATCGCAAACCTACATGTATATCCTTTTTTCAAAAGCCTAGAATCAAACCTAGACCAAGTATTTTCTTTTACAAATAATGTTATAGTCCTCGGTGACTTTAACTCCAATATGCTAACTAAAAATACGCTTTCAAATAAGGTGCATGAACTTTGTTCCACCTTTCAGTTAACTCAGCTTATCCAAGAACCAACAAGAATAACTCCTTTCAGCAGTACTTTAATTGACGTTATTTGTGTTTCTAGCTCAATGCTATCCAATATAAAGCAATCTGAAACGATTTCAACTGGACTAAGTGACCACTCCCTAGTCTATTTGATCCTTGGACATAATACCCAAAAAGCTAAGCCCGAAATTTTTCATTTAGATCGTTTAGGCATTTTGTCGTCGAAGATTTTGTCGAAGATCTATGTAACATACAATGGAATGATCTATTATCGTCCGAGGAGGACGTAGAGTATTGCTGGGAGAAATTCAGTGAAGCATTTAAGGCATTAGCTGATAAACATGCTCCCCATGTTACAGTAAGAAAGAAACTGAATGGGTCTCCCTGGATTACAACTGGATACCTGGCTCTATCTAGGGATCGTGACTATTACAAAAGAAAACAAACTTTAACAAAGATCAGCAGAAGTAGGTCAGGAAATCAATGAACTTTGGGATAAATATAGATATTAAATAAGATCTGTTTATTTGTGTCGGTCGATCAGTAGACTTCAACAATGATCACAGTCTATAAACAAATAAGATAAAAGAAGATACCCTTAATTAAGATCAAATATAACATAATCCTCTATCTCCCCCCAAGTCTTTGATGCAAAAAGAAGTGAAAGTCTAACAGTGCAACAAAGACTTAAAATATGACCCAATGATCAACGACAAGTAGAAAAATGTAAGAACAATAAACGTGAACGCGAACCAGGCTAAAACAAAACCTAATACATGACGGAAGGTCATCAGTAACCACCAAAACGATCAATGCTTTAGCCAAATATCAGAAATAAAGTTAATATCTTAAATAAAAAGCTGAAAAGGGACCTTTTTCGCAACAAAATTCAGCAATGTGCAAACAAATTGCAAAATTCGTGGAAAGTCCTGAAAAATTTACTCCCGAAGAAAAAGGTTTCAGTTAATCCGAATAGTAACACAGGAACTCATATGACTTCAGACAAGGAAGAAATTGCAAAGTCATTCAACGAATTGTTTGTTAGTGTTGGAAAACGACATTCCCCTCTTAACCAACAAAATTTTAATTCCTTGAATACATTATCAAGGGTTGAATCAATGTTTAAATTCAAAAGCATAGACTCGGAGTTTGTAAAAAGAGAACTTGGGAAAATTGATGTTAAGAAAGCTGTTGGTCTGGATGACTTACATCCAAGATTATTGAAAATCACTGCCCCTTTTATAGCTGAACCACTTTCAATAATCTTTAACAAATCTTTAAGCTCAGGATGCTTCCCAACTGATTTCAAAAGAGCCAAGATTATTCCAGTACCAAAAAGTAGTGAAACAAGTGACATTGGCAACTATAGGTCAATTTCTTTATTGTCCTGTATGTCAAAGATACTTGAAAAGGCAGTCCATGCCCAGCTTTACGATTATCTTCAAGAATACAAACTGCTATCTCAACGCCAATCGGGTTCTCGCCCAAAGCATTCAACTGCGACTTGTCTAATTGAAATAACCAATTACTTGTTAAACAATATTGATTGTGGTTTGATAACAGGGGCGATATTCCTTGATCTCAAAAAGGCGTTTGATGTTATATCTCACGAAATATTGTTATTAAAAATGCCATATTATGGTATTAATTCTGTTGCATTTCAAGGTTCCCAAAGCAATTTTCTACAGATTTTCTCTGGTGTGCCCCAAGGGTCTATTTTGGGCCCACTCATTTTTTGCTTATTTCTTAATGATATGTGTAACTTGAAATTAAGTAAACAAACCAAAATTGCTCTGTTTGCTGATGACACGGCACTGTTTTGTAAAGGTAACAATTTAAAAAGCAGTCAGAAGAAACTACAAAAACATTATGATTTACTGCGTAAATGGTTTGAAATAAATAATATGGACATAAATGCAAAGAAAACTAAAGTGATGGTCTTTGGAACGAAACATAAAACTAAGAACCAAATTTTGAAAATCTATCATGGATGAGACTATCTTGAGGATGTTACCGAGATCAAATATTTAGGCGTAACCCTTGACCAAGTTGGACACCACACATATTGAATGTGACTAATAAGATTAATCGGGCTATTGCATGCACTAGAAGGATTAAGTGTTACTTTAACCAACGCCTACTGAAACATCTTTATCACTCCCTCATTCTTCCACAAATAGATTACTGTTCAGTTGTTTGGGGCAAGTGCAAAAAGAAAGATTTACTCAAACTACAGAGGACGCAGAACAGATATGCAAGATTAGTCCTTAATGCAGACTATCTAACCCCAAAAGACACCCTTTTAAGCAGTCTTCAATGGCACGGTGTTGAAAATAGAATCAATTACCACTACTGCATTTTCGTCTACAAAATATTCAATAATCTAGCCCCTTATTATTTAGAACCTTTTGCGTGTAAACGTCCAGTTTACTATGTTACTCGTCATTCTACCTTAAATCCTTTATTTATCCCGAAACCCAAGACTGAATTTAAAAAACGATCTTTTTCTTTCATCGCTCCAGGCATCTATAACAATCTACCGTCTCATATTCGCACGGCAACTTCACTCCAAATGTTCAAAAACCAAATTAAGTCACTCCCTCCATCACTTTAATGCATGCACTGGTACCTAATTTTATATCATGACTTTTACCATACAGTTAGTTTTGTTTGTTTGTTTGTTTGTAGTTGTGTAGTCTGTAGTAGTTTTATTTCTTACCTTTTACCCGTTTGATTTTATGTCTATTTTTATGGCATGATTGTGTATTTGTATTTGTATTTGTATTTTTTTTTTTGTATTTTACTTTGTATCAATAATATCGTAAATGTTTAATATTTTAGGCCTTATGTTCATTTTGATCTAGTTTTTAAATTTGTTTTAGTTTTTAATTTTGTTTTTTAATTTTATTTGATATAATTTTCTCAATCTCTTATGGTATGCTGTTTATATAATGTCTTTGTTGTTTTCTACAATGTATTCTATTTTTTGTAAATCTTTGTATGTACAGGGCTCTTTTGTAATGTAGGCCTTTGGCACTGAAAAGACTACCCTGTTTTTAAATAAAACTGAATAAATAAATAAATAAATCTAATACCTGCTTTCATGCCTACTAATTCAATCTTATCGCCTGATGTACTTTGCTTTTGTTGTTAATAGAAAACTGGTAATGCAGATCATTGTTAGGTGACACCCTTTATTATGAGTAAACATGTAGTCCATTGAAGGTTGACTACTTCATCGATGCATTTTTCTTCTAAAACCATTAATGAGTAGGACTATTTTGCTCTTATATTGTTCTAATGATTGTACGCACCGTGTTTATACATTCTACTATTATCAATTCAAGAACGAATCTGAATTTCTTTCAATAATCACATTAAAAAATGTCAAATGTGAATTAGTAAAAGAAAAAACGTCAGATTATTTAATACAAATAACTATAATATTAGTATACACTCGACTTCTACAGTCGTGTTTAGATAGATACTGTAACAAACCGAGATATTGAGAAAGCCAGCATAATCCATAAGATTGTTTTCACAACATATTTTTGAAGGATGGTGGGAGAAAGGAAATCTGAATGACTAAAATGGTATTTCACACTTTGCCACACATCTTGTTGAATGCAGAAAAATTATCCTAGCATAATTTTGTTCATTGCAGTATGGAGCTATTAAATCCTACACCTATACTGTCACATCCGTTTCGAGCTTTGATCTAGTACTATATAGAAAATAATCACATTCTTCGTACACAGCTGACCGCTCAATCATTCGGTCTTAACACTAAAGCTGTCATCACCAAAACCGTCAACAAACTTGGTGGGTACTGCATTTGAACAAAGGTTCCGACATGGCAGCAGTGTAAAAATTCAACTCAGTTCTCTATTCGTCCAAATAAAATGATAAACTGGATATTTGACACTGGATTTTTACATGATGCATGGTAATATAAAAACAGCAATGTCACCCTGCGACGCCTCAAAACCATGCATGCCTGCCAAATACCACAGTCGCTGCCAGGTCGGGCAAACCAGGGGATTGCTCGACCTAGCAGCAGCGTGCAGCTGGGATACAATGATGTATAAGAGCTGAGACATGCATGGAATTGCCAGAGGACGAGAGAGAGAGAGAGAGAGAGTGATGGAGAAAGGAGAAGAGAAGTCATGATGCAAAAGAATAAGTTATAAGAAGAGGAAGTAGAGAAAGAGTAAGAAAGAAAGAGAATGAAACAGAGGGAAGTAAGAGAATATAAAAGAGATAAATTATATTGACCATAATCAACAATAGAGTCTTTGATAACTTTTATGTAAAGCGCTGTGAAACAACAGTTAGTTTGTAAGAGCGCTATAGAAATGACTTTATTGTATTGTATTGTATTGTTTCAAAATTAAGCGAATAACAACAAATAATAACACAACATTGAGCAAGAAATGCATACGTAATCATATACAATGTATGTAATGATAAAAGCATACACCTCTTTTCCTGCAAGATCGATGAACCTGTAAAAAAGAAACCAAAATTATTTTAATATTATTATCATAATTTATTATTAATTTATTATTATTATTATTATCATTATTAATATTATTATCATCATTATTACTATAATAATTATTATTATTATCATTATTAATATTAGTATCATCATTATTACTATTATTATCCGCAAAACAGGATCAAGTCCATATATTTTTCTTGAACGACTTTGCTTTAACAAAAAGCAACAAGCGTTTTCAAGTGCAACTACATACAGCTAATGTCCGAGAGTCTTTCTTATCAGTCTGGCTGTACCCAGGATAGCTGCCTGAAGGTCGTATAGACGAAGATAAAGAGAGATCTTAGTTATGCAGGCTTCCATTTCTTCACCATTTCTGTGTTTCCGATGATGATTGGAGTGACATCCGCATTCACGTTCCACATCCTCTTGATCTCTATCATGAGGTCTTGATACTTGAGACGTTTGTCTCTTTCTTAGACGGCGATGTTGATGTCATGAGGAACATACACCTTGATGATATTTACTGTGATGTTGTAGTAGTTACTAGTAAAAGTAGAAGTAGTAGTAGTAGTAGTAGTTCAAGTTCAAGTTCAGTTTTCAAGTTCAGTTTATTTCACATCCAATAAAAAATTTACAACAATATAACATTCAAATACAATAATATAAAATGCAATGTATATAAAAAAAAAATATGTAATGCAATAAGAACAATACAACGACAGAAACACTAAAAATAATTAATGGGTAGGGTAGGGATGTGAGGGACCAGAAAAGGCCATTGACCTATCTAGGCTGGTCCCCTTTTTTCTACAAACCCATAAGTAAAATCTTCAATAAAGCAAATATTGACAATATAGACATTACATTAACAGAGACATACATAAACACATACATAGGACAGGCAGAATTAAATAAAGCTAAATAGATATATTGTAACTTGCTATTTGTTTGTGTTTAAATTTATGCTTAAAACTAGATAATGTTGGACATCTTTTGAGAGAGTCTGGTAAGTTGTTCCAAATAACGGATCCTTTATATTTAATAACTGTTCTTGACAAATTATAGCGAAATGAAGGAACATAAAGTTTGTTTGAATTTCTAGTACTATATTGATTTATATCTCTATTAAAAATAAAATAATCATTAAAACAATCAGGTAAAGTAGTTATATTGTACATGTAAGAGAACATAAAAGCTCCAATACTTAAATCCTTCAGGTACTCGTCATATTTCGTTGATTCAATATTGCAGGTAATCAAATTATCAATACTTTGCTGTCGTTTTTGCCCGATTGTACAAAAATAAGAATTAAATACATTTACAATTCTTTGTTTATCAATAATCTTTTCACCATCAACTTCAATTTCATTGACCCCATGCTTTAATGTTTTCTTATTTAAAATTGTATTAATAAGTTTCCATGTTGCTTTCACATTATTACGAACATTAT
>CP137671.1:5859899-6014089 GCA_037976565.1 Mesocentrotus franciscanus
ATTCGGGGCCATATGTCGTCCCCCCCGCCCCATAGCTACGCCACAGCCATGGAGTGTCCCTATCTAATGTTTCTCTTTCTTCTTATCATTTTGTTTGCGTATTCAATTTGTATGAATAGCGACCCTCTTCTCATATTATGAATAGCGACCCTCTTCTCATATTATGAATAGCGACCCTCATCTCGTATTATGAATAGCGACCCTCTGCTCATAGTATGCATAGCGACCCTCATCTCGTATTATGAATAGCGACCCTCTGCTCATATTATGCATAGCGAACCTCATCTCGTATTATGAATAGCGACCCACTCCTCGTATTATGCATAGCGATCCTCATCTCGTATTATGAATAGCGACCCTCTGCTCATATTATGCATAGCGAACCTCACCTCGTATTATGAATAGCGACCCTCTGCTCATATTATGCATAGCGAACCTCATCTCGTATTATGAATAGCGACCCACTTCTCATGTTATGCATAGCGACCCTCATCTCGTATTATGAATAGCGACCCACTTCTCGTATTATGAATAGCGACCCTCTTCTCATATTATGAATAGCGACCCACTTCTCGTATTATGAATAGCGACCCTCATCTCGTATTATGAATAGTGACCCTCTTCTCATATTATGCATAGCGACCCTCATCTCGTATTATGAATAGCGACCCTCTGCTCATATTATGCATAGCGACCCTCATCTCGTATTATGAATAGCGACCCACTTCTCGTATTATGAATAGCGATCCTCTTCTTATGTTATGAATAGCGACCCTCATCTCGTATTATGAATAGCGACCCACTTCTCGTATTATGAATAGCGACCCTCTTCTTCGATTTTAAATAGCGGTCCTTATTAATCACGACCCTCTTCTCGTATTATGAATATCGAACCTCATTCCGCGTTATAAATAGCGACCCTCTTCTCGTAGCCTATTATGAATGGCGACCCTCTTCTCATATTGTGAATAGGGTCCCTTATGAATAACGACCCTGATTTTGTATCATGAACAGTGACCCTCTTCTTCGATTATGAATAGCGGTCCTTAAGAATAGTTGTCCTCATGAATAGCGGTCCTTACGAATAGCGGTCCTTATGAATTGCGAGCAGATCCCGATTCAAGCACTATATAATATACAGAACGTATCGATTGCGCATGCACACAGACCGTTTGTGATCATGCTTTGAAGCACAGTTCTCGCTACCATAGCATATACTCGACGCATCTCCGATAAATAAAATGGCTTTTGACGATATACTTCTAACTCTAGGGGAGTTTGGTATCTACCAAAAGATTACCTATGTATTGATTTTTACGTTTTGGTTCCCAGCTGCTGCTAATGTTCTTGCTGTGGTTTTCTTGGCAGGTTCGTCAGACCATTGGTGCAAGGTAAGTCGAGTCAAGAACAACAATTTTCGTATTTCCATCATTCGCAGGTCTGAATAGGATACATTTATGTATACAAGCGTTTTGCGATTATTTACTTTTGTTAGAGAAGGTCGAAAAAACACTGTAGTTTATTTCATGTGTCGTGAGGAGACATGTCAAAACAAAAATATTAAGGTACGTCACATAAACATAATTTAAAGAGATTTTATCTACAATTCTCGAACCTATGTACATCAAATGATCCATATTTTATATATGATATTCTGAGTAAACAATAATTATTGTTGTATTATCTTTATCTAACCACTGTGTTTTAAGTTTAATGACAATACAGTACTTCCCTTCAATGATGGCAAATTCATTATATTGAGCTGTTTTGAAGGAAAAAAATAGTTTAAAGAAGAGGATGCAGAATATAATATGAGAACAACCAACAAAGTTACAGTTAACAAGCCTAGATTATTGCTTTCACATAGATAGCTTATGTACCCTTTTTTTTTAAAGACTAGTCTAAAAATCTAGTAAAAATGTAAGGGAGCAATGATTTGGCTGGCGGCAATCGCAAATTATCAGGAAACTCATTTTGTTAATTTTTTCCTCGTAGATATGGCAATATAAATGATTTTGGAGTTATTCGTGCTGCGGTATCCCTTATGGAACAATCACAGTGTTGCCACACTATGTTCACATATTCAACTATGTGTAAACTGTGTGGACATTATGCGTTCACATTGTTATCACAGTGTGGAGTTTCAGACCATGTGGTTTACCACATAATATCCACATAAACTGACATACTTGACGCAGAGTACCACATATTTACCACAGTGGTATATGTATTGAACTATGTGTTAACTCTGTGGTCACAGTATTGCCACAGTGTGGGATTCAGATCATGTGGTTTACCACATAGTCGTACATATTTAACACAGAGTGACACATGTATACCACACTGTGGTATGTACTGAACTATGTGTAAACTCTGTGTTCCCAGTATTGTCACAGTGTGGGGTTCAAATCATGTGGTTTACCACATAGTCGTACATATTTAACACAGAGTGACACATGTATACCACACTGTGGTATGTACTGAACTATGTGTAAACTCTGTGTTCCCAGTATTGTCACAGTGTGGGGTTCAAATCATGTGGTTTACCACATAGTCGTACATATTTAACACAGAGTGACACATGTATACCACACTGTGGTATGTACTGAACTATGTGTAAACTCTGTGTTCCCAGTATTGTCACAGTGTGGGGTTCAAATCATGTGGTTTACCACATAGTCGTACATATTTAACACAGAGTGACACATGTATACCGCACTGTGGTATGTAATGAACTATGTGTAAACTCTGTGTTCGCAGTATTGTCACAGTGTGGGGTTCAAATCATGTGGTTTACCACATAGTCGTACATATTTAACACAGAGTGACACATGTATACCACAATGTGGTATGTACTGCACTATGTGTAAACTCTGTGTTCACAGTATAGTCACAGTGTGAGGGTCAAATCATGCGGTTTACCACATAGTGGTACATATTTAACACAAAGTGGTTTACCACATAGTGGTACATATTTAACACAGAGTTACACATATTTACCACAGTGTGGTATGTATTTAACTATGTGCAAACTCTGTGCTCACAGTATTGTCACAGTGTTGGGTTCGGTCATATTTAACACAGAGTGACACATATTTACCACAGTGGTATATGTATTGAACTATGTGTTAACTTTGTGGTCACAGTATTGCTACAGTGTGGGGTTCAGATCATGTGGTTTACCACAGAGTCGTACATATTTAACACAGAGTGACACATATATACCACACTGTGGTATGTACTGAACTATGTGTAAACTCTGTGTTCACAGTATATTGTCAGTGTAAGATTTTGAGATCATGTGGTTTACCACAACATAATATCCACATCTGTGGGCTTATTTCCTGTTGAACCAGTCGATACCTGACTGTTGACATATCTCCAGTTACACCAGTTGATATTAAACTGGTCTGTAGGCATATTTCCAGTTGCACCAGTTGAAAACTGGTCCGTGGGCATATTTCCAGTCGAACCAGTTGACACCAGTTCATTTGCATAATGAATATGGGGTGCGTGCAGATCTATGTTTTTATACAATTTATCTGAATTTAAAGCATATTTGGAAATTACTGATTATTTAGTTATATGCAATTCATTTCAAAAGTACTACAAAATATAATTGCAAATTATTAGGACATTTTACTACTTTGTATAAATTACATTTAATTAAACATGAATTAGGGAAATATTAACTATGAACTAAAATATATTCAATAAAATACAAGTATATGGAAAGTTGTATGATACACTGAAAAAAATCCTACCTATTCCCAATGCTTTTACATTGGAAATTGCAGATGAACCAGTGATACTTTGTTAATTGTTGCAATTGGCAAAATTAATTAGTACAAATGCTACTTAAAGCGTAAATTACTAATTCATTTCATCATTTGGAGGGTGTGGTGGATGCCACAGTTTACCAGACTATGTGGTATTTGCCACAGTGTGGTGGCCTATGTGGTAATTATGTGTTAGTTATGCGTGCCAACACATGTGGGCCACATGTGATTTTGGGACGTGTGGTAACGCTGTGGTGTACTATGTGGTAACGCTGTGGTATACTATGTGGTTGATACCACAGTGTGGGCCACATGTGATTTTGGGACATGTGGTAACGCTGTGGTGTACTATGTGGTAACGCTGTGGTATACTATGTGTTTGATACCACAGTGTGGGCCACATGTGATTTTGGGACATGTGGTAACGCTGTGGTGTACTATGTGGTACGCACCACATAGTACACCACAGCGTTACCACATGTCCCAAAATCATGTGGGCCACATGTGGTAGCACGCTGTGGTACCACACTGGGTTTGACTATGTGGTACACAGTGTGGTTCACTATGTGGTAACACTGTGATTGTTCCATAAGGGATAGGCCGACGGCACGTATAGAATGGTTATCGTTCCAGAATAACGTTGATTAACATTGATCAAACTTCATTGAACCGTAATGATAGTTTTTCTACATACTCAGAGACATTGATAATCAATTCAACTACTTTTAAGACCACGCCAAAATGATGAATAGGACCTCCACTTGTTGTGGGAGTTCATTTGGGGTTTGGTTCGGGTGATTTTGTTGTGTTCGGCTGGGTTGCTTTTCTCTTATTCAGAGTATGCGGATTGAAAGTCTTGTTTTATGCAAAAAAGTCTAAATGAGAATAACTCTTGAAATATGAACTAGGCCCATAGTTATTAACTCAAATTTAGTATAACTTTATGATATGTATTGTATTTTTAAAATAATGATTAGAATAATAAAATGTTTGTTGTTGTAATGTACTAAAGAAATACCGCATACGGTTTAAACGGGGCCGTGAACAGAAAATGCCCCCTATATTAACCACTGTCTAGAGTCTGTCTTTTGATAATGTCCTTTCTATTTGGGGATTTTATTTTGATTTTAGGAACTCTCATATGGTTTCACCCTCACCTTTTCCGTCTCTGTCCGACCGTATCCGGTAATTAAAGGCAAAACAATAGTAGTATAGCTCTGTGCCAGGGTGTATTTAGCGCCCGACCACAAATTACCTTCCTAACAATATGAATTTTTTTTAAATCGGGAAATGTTTGTTTTTTGGGGTCTAAATTCCTGCATTTCCACATTTCATAACCGTTCAGAAACATTTTCTCTTAACATCCTATCTCACTATCTCCCAATTCCTAATATACCCCGTCTGCCACTGTTTCCTTTGCACCGTGTAAACAGCCTAATGAAATCGTGTTTTTCGAACAACCTTAACGCGTACGAGAGGTTGTAAAAACAGTGAAACTAAACAGAGCTAAAAGCTAGAGAAGGCAATATAGTTGTAAATAGGTAGATATTTATCATGAAATTTGTTTTATGTTAAGTTCTTGTTGTTACATCAGTCAATAGACCCTAGCTGTAGCCTACAGGCTGTAAATTTAACTTATGAGACCAATATGTCACTCCATGATATTCTGTTTGCTTGCCTGCAACAATTATGGACGGTTATTGCCAAAACTATATGGTCCTAATAAATCATATCGTCGCGCGCCCTGCATAAGGGCGCTAGCTTGTGCGCGCGCGGAAAAAACGTTTTCGAGATAATCGCGTTATAAAGGTTTGAATGCCTACCATAACTGAGCTGCTACGTCATTTAAACTATAAGATTGTTAATATATAGCAAATATGGATCAATTTAATTACACCATGTTTGGAAATCCAGTTGTAAATACTTTTGAAGTTACATCCGTTTTAATGCTTGAGCCTTTCTGCCGGGAAGGCAACTGCGCGATGCGCTGCCTTGCATAAGGGCCGTACACTCATTGCGCCCTTCTACCGGGACGCTTCCGCGCGTTGATTGCTTCACGTAAGGGCCGTACACTCATTGCGCCCTTCTACCGGGACCATACCAGTGTGTTGCGCAGTATCACAGAAGGGCTGCTCCCATAGACGCGCGTGTTAAATACATGTCGCTACGTAGAGCTAGAGCAGCAGGTCTATAAAGTTGTAGGCGCTTATTAAAACACATGAAACTCGTAATTTTTAATGAAATCACAATGTATTTTGGCTGACTACTTTAATTTTCAGAAAACAATGTTTATTTTTAATAACTATAGCAATTCACCGAGATAAACCTAGCTTAGCATAGTGGGTGGAATAGGCCTATCAATTGGTGCCCCGGGGTTTCACAAAGATTAAAAGTTGAACTCGACTCCAAGTTGGACCTATTATGGAAAGCCATTAGTTTCTTTGCAAAATTGATGCAACAGTTCTTTAAAAGGCATACATTTTTATTTAAATAAGTAGAACCGTTGAATTTAATTTTTGTTGTTGGAAGTTCCAAATACTTTTTTTTTTGCTCTTGAATATTATGTTTTATCCCAAGGCTTTTTAATATGGCTTTTAATACCAGATAGGTCCAACGTAGAGTTATGTTAAACTTATAATCTTTGTATTATCATTAATGATTCAGTTTGAAGCATGTGCGTCCGTCCATTACCATCTTGTTCCAACCCTCCTCCCAACAAAATACATGTAATACACTAGTTTGTTTTATTTAGATCAGCAATAATTTTATCAAACTACAATCATACACTCACACAATCAAAGTATCTATCAATATCAGAGCCCCTATCTTTGTTTTTATTTTTCTTCTGATCTGTCCACAAACCACTCTGTTCAAAACAACAACACAATGCCAAGCAGGAAACTGGTATACAACAATCTATTCACAATACACATAATTACAAGCCATGAAAAGGGTTCATTTTATTAATGACACTATTTGTAACATATCAAACACTTTCCAATGCTTATATCAATCAAATTATCCAGTACATGTCTGCAGCAAAATTTGGATTATCAATTGATAAAACAAAGCTATTCAAACATATAATAATTTCACGATGAACAAAAATGACTTGAAATTAAGTCTTCTTTAGAACTATCAAACTTCATATTTACACTGTATATCATCCCTGTAAAGAGTACATAGAACATATTACAAAAACAATTATCAAATAGTTTATAATATTAATTCATTTCATTTTGGTAGAAATTACACTCATATTTACATTAATACATTATTCACACATGAATAATCACATTCTTTGTGTACATTGTCTAATAAATCACTTGTTTTGATTTCAATAACAAGTTTTATATAAGGAATGTTTAAAGACTTGTAAATTTGTAAATCCTGTCCCTGAATGCAATCGATAAACATGACACACTGATAAAACTTTCTATAACATGGCAATATTTGTGGCATGTAATATAGCTCTGAACATCACACACTGATGAAACTTTGATAACATGGCAATATTTGTGGCATGTAATATAGCTCTGAATATCACACACTGATGAAACTTTCGATAACATGGCAATAAAATGGTGATATCCAGAGCTATTTTACATACCGCTAATATTGTCATGTTATAGAAAGTTTCATCAGTGTGTGATATTCAGAGCTATATTACATACCACTAATATTGTCATGTTATAGAAAGTTTGAGCTATATTACATGCCACAAATATTGCCATGTTATAGAAAGTTTCATCAGTGTGTGATATTCAGAGCTATATTACATACCGCTAATATTGTCATGTTATTGAAAGTTTCATCAGTGCATGATATTCAGAGCTATATTACATACCACTAATATTGTCATGTTATAGAAAGTTTGAGCTATATTACATGCCACAAATATTGCCATGTTATCGAAAGTTTCATCAGTGTGTGATATTCAGAGCTATATTACATGCCACAAATATTGCCATGTTATAGAAAGTTTCATCAGTGTGTGATGTTCAGAGCTATATTACATGCCACAAATATTGCCATGTTATAGAAAGTTTCATCAGTGTGTGATGTTCAGAGCTATATTACATGCCACAAATATTGCCATGTTATCGAAAGTTTATCAGTGTGTGATGTTCAGAGCTATATTACATGCCACAAATATTAGTGGTATGTAACATAGCTCTGAACATCACACACTGATGAAACTTTCTATAACATGCCAATTTTGTGCCATGAAATATAGCTCAAACTTTCTATAACATGACAATATTAGTGGTATGTAACATAGCTCTGAATATCACACAATGATGAAACTTTTTTAAAGGTACTATGTCCCATTTGCAGGCCCCAAAAATGAAAAAGTTAAATTCCAACGGCATTTGAAAGACAATACTAATTTAGAACTTCCCTAAAAAAGGGGGCTTGAAAATGTCTTTAAGTGGGAAAATAACAACTATTAGTTGTCGAATCGACTTAGGAGCTATAGAGCCAGTAAGTAATAGTCTGATTTTCAGACCATTGTACCGAATGGTCGTACGTTTTATGCTGCAAAGATTCAATCAGTTTAATTTTGGCCATTATAAGTGGGTTATTGATGTAGACAAATGCTCATGTACCCTTTACAGCTCATTTTATGTATGTTATTACCAAAGATGAAAAAAGCCAGTCAGTCACTCAATAGTGTCTGATAGTGAAGTCTAGCAAGTAAACAGGTTTCCTTGCATAATTTGAATATTAGGACACTGCTAACGTTTAAATTTCACAGATAGGACATACATGACATATTCATAATTCCTGCAAAGTTCTACAGAATTTGATGTTGGCTGCAAAAGGGACATAGTATCTTTAACATGGCAATACCTTTGTACAAAAATTATAAAATGTCAAGTATACACTAAAAATATTTTTAAAAAGAACTAAGATGGCATTTTTGTTTATGAATCATTCTTTGATGATGCACATAATAATTGGTACTATGGGAAATATTATGAAACTGTATAGGATTTGTATACCGGTACACTACAGGCTACCTAATATGATTGTTCAGGAATCATTCTATACATTGGCAGACATGTGACAACATGATTAGAGATAAGGGTTTTTATTAAGCAACAAATCCATCTAAGACATCAATGGTTAACTCATTAATCACTACGTAAGTACCCAGTTGTATACCCTTCATGGACGAGGAAGCATTGTGGAAGGAATGTCTTCATGACAGAAACACCTGCTGGGCATGGATTTCACATTGTTCATATTAAAGGAAAAAGCAGCCCCTTCAGACCACAATGCTGCAAGTGTACAGAAAGAGAAAAAAATACATGTTTTACATGCAATTCAGCAATTGTACAGGACATTTCAAATAATCAATGCAGAGATTAAAATCATTTATATTGGCACAAAGAGGAAGTTATACAATTTCAAATTAAAATACGATATAAATCACTGTTTCATCATAATGAAAACAAGATAGATACAACAAACAAATGATTGGTAAGATAAACAAGGATGAATTTATATTTTTATTAAAAATACAAATGTTTGTCACTTATTCACAGCTGTTCTGGAATTAAGACCCCATTTGACAATTACTTATAAAGCAGTAGACATTAAGTGGTGTCTATTTGCCTTGTTAGCTGTTAAGAAAAGCTTTGAAGGCTTGGATGATTTTTTTTCTTCTTCTTTTTTTATAGTGAATGTCAAATTGGTTCCCCTTTCTGATGGCTATAGATGACAACCATATAATTATGAATTTCATATTCTATTATAAGCATGGTTAACATGTCAATATATAATAACCATATTGCAAGGCAGAGAATATGACAAAGGCAGATAAGTAGCAGAGAAGAGTTGAAATATAACACAAGGCAACTATAATAGTCCTGATCAATGTTAAAATTAAAAGATCAGAAGTTGATTTGCTACACATTTACATTATTATAAGTTTTGTATATCTCCATTATGTTTTCGGGTTGACTGCCCATTTGTCCGTACATACATGTACATCTGTCCGTCTCATTTTCTTGAGAACTGGTTAACAGCTCATTTTACAAACTTGGTATTAACTATTAAGGGTGCACATATAATAGCAAGGAGGGTGACAATGATTTGAGTACATTTTGGGGTCATGAGGTCAAAGGTCACAGGGGTCATTATATTGTAATACCCACAGAAAAGCATAACATGTTATAACAAATAACAAATGCATTTGTATTATTAGCTGCCTACTACAAAATACCATATTTTTTTGTTCAAAAAATATATTTGTATTTAATTTTGGCAGTTTCCTTTGTTACAAATATTTTTTGACATAATATAATGTACCTTGTCAGCTTCTGCTGGTGTAGATACTGGTGCTGCATTATTGTCACATGTTGTGGGTCTCTGAACAAATTCCTGTAACATTTGAGACACAAAGTAAAATTGACCGATTACTCAACAATGCTCGACAAAGATATATATGGAGACAAACTTGGATAAGTGTTATTGCTATTCATATTGATCAGGTTCATGCCAATTGTAAAATTGTAAATGCAATTAAATTGAACATTTTCATTATACATACCTTATACCTATGAATCATGTACATCGATCTGGGTTCAAAAGATTTATATACTTTCATCCATGAAATATAACCCATAAATACGACTTGTTAAGGTTTTTTATATATAAATACTAGAAGGCCAAGCTGTCAAGAATAAACAATTAGATTAAGGTGGTGACAGTTAATTGGTTTCGACCTGAAGTCCTGTGATTAGAAGTCAAGCTCTTATCCGATCGTGCCACAGCATCTCCAGTTGCCTGTTTAATTTTTTATGCTTCAATATCCTTGCAATATCGATCAAAAATAAGTTTAAAGGGGGAAAACCATATTAATTATACACACCACGTACTGGTTATGCTGGGAGCATGGATCATCGCCGATGAAATGGTCGTAGCACAGGAACACTTCACACAACACATAAACCGAAAACACTTCTATAGTGCACCCAAAGTGTTCGCAATTTTTATTTGATGTGTGTCCTTTAGCTCCTCTTCCATGATGCTGATACATTTATCTGCAATAAAAAGCATTATCTGGCATGAAAACTGTCATCTCACTATTTACACGATGCATGGAATCACTTTAATATACTGTTACTGCTTGAAATGCATCCAAAGATAGTGCAATTTATTTGTGGATGTGAACTTTGGATAAAACATAGATTTATATAATTAAAAAAAAAAATTAAATTCACAATAGGGAATTTCCACATTGAAAAATCAATTAATTGCATGTACTTTAGCAATATACTAAACATGTAAAAACTTGCAATATTATGATTTATAGATTCAATATTTACCTTCCATGATATTGTTCCCTGTGTCCGCTCTTCTTCCTTTTTCTGCCAGATATCATATATATGGAGAAAAAGAATATATGTATGTAGCATTCTGATAAATGTTATGCAGCATGACTGGAGAGGGGGTCGGGTTCATTTCAATACTGAGAATAAGCGGCATATCACAGTTTAAAAAAATACAAGGGGGGTTCAGGACCATTTAGCCCCAACAAAATGTCACTGGAGTTCAATGCAAACAAAGTTAAGAGTGTTGTTTTCATGCATGCAAGTTTGAAAAGCATTGGATAAGTAGCAACCAAAATATAATTTATAGATTTTCCTGTGGCATGGGTAAATATAAATCAAAATTTTGTTCAGTAAATAATATTAATAACCGTCTTGACCTGACTGACACAAGTTGAAACTACTTATCCTAGGTTATAATAAAGATTTTCTCACCTCTTAGCTCTATCAACGGGATATTGTCATCAACGTCTGAATCATCACTATCGTCTTCTGCTGCTATCTGCAACACCTTCCCGTGCCACCTCTCATTCCCCCATGGCATCACAATTGTATCCCCAACTTAAGGATGTCCTTTTGGACATGTTATGTCCCTATAGGCCACCACATTTTCTGTGCGATCTCGAAACCACCTTATGAGAAGTAGTGTTTTGTCATTGGGCTCCATGACTGTGACTAGGTAACTGTTACCTGTTAGAAAAATGAAGAATGTCTGTGAAGTGTGAACACTAGTTTAAGACAAACAAAATATGATTTCTCATAATCAGGTGGTGCTACCCTATTGGCATTCTCTACCAATGCATGCCCACGACTTGGTATGCATGACTAAAAGAACTGATGGCTTATGCGCGTAACAAATTGCATAGAGTATTAGTTATTTAAGCTAAGTTTAAGTCATGCATGCCAAGTCGTGGCACGTCTTAGAGAATGCCACCCTATTTGTCTAATGTTCTCCCAGTACTTCTAGTATTAGAATTTAATAACACATGAATGCAGTTACCCAATCCAAATGACGGTCATTCAACCTGTCTGAAACGTTGAGCCCCAGTCCTACTACCCTACCGGGCAGGCGCGCCGGAAGCAGTTTGGAATTGGGGGGGGCAAACATTCCAGGGGATCACCTTTCAGGGGCAGTGGCGTAATGAGCAAAAAGGTCAAGGGGCAGGGCCCCGGAAACTCTGGGGTTTTAGGCAGTAAATTACGGTCAGATAAGCATATTTAGATACCTTATTTGTGACACTGGCAGGTCACTAATTGGCATGGGGTCCAGGGGGCTGAGCCCCAAGAAGCTCAGGGTTTTAGGCATTTAATTATGGTAAGATGAGCATTCAGAGGGCCCGTTTTCGGGCCCCTGGAGGGGTCCAGGGGCGGAGCCCCCGGAAGCTCGGGGGTTTTAGGCATTTAATTATGGTCACATGAGCATATTTTGATACCTTATTTGTGACACTGTCAGGTCACTAATTGGCGGGGGGTCCAGGGGGCTAGCTGAGCCCCATGAAGCTCACAGGTTTTAGGCATTTAATTACTTTCACATGAGCATATTTTGATACCTTATTTGTGACACTGTCAGGTCACTAATTGGCGGGGGTCCAGGGGGCTAGCCGAGCCCCATGAAGCTCACGGGTTTTAGGCATTTAATTACGGTCACATGAGCATCCAGGGGCCCTCTTTAGGGCTTTTGGTGGGGTCCAGGGCGCAGAGCCCCCGGAAGCTCAGGGGTTTTAGGTATTTAATTACGGTCAGATGAGCATCCAGGGGCCCTCCTTAGGGCTTTTGGTGGGGTTCAGGGGGCAGAGCCCCCGGAAGCTCAGGAGGTTTAGGTATTTAATTACTGTCAGATGAGCATCCAGAGGCCCTCCTTAGGGCTTTTGGTGGGGTCTAGGGGGCAGAGCCCCCGCCCCTGGAAGCTTAGGGGTTTTAGATATTTAATTAGGGTCAGATGAGCATCTAGAGGCCCTCTTTAGGGCTTTTGGTGGGGTCCAGGGCGCAGAGCCCCCGGAAGCTCAGGGGTTTTAGGTATTTAATTACGGTCAGATGAGAGGCCCTCCTTAGGGCTTTTGGTGGGGTTCAGGGGGCGGAGCCCTGTAAGCTGAGGGGTTTTAGGCAGTTAATTACGGTCAGATGCATGAGCATATTTTGATAACTCATTTTTGGACACTGGCAGTTGGGAAAAAATCAGGAAAAATCATATCAATATAGCAACATTTGTATATTACCGGTATCGAATAAGAAATAAACCACGTTTGAATTTTTTTTAGGGGCAACTGCCCCCCCCCCCCCATCAGTATGCCAGGGTTCAGGGGCTCTTTTCACTCCTATAATAAAAAACACACACGCTTTCCACTCTCTATTCCACACACTATTTCCACGATATGCGTAACGCTATTATAAAATCCTCCACTAATTGTTAAATATAGGGGCATGAGGAATGTTTAAGAAGTTTAATTCCTGTTTACTCTCCTTTTCTTTGAATGGAATGTAATTTTTATGTGATTCAATTCATTTTTTATTTTATTTTTGGTTAAAAAATATACCATTTTTACTCCTTTACTGTTGATTTTTTTCGGGGCTTTTTTGGGGGGCGAAAATGCGTTTTGCCCACCAACTTTTTTGGTTGGGGGAGGGGCGACCGCCCCTGCTATCGGGCCGGGCCGGGCTGCCTTCATTCAAAGTCAAACAACTTAACAAGTACTACTACTAGGCTGGTAGTAGTAGTAGTAAATACTAGCGCTGAAGTCCCCTGCGCATGAAGGAAGATGACGTCATCCATTGACAGTAACAGTTTAAAATACGGCTGCAAGAATTTCAACAAGGAGCTCATTTCGGTGATGAAAATCCGGAAAAAAGACCCTTAAATGCATCATACAGTCAATCTGGTAAGTGGAACCGATGTAGTTTAGCCTAGGCCTAATTTACAATAATAAATGCATCGGATATGCATCGGGTAAAATGTAGTATTTTGGGCAAGAGTTTTGGCCATAAATGGCCAAAATGTTTTCACAGGAGTGCCTATGGTCTTCTGTCTCTAAGAGGGAGCCGACCCTACCCAAATCAGAGGCTAACGAACGAAAGAGACAGAAACCTTCGGTCTACAGTCCCCCTAGACCGAAAATTTCTGTCTCTTTCGTTCGTTAGCCTCTGATTTGGGTACTCCTCTCTTTAGAGAGTAACAATTTCAACACAGAGCGGACTTCAATTTCGACCAGGAAAACTGGAGAAAAAAGACCCTTAAATGCATCATACAGTCAATCTGGTAAGTGGAACCGATGTATATTAGCCTAGACCTAATTTTCAAAAATAAATGCATCGGATATGAATCCGCTAAAGGGAATTTTAGTCAAAAGTTTGGCCGGAATTTGGTGGCCAGATCCGTACCACCCAGTTTGCACAGGAGCGCCTATGGTCGGCTTCTGTCTCTAAAGAGGAGCCGACCCTACCCAAATCAGAGGCTAACGAACGAAAGAGACAGAAATTTTCGGTCTACAGTCCCCCATGCCATATGACTAGGTCTAAGTCCAAGTAATGTGATGTGATGTGATCGTTATTTAACCTGACTGCTATAAGAAAGTATAAATGCTTGTAAGCAACTAGATGGCCGACGGCTTTAGGTCCTCTCCGAGGGACCTGGTAGTGAGGATTAATGCCTTACCAAAGGGTACTACTACTAGCGCATCGTCTTGGTTTCGAACCCAGGTCACTGGATTACGAGACCACTGCTCTACCAACTGAGCTATTGCGCCTCCTTAATCAATCTGAAGAAAAATATCCAACAGTCATTAACAGTACCGGTACTACTACAGTCCTTCTCAGGACCAACCAATGAATTAAAAGTCTTTTTCAGGACTTCCAATGACCAATTCCTCCTCATCTTACACGGTACTTCCGAACTCACAGAATTCGGAAACAGACAGTCACACTCACGACGACGCGACTCACACACAGAAACCAACTGCGATCATAATTCAAATTCAAGAAAATCCTATCAAATTCAAAAGACAAAACTTGTCGAAAGCACCTTCTCATATTCTAGCCAAAACTTCTACAGAATAAGGATTACAACTAACGGCAGTCTGTACTCACAACTGGAACTTGGAAGAAGATAGACTATAGTCTACGTTTTAGAAAAGTTTTACAAACAATACACAAAGTTGAAAGAATGGGACTGAACAAACAAACTATGACATAATATTGCGATTTAACTTGTTTTTTTGTCATTGCCTTGATTTAAACAGAGTGTGCGGATTAAAATACTAATTAAGATTGAAAGTATTCAGTATCATATAAAATAAAGTTGAAAATAACTTTGAAAAGCTGAATTTGTCATGCTTACCGGTCGGCCTCTTGCTCCTTAGCGCCCTTCTACAGGGCAGAAAAATACGGAAAATACGCAGACGGTTTCTCGTATAACGGCGCTAACGTTGTGCGCATGCGCAAGGTCGTATAGCGCCCTTCTGCCGGGAATTAATATAGCCCTGCAACTGCTAACGCCCTTTTACTATTGACAATAACTGGAAAAATAAACAATTTCCAAAGCCGGTTTTTTTTTTAAAAGGTGGCCAGTTTCAACCTTTATCGAATTGTGAAAAAAAAAAAAAAAAATTGGGTGAAATTGCCTGCTAGCGCCCTTATACCGGCCATACGACGATATATTACTTTTGAAGTAACCTTTTACCGGTGGAGGTCCCTGACGTTACAATACTAGAACTTGAACAATTACATATAGAATGAGATGATTGAAAGACTATTCAAAGTATAAAACAAAAAACTCACAACAATACCCGTTGGAGGATCGTAGCACGTGATCTATACCAGGGGTTTCACGTGACAACCCCCCCCCGCGGCTCCTCCCCCATTTAACGGGACGTGTTTTTCATGTCTGTTAGCCTCGCTAGAGGGGAAACATCGTCTTTAATAATCGGTCTGTGGACCGGGAGAGGGGAATGAGTGGGAGGAGGTCTTTTCATCTTCCTCATTCGCCATTCTCCCTCTTCCTTATATTTTCTCTACTGTTCTCCCCTCCTTTTTTGGGCGGGGGGGGGGGTATTCGATGGGATCGGGGTCGTTATTCTGGCTACCTACGCCACTGCAAAGTAATGTACTTTACTGCTATACCAATTCACATCTCCCTTGTGCACTTATTAATTTAATAACCTGCAATTCAGGAGACGTGATCAAAGTATACTACAATAGCAATTTGCATATATTGATGAATAACACTAGACTGTAACAAAAGATGCGGTTTGAATCTGATGCTTATTTCTTACTTCTTGCATAGGTATCTGAATGGAGCAATGCTGACTGCACTGGGTTAGGATTAAATGAGAGCGATTGCGCATTCTACAAAAATATCTCAGCATTCCACATTCCGTAGCAGACGACGATACGATTGTATACGATCAATGTCACAAGCACGATGTCTCCCGGGTATCGTTTAGTGATGCGATGGCGTACTTTGCGGAAAACACCAATCAGAGTGGATCTCGCTATGACGTCATGTCATGTGATCAAGGATGGGTGCACGACAGGGCGTTATCAGCAAACACCCTTACCCAGTCGGTAGGCCTAAAGCATTTTCTTTCTTTTTTTATTCCTCCTCCTCCTACTCCTCCTCCTCCTTTTTCTTCTTCTTCTTATGCTTCGTCGTCGTTGACGTTCTCTTCTTTTTCTTCTTCTTCACCCTTTTGTTGTAATTAATTAAAGATTACATATCTTGCACGATTATTGTGGTCTTTTTATTTGACGTATATTAATACTTATATCAGCCCTTCCTGACATGTGAAAGCCTGGCTGCAAAGAGTGATTTGATCTTACAAGTGTTAACAAAAATTGTGACATAAATAGGTTTATGGTTGAATTAATTAAATTCATATTTGAAGGTCTGTTAATGAAAGGAATGTAACAGCTATTTAACAGAAAGTGGTGGCAATTCGAGATACAGAAATAACGACTGATTATTTTTAATCAAGTGAAAGTCAAACTTTCAATAGAAGATCTTTTAAAAGAGCTTGATGATGAAAGCAATAGCCTTGCCTTTCAAATATGCAATTCCGACAAGCCATTGTCATTTCAAGGCAATTCCGTCTATCTGTAGGTTAACGGAAATGCGTAAGAAATTTTATCAACATCAGCAATGAAATGACATAGTTGGTGATATCTTTTGGATTTCCTTGCAGTTTGACCTGGTTTGTGACCGGAAGTACCTGATCAATCTGTCTCAATCCATCTTCTTCATAGGCGTACTCATAGGCTCTCTCCTTTTTGGTGCAATCGCAGATAGGTAGGCCTGAGGTCAACACCGTTAACAGTGGCGGATCCAGGAATTTCTTACCGGGGGGAGGGGGGCACAAAATCGCATGGGGTAAAATATATTAAAAACGATGGAGCGAGGCGTCAGCGGCGAGGGAGCGGAGCGACCAAGCGGGGGGTGGGTCTGGGAGGGGGTCAGAACCCTCTCCCTGAGTAGGAAGCATTTGCAATTTTAGAACCACATTGGGTGCATTTTCAGGCACCTCCTGGAGTAATATGACGTAAAATTGCTTTCTCCTACCCCCTCAAAGAGTAGGATCCAGGGGCAGATGATGGGATCTAGCTTTTTGCTAAGGGGGTTGACCCAATGACGACACGGAGCATGGTCCACGAGCCGCGAAGCGGCGAAGCGATTTTTTGTTGTTGCAATTTTGAACCCCCGTAAGTGATGTTTTCCTGGCATCTACTGACACAATGGAGACCATAAAAAGCAGTGCATGATAATTACGTCTTTTTAAATCAAGTAACAGTTTAAGGGGGGTTCGACCCAATGACGCTGCGGAGCATCGTCTATGAGCCGCGAAGTCCGAGCCGCGTAGCGGCGAGGCGATCTTTTTTTTGGGGGGCTATTTTGAACCCCCGTAAGTGATATTTTCCTGGCATCTACTAACACAATGGAGACCAAAAAAGCAGTGCATGATAACGTCTTTTTAAATCAAGTAACACTTTAAGGGGGGTTTGACCCGATGACGATGCGGATACTGTGTGGGTCTGGACACATGATGGCGTTTTCTATTCACATCACATTTTCACTTGGCAGCCCAAGGGGAGGGTTAAACCCCTAACCCCCACCCCCACCCCCATAGATCCGCCACTAGGATCTTTTGCAAACTGGAAGCAATAAGCATTAAATGTAGGCGATGGAAAAAAGTGCTTGCGAAACGGATAGAAACTTTGTGGTAGGCTCTTTGCGGCCACAGGGATGACAGAAAATAATATGACAATGATAAAAAAAAAATGAAACCAGCAACTGTGGCAGAATTAATGGCGGGGACAATCTGCATGCTGAAAGAGCACTTAGAATAGGGTTATCGGAAAATTAATTCAAGACTAAGTTATAACTTATAAGTTAGAAGTTATAAAGGAGATAAAATCTTTGGTATTAGTCATGTTCGACTTAAAATTGCATGCCCCCGCCCCTTACCCGGTAAAAAAAAACACCTTCTTATAATATCATCCCCCTTTCTTTCTTTACCCTTCTCATTATTCTCCTTTTTCCCCTTTTCTCTCCTCCGTCTTTCCGCCTTTCTTCTTTTTTCCGCCTTTTCTCTCCTCTCTCTTCCCCTTTACCCTCCTTTTTTTCCTCTCCCCTTTTCTTTCCTCCCTCTTTCTTCTTCTTTCTCTCTTCCCCTTTTTTTTCTTCTTTTTCCTCTCCTTTTTCTTTCCCCCTCCTTTTTCTCCTTTTCTTTTTTTTGGCCGGGGGCACGTGCCCCCTGTGCCCCCTTGGATCCGCCACTGGTTAAATGGAAAGTCAGTGGCATTATAATTATGTTGTTGACATAACAAAGAACGAAAAAGAAGCGATAACATTTCTCGAATAAATGTTCTATCATCGGTGGAAAAAGGTCGTATTTCTAAATTGAATTTATTTTGTTAATAATGTGTGCCCTTCTGACTCAGATTGAATTACGGGCGAGGAGGCGCGGGCGCGGGGGAAATGCTCTGGGGAAATGGAGTAGGGCAGAGTTTTCCATGAAAAGGTAATCACATTGTCGGTTAATAATTATCGCGTTATGATTTATGATAATGAAAAAGATCAATTTTTGAATTGGACATTTCTATTACATTATGTATCTAGGCGTTTTCTAAGGACTTTGGAATTTATTGTCCTGTTTTTATCTCCCCCATTAACGCACAGTGCATTCAAGAAAGAATTATCTTACCAGGTACCCACTTACTACACCTGGTTTACAGTTTGCCAAAGGACGTCACTGCCATGACAGGGAATCAAGCTGTGCACCTTGTGATTTACAGTCCGGTAACTTATCTTATCCACATCCTCTTCCTAGGTTTCTCTTCCTCGATCTCGTGCTATTTTCCCCTTTCAGATTTGCTTCAATTCGATTTTGGGGAAGGGGTGGGGTGCCAAGCGCCCCTATACCTTGCTCCACCACTGATATTTCACCAGAGGTAGAATCTAGTGGATATATCACCGGACTGTGGATCATATGGTTTGCAGCTCGACTCTCCTAGCGGCATTATTCTTGTGACAAGACATTAATCTACAGGTGTCACTCTCGACCCAGGTGAAGTAAATGGTACCCGTTAAGAAGAAACTCCTTGAATGTTTTAGAACCTTATCATGGCGGCTCAGCTATATACAGCCGGAGTAATAATAATATGATACTTTGTATTAATCGCAGTAAAGTATATTACCTGTACTATATAAATGGACATATTATTTTCAATATATTTATTGTTATAATTATTAATGTTATTGTCATTATTTTTTGCTATATAATTATTACCACTAGTATTATTATTTGGGACTCTGGTACTCGGTGCTAGTGCATCATAGTTTCCTCATGAAGATACTCTAATCATGTATTGTTCATCTGTGTTTGTAGATATGGAAGAAAAATAACTTTAATCATCTCTAATGTTCTCGTGGTTGTATTCGGTGTCGGTGCTGCTTTTTCTCCAAATTACATAACTTTCGTCGTGTTGAGGGCTTTTCAGGCTGCAGGATGTTTCGGGATGCTTCTCATCTCTACGGTGATAGGTTAGTTAGAGCTCAGCAAAGCCTAGACTTTCTTACTTAGTTGCTATATACCCTACTCATACCAACGATACCGACACAAAAACAGACAAAAGACCTCCGATGGCCAAGAATCGGTCGGTGTGGAGTCGGTTTTGGCGATGTGACTGTTATTGGTATTGAGGCTCGTTCAGATATGACCCGGAAAAATCGTAGCGGTTTTTTTAACGATGATGTCAAATGTATTCACTTTAAATGACTGTATCGTCTAATTGAGTGCTAGTGAATACGCGCTGTAACTTTGTTGCGCGCAGTTGCCGTTCATTTACACGTTCAAATAAAACAAAAACCGCGCCGTCATATCTGAACGAGCCTTTACGATGGCGAATGAAGGAGGCGGAGGAAGAAGGGGGGGGGGGGCACCTTCCCCACACGCAACAAATTTGGACCCCAAATATACGTGTATGTGTATGTGTGTGTGTGCGGGTGGATGGGCGTATGTGCGTGTGTATATCAATCTTGTAAATAAATTGTAACTTGGATTCGTAACTTTTACAAACTCAATATTCCGTGTTCTTTATTAGTTCTATAAATTGCTTGTTTGATAAAAAAAAATATTTTCAGTTATCACACGGCATACTCAGCGCCTTTATACACATCATTGGCAATCGATCACTATTATTGGTCAATTAGGTTCTACTCTGCTAAAATGCTAAAACGACTTAAACATTTTCTACCAGACATGCTCTGGTTGCATTCGTTCTGCTCTCATTATCATTCACTAGCCGACTATTTTACTTCGACTTTGGACTGAACGCTATACCTAGGCCAGAACCTAAGCTAAAATCGTTCGAATAGGGCTATCTCAAGAAAAGGTTCTCCCTGGCCGAATTATGGTTCTCGGATCCAATAGATTTTCTACAGTATTTCGTGTTTTTTATTAGTTCTATAAATTACTTGTTTGATAGAAATATATTTTCAGTTATCACACGGCATAATCAGCGCCTTTATACACATCATTGGCAATCGATCACTATTATTTGTCAATTAGGTTTCACTCTGCTAAAATGCTAAAACTGCACTGGACTAAACACTATACCTAGGCAAGAACCTAAGCTAAAATCGTTCGAATAACGGCTATCTCAAGAAAAGGTTCTTCTTGGCCGAATTATGGTTATCGGATCCAATAGATGTGCTACATAGGTCGATTTTATAGTTATTCTTAATATCGGCATCAATAAGTTACCAGTCTGTGATATTCTATTTCTTTCCATAGGTACGGAGTTCGTCGGTCCATCGAGACGTGCATTTGTTTGCATCTTTATCTCCGTATCGTTTTCCTTGGGGTATCTTCTACTCACCTTTTATTCCTATCTGATCAGAAATTGGCGCTATCTTCTACTAACACTGAATTTGACCTTTGCCCTATTCTTCTTCTTTTACCCGTGAGTTTACCTCTTTCTAGGATTTCTTCATTTTTACTCACCTGTTCTTACGATTTCTACTTCTATCAAAATAAACTTTATCAGAGTTTATAATAATATTGTTCTTCCGACTCCAAAGTTCTAGGTACAAATTGATTGCATTAATTATTCAAGTCAAAAAATAACATCGACCTTCTAACAAACAGCTATAACCTCTCTATCGTCAATGAAATAGAATGAGACTCCTAAATATACGTTTTGTTTGCTGCTAAACCCTTAAGTAGCATTGCTTTCCACTTGTCTTGCTTGATCAAACATGAAATTGAAATAAACCAGTTTATTTTGACAGAGTATGAAAGAAAAAAAATTATGACGACACTTGTTCAAAATTGTGTAAACAATCGAGGTATATGTGTGATATAGTAGTCCATTTACTTGACTCTCAATTCAAGGGTTCTAATCAGAGCTCGGCACTTTCTGTCCTTTGACAAGACATTCATCTAAATTGGCCACTCTCCACCCGGGTGTAAATTGGTACCTGGCAAATGCTGTGCTAGTAATAAGCGCAGAGCCATCAGGGAGAACAGCATTGATGCTGAAGGGGCTTCCCCGGTAAAAAGAAATATATTATTACTATTATTATCTTCTTAAAAATTATAATTATTATTATCATTATTTCAATTTTTTATCATTATTATTATTAGTAGTAGTATTGTTGTATTATTTTTGTTGTTGTTGTCGTCGTCGTTATTACTATTATCGTTACGATTATTATAAGATTAATTGATTAATTGCTAATCACTATTCTTCTTTTTTTAACCCTGTTTATATTAGCTTCATCCCTGAATCTGTAAGATGGCAGATCTCTAAAGGTCGATATAAACAAGCTGAAATAAACATTAGAAAGGTCGCTAAGATCAATAAGGTCAAACTCACAGATGACTTCTTCCATCAACACAACTTCTACAACTCAAAGGTATGTAACATATGATATGTAATATGAACGCAAGGTTCTCAGGGAGACCAGTATTAATACTGACAATGCTACCTTGGGTGAACAAGGCATATTTCGAAAATAGGCCTTGTGCGTTATTGTTCCAATTATCGATCGAATTATTGACCGCCGCGCCGGTCCTCCCGTAGAGTATAAAACACGCTTGCTTACATTAGTTTTTATCACCTGACGAAGTGTTGCAGCGGCGCACGAAAGGTCGTGATCTTTTAGATCCCTTATTGACCACATTGCGAGACAAACGAATATCACTAGCGATATTATTTTCGATACTACATCCGCAATGAGTAATATATTTAGCATTAAGGCATATTTCCATTGTTATTATTGATATTATTGCTATTATTATTATGTTTATTATCATTATTACTATTTCATTATTATTATTATGAGCCTAGTAGTAGTAGTAGAATTAGTAGGAGTAGTAGAAGGAGTAGTAGTAGTAGTAGTAGTAACAGGTGTGATTTTTTTCATTAACATTACGATGATGGTAATGATGATGATGATGATTATTATTATTATTATTATTACTAATATTTTTATCATTATTAACACATTGTTTTGTTGCGACAATTTTCCCCCGTAGGACAGACAAGGTGACACGAAACGCGATACGAATCTTACCGATCTCTTTCGAACACCTGTTCTCCGAAAGAGAATTATGGTTATGATAGTTGTTTGGTAAGTGTGACATTTGTGCAAATAATGGATGTGAACCTTGGTCATGAATCTGTGAATGAAAACCAATATTATATGAAATTATGTGAATTAGAATGGAACAAACAAATGTAGTGAAATCAATTACAAGGGAATTGGGATTTATTTCATAAAGTTATAAGCTTTTCCATTACGGTATGAGATTTTATGATGTTTTGAGAGATACTTCTATTTTTTTAATGTAGGGCATGTCCAATTAAGTAAGCTCACATGTCAATTATGTCGAATTGTTTTTAAGGCCTAATGCTTTAAAAATGCTCCGGAAGCAATTAAACCTGGCTTCATTTTGTCATGATATTGGCCCGTGCATAGAACTAAAATCTAAATCCAACATTGCATGGGATTAAGCTCGTGTTCCAAATGGGGTTTAACAAATTTTAGTCTGAGGTCAACATTTTCCTTTCGCTAAAAGTGATTTTAGACCAAAGGTCGGGTTAAACTGTATAAGCAGAATACGAACCATTTGGGTTACGGTTAGACATGCAAGATGCATTGTTTAATTGTCAATGGTTAATGTGTGGAGTTAAGTTAGGGTAGGGTATTGAGGGCCAGGGAGCTATTGCCGCCGGCACATGTGTCGAACCACCAAATAAACTATGTACATAGGCAAGTCTAAGCCATTACGTCCTATACGTTACCGACCACATCTAAGATTCTCCTGTGTAGGTGCCGTAGTACAGTAGTTCATTCAGTTGACTCTCAATCCAAGGGTTGAGGGTTCGAATCTGGCACTAACATCCTTTGGGAAGATATTAATTCACACTTGCCACTCTCAACCCAGGTGTAAATGGGTACCTCGCAATTGCTGGGGTAATATAAATTACAGGGCTCGCAGGAAAAGCAGTATCAATATTCATGTGGCTACCATGTGTCAATCAGACCCAATTATTAATATTATTATATTTATCATTACTAATATTATTATTATTATTATTATTATTATTATTATTATTTTTATTATTGTTACTATTATTATTATTACTATGTTTGCCCTACTAAACGTTGCGATGACACCAAAATATGACATAAAATGACGCATGTGACGTATGGGACACCAAATGGCCATATGCCTCGGATTTTTGTCTTGAAAATAAAGTTGAGTTCTGGTCATGCGATTGCATTGTGACAGAAACGTTGTGGAATCGATCAGAAAAGGTTGATCATGTAGGATATAAGTATTGGTGTGTACTGCAAGGTTCTGGAATCATCAAAATGATAAGAAATTTGGCCCAGTCTTGGTAAAGTTACAAGCACTGTACACACAAAAATGTATATGGGACTACACAAAAATGTGGCAGAAAAATCCATCCCGATTTTTATGATGTTACATGCCATATTTAGAATATTAAGGCATTTGAAGAGCCATGCTTTTCAGGGAACATTTTTTCTCGGATGTTCTTCCACACTTGCATAATAATCATGATAACGCTCAAAAAATATTTGTCACCTCTCCCCAGAACTCAACATTGTCTTTAATGTTACAAACTTAAGCTCGGCGCACAGTACACGATCTGACTACGATCCGATTTTGAAAGAATTTACAATAGCATTTGATACGACGTTCAAATATGTAAAACATCTTAATGACCGAGGATCTGAATAGTCATATGATTAAGGAAACCTAAATTTCAAGGGATTTCATGCTTCCTTGGTAGAGGAAAAGCTAAATCGGCTCAGAATCGTAGTGCGGTAAGACCACTAATGCAATTGTCTACGATTTTGAGCCGATTCGGCTTTTATTCTGACTAGAAGAGTTAAATGCACTAAAATTCCGTGTGTTAGCATTCTTATCATAATTTAGAACCTAAGTTAGGAGGATGGTGGTTGCTTAGATTTCCATATCTAATAAACCGCCCTTACATTGCTCAATCGTTGTTCCATCCTGCTCATTCCTAAAACACATCATGTTGTTATGGCGTTTCATAATAATAATCCTTTACTAAAATTCACCGTATAGGATGACCAATAACCTGATCTTCTATGGCTTCCATCTAAGCACGGGCAGCTTCGGAGTCGACATCTATCTGAGTTTCGTCATCTCGGGCGTTGTCGAGATCGTTTCAGTCGTGCTCTGTGTCCCTTTGATCGAATGGTTTGGTCGTCGATACAGCATCATTGCTTCCTTTGTGATTGCAGGCGTGGCAAGCTTTATCGTCATGTTCGTCCGTGAGTACACTCGTATCGTTGCTAACGGTGGTATAGCTAGATGATTATGTCAATAAGCAAGTAATGAAATAACATCAAATGCTTCTTCTTAGTCACTTATTAAGTTATTGGCTGGTTGAACTTGTCACATGTTTATTTCCACATGGTTTAAACGGTTAGGCTTGTTACAAAATAATGGTTCCCGTGCTTGTTACCATGGCTTGAGCCCAGCTGCCCTAACACTCCAGGAATAATTTCCTACCAGGTACCTGTTTACTACACTTGAGTGGAGAGTGGTAAGTGTAGATTCTTATTTTGTCAATGGACCTTAGTTTTGCACGAACTGTGTATCCTTTGATCCTAAATCTAGTGACGTATCAGCTAGACCATGATCCTGATGATACCTCTGCATTTATATTTCTTTTGTCATAGCTGCTGGTGCGGCCAAAACTTCAATCGCCATGGTCGGAAAGTTTGGAATCGCTTCCTCTTGGGCTATAGGTGGAATTTATGTCCTCGAGGTCCTACCAACTCCTACCAGGTAACTCTTCAAGTAGTTTATATTTACTAAAGGTTACAGACCGGGAACATAGTTCAGCCATATAGTTGTTTCATACTGCGATCCGCGCGCGGGTTTTAGAACCACAAATTCTCCCTGTGATTGTCAAAATATCGAGACCATATTTTGAATTCTAACATTGAAATAAAGGTGTCAGCGTGGCTATTATTATCTGACAATTATAATAATAACAATTGTTAACTCTAATGATAGTAATGATGATAATGATTTATACATTTAAAAAAATAGGTGTAAGATTAATGGCACTGACAATGAGGCTGTACAAATACGACATAAAGTTAGAGCCCACTCCAAAGTATAAGTGCGGTACTAATAGTATTCATGTGTACAAAACTACGTACTATTCTGCATGAATTAAAGTTCAGAATTAGACTCAGGGTCAGTCGACTTGGGGTTGGGCGACCCCACGTAAATTTCAGGTGGGTATTTCCATTGCTACATATACATATATATATATATATACATATATATATATATTATAACAAATTCTATTGTTTGATATTGTGTTCACTTTCTGTGCTAAGAAAATAAGACCCTGAGACTATTACAAAATGTGCATCTCCCCTGCTATCTCACCGTAACAGGAGTGCTGGTCTGGGAATCTGCTCCATGGCATCCCGCATTGTTGCTATAGCAACCCCTCTGTTGCTGCTCCTCTACGATGTATGGACGCCTGGTCCCCTTGTTCTCCAGACCATAGCTGCTCTGGTGACGGCTGGGTTGTGCCTTATCCTCCCAGAGACGAGAGGCAAGAAACTACCAGAGACTCTTGAAGATGGTGAAACTTTTGGAATGTAGGTGAACCAGTTATTATAATAAATAACGAATCTTAAATAGGTCTTTTTACCCACAGTAACCACATCAGTATTACTTATGCTCTTCATGGAGGCCATGCAAAGATAAATATTATTTCCCAAAACATTGCTAAATACTATAACTGGGTTGACAGAGACAAATGAGTCCAAGGATGAAAGCATCGAGTAAGAATCCAACCAAGCACCTCTTTAATGAGAATCAAGAGCCTCCATCAGTACACCGCATATACTTCTCATCTGTTTCATTATTAGATTTCATTGCCAAATGAAAACGATTCACAATAACTCTTAAAATCATGAAGCTTAAGTGAAGATCCTTAAATATATACACCAAGTTTCATTAATGTTGTTACCCCGTGGACGCAAACCAGAGAGGGTTTCATTCGATCCCACCCACCCACATACCCAGACACTGGTTAAAACTGTACTTTGCAATTAGACGATGCCTCAGATTGCATGAAATATTAGCTCAGTAATAATACTAATAACAAATTTAAAAGAGTGCGACAACATTGCGTTCTTCTCTTAAAAGACTAACTGTCAAAATGGCTGAAATAACATCAGGAAATGCAAACTCGTTTTTTTCTTGAATTTGAACAGAGAACTTTCATTTTACGATTAAGGGCATGTTTTTGAAAATGCTTCTTATTAAAGTTTTTATTTCCTTCATGCATTATCTTGTTACAAAATACCGGCTTTGCAGTGATCATAGGCTGTCGTAAAAATGTAATATTTCCAAAATAATTATGCAGATTCATAGCACCATTTTCTCTCATCTAAACAATGTTACCAAGTCCCTTTAAGAATGAATTACAAGCGATTTATAACTTAAACGTAAGAATTTTGACATATTCTAATATCAAACGCATACTTTTTTTTCTTTCTCACAATCATCAATTCCAGAAAAACAACAGAAGAAATTCAAAGCATGGACATGTTACCTATAACTTAGTGAAGTGGTGTGGCTGCAACAGGAATCAGCGTGGACAAAACAAAATGACAAATCTACTTTACATCGCTGACATGATTTTGTACATAATGACACAACCCACGCGATAATCTAAAAGAAAAAGTATCATTATATTTATGATGGAAATGTTTTTTTTCTTCTCGCTGCAGCAGTATGACCTAAATCAATATGTTACTAAATTTTATGACAAATTTAGTGATGAATTGACGTTACAATACAGATTCAGATTTTCATTAACGTTATTTCGTTATCTGTTGTTTGCAAAAGAGAAGTCACAATTATTATGTTTTCTGAGGATTTTAACAAAATGTATTACGGCCTACCTTCGGGACACCGGGATTTCAATGACATTTTTGTGAATATTTCTTCTGTCTTTGACATAAAAATATGTTAAGAATAAAGTTTAAGATTACCGTGAAAATTCACGTATGGAAGAATGAACAGAACATTTCGGTGTAAAACGCTTTTGACAAAAATATTGGTTTGGAAACTAGCATTTTCCACTACTTTTGAACCCAAAATGCTTAATATACGGATTGTATTTAATGTTATACTGTGTCAATAAAATCACAGGATATTGGACTGTATCAAAATCTCGTAGTTTTGTTTCACGAATTTGTTAAACGAAATCATGCGCTGTAAGAACATGATGTGTATCGAGTAACATAGATACGTTTATTTACAAATCAATTTCAGTTTATCTCTCCTCATCTACCACTCCTGGAAAAATCGATACATAAAGTATGGTGTCATAGAAATGTCATAATTTTACGATTCATTTCACTTTTTCGAGTATCTCATAAATCTCGATAAATTGAAAAAAATTGTCAGTACATAGTTTTATATTAAATGACCTATATAGATACTGATGTGCGATTGGTCAAAATGCTGTCATTGACCATCGCTACAAGGATGAGAAGCGTTATATTTTCAAACATGACGTAAATTACGTCATACCTCTTAATATAACGCCGTTATATCCAGAGATATGACGTAATTTATGTAATACCTCAAGCTCACCCTACAAGTTCAATGCGCTACACACGCCAGGGAGGAACCAACGTGCGCCAAAACTCATTTTTGGTGATTTGTTTACTTTTTCTTGCCCAGTTGAAAGATAATACATTGAAGAATACCTCAGTAAAATATTTAATTCCGGTATGCACAATAAGGGTATGAATTTACTCCTTCACACAGCAAAATCTAACATATTCACAGTTTTGGTGCAAAAGTGACTTATTTTATATTATGTTATGGAAATGTTTAGATTTCCAGGGATTTCCACTTTAATTTTATTACCAACTTTTTTTCTGATGTCTAAGGTTTAACTTGATACCAGATCTGGCTGCCATCTTCTGCCTGTTTTTATGTTATAGCCGATTTTCCTTGCCACATTGCCCCGAAAAATGTGTTTATTTTGGTCCGCGGTGTCAGAACAAGTGTCATGCGCCCCCACGCGCCGTAATTTATGACCGTGAATCCTTCATGAAAGTCATCAATGTAGCTGAGAATGTGCTGAAAGCTTATAGTGAACACAAAGGATTTACAACAATTTCCCTTGGGGATTTATATTTTTGTCTCGGAATACTATATTTTTCATCAGCGCTGCGCGCTTCGGAAAAATATAATGTCCCTCGACAAAATATAACTCCTCGAGGATCTCAAATGTTATATTGCCCCTCTAGGCAGTCAATATCTGTATAATATTGTATTTACGTTCGTTTATCAAATGACAACAAGCTTTGATATAATTATGTATAAGCTAAGACAATGGGAATACTTTGTTTCTTTGTTATGTACGAGAAAAATAGATTTTTGATAAATAAATTCTATGAATTAAAAAAAAGTATACCGTCAGGTTCTAGCCATGTTTAACTAAATTTTCGCATCATTCAAACACAAGACACAGGGAAAATGCTTAGTCATCAATCAATCGAATGTCAAGTTCACGGAGGCTATGGCAGGCGTTTAATGCCATATAAATCGATCGTAAATGCATAAATTATGGAAAACGCTCAGTCATCAATGAATCGTACATCAAGCTCATTGCGGCTTTGGCAAAAGTTTGTTCTCTTTTAGATTCATCAGACAAAGATCAATCTCTGTGAGCATTCTTAATGGCACTTCATGCCCACGATGCAATACCGTGTCTTACCTTGTAATTAATACAAACTTGTGTAAGCAACTTGAGGTACAAAGGTAAAACACCGATGAAGTAGAGGGGGAATATGCATACAAATTATGAAAAGAGGAGTTGCGTAGCTTAAATGAAAGTTCCTCATTTCTATCGTCCCTTTCGGAATCTTTTGCAAAGGTAAAAAACCTGTCTCCGCCGGGAATCGAACCCGATTCACTGGCTCTCCCAACTACAACTCTCTTTCTGGCTCACATACTCTCTCTTCTCTCTCTCTCTCTTCCTTTCTTTGTCTCTCATTGATTGCCTAGTTTTGATTGAAAAATAACAGGAATCGAGAAATTAGATGAATTATTCATACATAGGTTGTTGGACATTTGTTGCTTGACCTTTTCTTATAACCACCCCAAAATATTTTTAAAGGGTGAGCTGACAATATAAGGTTATACATTGGGCGATAACATTATACGGGATTCTTTTTTTTTCCTTGTTTAATTCTTTATTTATTTCTTTGCTTTCTATTTCCTACACATCGAAAACCAAAATAACATCAATCATGACCTATCGAAGAACACATCATACTCTTTTTCACCATAATTGCCTAATAATAATACATCACTCACCATTACAACATACACATCTAAACTGCATGTGTCTTTACTATAGCAATTAAAAATCAAAATTATATCTCTTTAAACTATGAACAATGCTTTCTATAATTGATCGGGCATATAATCCCAAGGGACCCACTTTCCTCTAGGTGTTGTCAGATCTAAGACACTTATCCGTGTCTGTAGGAGATCCTCTCTTCAACTGATATCAATGCAACTGGAGACCGTCGAGTTATAGTACATTGTTCCTTAAAGTTCTAGCTTTACGCATTTGAACAAATGCTGAACCGTGTATATTAGATATTTTTATTATGATCTACACGTTACCACGTTTACCCATTGATCAGTTTTAATGCACATGTAGTATACACGGGAAAACATATAAAACAAAAATGTTAAATTCATTGTATAAATTTATAAATTTTATACCTTCACAGTTTGTCTCATTAACATAGACATAATAATTTCCTTGACAACAGAAACCAACTTTATATCGAAAAAAAGTAAAAGATGTTTCTACTTTATATCTCGAATGCCATTGTGGAACATCTATCTACTTTAATGTTCGGTTATTTGACTATTTGATAAAATAGGGACGGTATTTGTTTATTTCAAAGGCCTAAACCTTTGTTGATGCATTAGGCCATACTATTACAGTAATATGACGATTGCACTTTATTTTAGATTATCGCGCAGGTATTTGATGGTGCAACCATTTACAACATCACCAACATGTATTGCAGGTTTGACCACGATTTTGTCAAAGATTGCAGATTATTAACGATGCAGCCATGCACCAATCCGCTTCATAATTTTGTTGGTAACTTTTCCATGCTGTGACGATCCTCTGTCGTTTTTCTGAATGAGAGATTTGTGAGAAAAATAACAAAATACTTGTTTTCATAAGAATGTGGTCAGGTCTACATGAAGACGATTTGGTTATAACCCACATGCATAACCCAAACATGAATCTAAACATTATTGAACAGGTTTAGTGACAACCGCGGTATGTGTTTGCAAAGTCAGAAGTGACAAGAAAAAAGCCTTTAGAAAATAAATTTGTTTTCCTGGGGGGTGTTTCACAAAGACTAAGGTCGACTTTAAGTTGGACTTAAGTATAACAGGCCGTTCGTGCCATTGTTTTCTCTCATCATTTACTGGCATTGGTCTCTCACGGGACGTACAAATCATGGTAAAAAAAATCATCAACACTTACATTTTTGGATAATTCATTATTCAAGGAAAAAATATTATCTATATATCATAATTGAGAGACCAATGGTGAGAGCAAACAATGGCACGAACGGCCTGTTATACTTAAGTCCAACCTAAAGTCGATCTTAGTCTTTGTGAAACACCCCCCTGATGTTTGTTAGAGCTGTTCACACTTTCCGCCAACATTTCCTGCAAAAACAATAAGAGGCATTATTCGTCTGTAAACCACAGTTTTAACCTTTGACCGATGTGTGTGCGGGGTAAATTGACACCCCTCCCCCACCCCCGGATCTCGTCTATTTTAAACTTGGATAAAAGATTGAAGGATCTTCGCTTATTTGTATAACATTAACAACTATATTTATTTCAATGGGAATTATAATGCAATGCTTTAAAGGTACTATGTCCCATTTGCAGGCCCAAAAAATGAAAAAATTAAATTCCAACGGCATTTGAAAGACAATACTAATTTAGAACTTCCATCAAAACGAAAGGGCTTAAAAATGGCTTTTAGTAGGAAAATAACGACCATTAGTTGTCGAATTGACTTAAGTGATTGCAATCACCTAAGTAATAGTCTGATTTTCAGACCATTTTACCGAATGGTCGTACGTTTTGTGCTGCACAAAGATTCAATCAGTTTAATTTTGGCCATTACAAGTAGTGGGTTATTGATATAGACAAATGCTCATGTACCTGTTACAGCTCATTTTATGTATGTTATTACCAACAACAAAAAAGATGTCAGTCAGTCACTCAATAGTGTCTGACAGTGAAGTCTAGAAGGTAAACGGGTTTCCTTGCATAATTTGAATACTAGGATACTGCTAATGTTTAAATTTCACAGATAGGACATACATGACATATTCATAATTCCTGCAAAGTTCTACAGAATTTGATGTTGGCTACAAAAGGGACTTTTGGGTTGTTATAGCAACCACACGAGATGCCGAGGAGCAGATGCCAATGCCCACACTCCTTTTATGTATGAGAAGGAAAGGAGGATGGGATAGATTTTGATATGGGTAGCTGATTAGCACAGCTGTTAATTCCCTTTCGCGTGGAAACAAACAAAAGGAAGGTACGAAAAACTACAAATGATTACAAATTAGTTACAAAAATTGTAGCGAGATAAATGAAACAAGACTAATATTCAATGATGTAGCCATTGAATGCTTTATTAATAGCTTTTAACATGAAACATAAGTTGAATGTTTTGATTTTATTTACTTTCTGAGCAAAAATGTATATACCAATATTATAGTTTTTTTTCCTTCTCCATTGTTACTGCATTGATAATTTTTTCCTTTTTTTTTCTTGGTGCAAGACAGTTGTCAGATATGTCTTTTATATGTGTATAACAGTAATAAGAGCTTAAGACCAATATTAATCAGTGTGTTACCTCGTCACAGTCGGCAATATTTCAAAGGGGTATATCAATCCAATCGCCCAGGAACCAGCGATACCAACCTTCCCCACAATGGCTACCCCAGTTTCTGCGGCACCGACAGCTGTAACAGAATTAACAGAGACATAGCAATAGGAAATTAATCTAAAATTTTTTTTCTTCTTCTTTTCATTAATCTCATTTTTGTTAGATTCATCAAATACATGTTAACCCGTTAACCGTGTGGAACCTGGTGATTCCTATATTAATTTTATAGGAAAGAAAAGAGTTCAGAGCGTTACAGAGTGTAGTCCAGTAAACTACTATTTTGTGAAAGTGTTTGAGACAAGCCCGACCAGCAAACCATAGGTTTCTAACAAGCCTAACCCTTCCAATACCTTCCCCTAATCGGTGGTTTCGGTCTCTTTCATATCATCCATTTAGTTTCAACTGCCCCCCATGATACAAGTGCCCACTCAATTACTGAACTCAAGCTACGCAACAGAAAAAGGGGGAGGGGTTGTGTCTTCTTAGTATATTATGGAAAATGTTGATATAATACGGATTCAATATCTCGCCTCTTACCAAGAATAGCATGAAACATTCTAAAAGAAAATAAGATCTACTAACTACAAACATGCGTGCAGCCCCCTAGATAAAGAGACATTGTCCCTTTTCAGGGGGTATTCTTCCGAATAGTAGATATGACTTGGCTATATCCTATGGGAACGGCAGCCCACTAGACCGACAGCCAAAGAAACTGTCGGTCTAGCGAACAACTGACAAGTTGTCAGAAGAACCAAGAGACCGACAGCCAGCGAGACCGATGTCGATTCCGTGCATTATCCGTTTCGGGGGATTTCCCCAAATAACTTTACTTACGGATGAAAATGGCGATAAAACTAGCGATGCCGGATATGGCGAGACAAGCGATGAGGCTGTATCGACGTCCAACCCTTTCAATAACTGGTATGCAAATGATCATAGAAACTATTTCTACCACTCCTGAGATGAGGAAACTAAGGTAGATATTGACCCCGAAGTTACCCGTGCTTAGATGCAATCCGTAGAAGATCAGGTTATTGGTCATCCTAAAAGAAAGGTAGATGGGAAAAAATCTTAACTTTAGAAATGTGTTGTTAGAAGATGTTGAGAATATGTTGGAAGGAAAGTTACAAGTTATGATTTCGTTAGAGATCAAATCGGAAGAACACCGTGTGACAAAAAAGATAGAATGTAGCAATTAAAGTACTGTGGCCTATACTTGAAGACGAGTAGATGATGATATTTTGTGAGATAATTATGCAAAGAGGCACTGAAGGCTCGTGGAGACGAGGCAGACAAATGTTTTAGATGGACCGACGAAACTAAGAAGTCAAAAGGTCCGCCGCTTGTCTCAGTTCATTGTATATGGCTCACGACAGCAAACTCTGGAGAACAATAATCAATATTTTTACAGAGGGGTAGCCAAGACTCACGATGAAACTAGTTCCTTAAATTTGTGCGGCGTTCAGGTGGATGCGCCAACAGACAATGGATCAAGTAGTTATCAGTTCGAGCCACGAAACCCAAGATCTGTGACCAAAAATATGCTACTCTCAGCCCAAGAGATATCTTAAAGAGAGTAATTGATTGAATGCTTTTATTCAATCAGTCGGCGCCTTGAGCTTCCCCTGGGATAGATATCTGTGTAATATAAATGCACCTTTCATTAATTCTTTATTATTATCACTATTATTACCTCATAATCCAACTTTCGGTCTGATCAACATCACTCCACTTACCAAACAATGAGCAATATGATCATTCTTTTTCGTAGGACAGGTGTTCGGAAGAGATCGGTAAGATTCGGATCACGGTTCCTCTCAGGATTTTTCGTTTCCTTTGTGAAAAATAAAGAGGAGTATGTACGAGAGTAGTATTTAGTATTATCAGCAAGAATGGAACATCTCCCTCTATGAAGAGTGAAGGCAAGAATTGTTCCATTACATTGGTAAACCAATTTTTGTAAACAACAAAGTAAACAACGTTTTTATTATTATTATGATTATTCATTATGTTTTTCTGCATGGTTCATGGCAAAACAAAATAATGCTCAAGATGACAAACAACAAAATTTGAGAGAAAATATAAGAATACAATAACAGAACTAGACTTGAATTCGTCACTTTGACTAATTAGGTGATACGTATGCTAATGTTTTACATAATGAAGCATGCATTTTCACGATTTTACATTATCTATCCATATCCACACTATCCATATGTCAATTTTCATCTGTGTAGCCTTGATCATTATGGATCTATCTAGTGCTTTAACCAATAGACCAAAATATTTCTCATAGACTTTACATGCAAAGCTGACAAACGGCCTTGGCATGGTCGCAATTACATTTTTCAATTGAAAATTTCGACATGATCTCAACATCTGATAAAAAAAACAAAAGCACGTTTTCTATAGCCCATAGTCTCAGCACAAATAAGCTAGATAGTGCTCAAAGATTAATGTCATGTAGATTCAAGATGTGAACGAAATTCACCTTACATAAGCATAACACGCAAGTTAAGAAAATTCTGACATGTGGCCTCAATTGAATTTTCTACTATAATGACGTCATCAAAATGAAAAATGATGTGCACTGATCTTGTACAAGATTGTCTTATCTACAACATATCAAATATTAGAAGAAAATTGATCAATATTTACAGAGATGCAATCAATTTCCCATAAATATGCTGACGTCATAATATGCAAATTCGTATTTTGAGTTCCAAGGCCATTATGATGACGTCACGATGTACTTAATGGCCAAATCAGGCATGAAATCATATTTCCGAATCATACTCTATTCAAATATGAAAACAAATCGGCAGTCCTTATTCATCCCAAAGATCTATAATGGATTTGTTTATAGGCATGTTTTTGCCCATATATGCTATGTATTATAAGAGCTCGCGCGCACGGACATTTATCTTCAACGGACGCTCATTCTGTTAATAGTCATAAAGAGATAAACATGGTATTAAATTAATCGGAAAAGTATGGGAAACATGAAAGAAAAAAGAATGGCGACTTCATGTTGCGTAATGCCAAAACAAACGAGAACGCGCGCGCATGTGCGTGCGCGTACTTGTACGCGCGCGCTTATTGATCTGAAATTGACCGGACGGATATTGACCTTGATCATGATAAATATGAATGAGAAATGACTTTCCGTTATGAAGATATGATCATAAGTTGATTTTCACAAAATGGCGCCTGGATAACGTCATGATGATCTTGAGTCACTGAAAAGTCACGCAGTTCTAATATCTATCATCATGGCAAGTTTCATGATAATGGCTTTATTCTTTCTTGAGATATCCTGCGAACAAATTCGTGGAAGAATAATTAATAAATAAATAAATATTATTTAATATAAAATAAAAATTTTGACGAAATCAATAGGTGATACGTAGAACTACGTACGTATCACCAAATTAAATGATTATATAATCATAAAACATGTTTGAATAATGAATTAACATGCAGAGACATGATAATATAAGCTAAAGCTTGAAGTGTTGCCACACCTCTTCATTTCTAAAATAATACACATAAATGGGAAAACTAACAAATGACTAATCATAATATAAGTAACAAGCCTATTAAAAAACAAACATAACACTATTTACAAAAATACAACAAACGATAAATGAAATAAACATAATTTTATATATATACATAAAAGAGGGAGAGAGAGAGAAGAAAAGAAGACGTTACAAAAGAGAGAGTAGCCCTTACTATTTTAACCAAATATATCTTGACAATGAAATGTGTTGATGCAATATAACAAGAACGAAACAGTTTAAAGTGGGAATGCACTATTTTACAAATGATAAGAGGTATAACTATATGATTACAAAACAAAACAAAACAAAAATCATGATTGTGCATATCGATCATATCTTTGAGATAAGCATGCGCTTAACCGCATTTTTAAAGGAATGTAAAGTCAGCAAATTACGAATGTCATTCGGTAAAGTATTCCCAACATCTGGGTCATTATGCCTAATAGATTTATGAGCCAATACCTTGCGGGAATTGGATACATGGGGCGTGTATGATCATAAAAACTAGCTCCAGCACATTAACGTATAGATTTCTTTTGCAAAATAAGAATATTGTCTGTAACACTCTTGGATGATGCCCAAAGAACATTGCAGTACACAGATATATATATTCACACACACACACACACACACACATATTTTGAAATAGTGACAAACTAAAAACAGATATCAAGACTTAAATCGCACCAAAACATAAACAATAAATCAACAGAAATAGCAGAACGTTTCCTTTTCGAAAAGATTTTCACCATAAAGTCTTTTGTCGATTCCAACACATCAGTGCCAAGTTATTATTGCTTGAACATTACCCTTTTCCTGTAAAAGTTGTGCTGGTAGAAGAAATCATCTGTGAGTTTGACCTTGTTGATCTAAGCTACCCTTTTAACTGTTGCTTGAGCCTCTTATACTGACCTTTAGAGATTTGCCACCGTACTGATTCTGGGATAAAGCTAAAACCATTGACATGAGGGAAATGAAACAAAAATCGTCCGGACAAGCAGGCAATGAGAACTAAATTTTACTTGATATTATTGTTGTTTTAATTTTGGTACATAATGATGAAGACACATAATCTTTCCTTTTTGAAAATCATAGCCATTGTCCAAATTGGCAATGCCATCCTTCTGGTAGTATACTACTATTGCCTTGTACATTTACGTCACCTCATTCGAGTTTTACTGTAAAACTGGAAATTTATTAAAAGATTATAGATTCCTGTCAGAATACAATTTGGTATATTTTTTATATAGAATTCCTTAAAGTATTTTTATACATGGTCATGAAAGTAGTTTATTCTTTGCTTTAAAATGTTTCAGAATTAAGAAAACGTCCAGTAATGGCAGTATGAAAATTGTAATGATTCTCAATGGGAATAACAAGAATTCTATTCGTAAAACGTCACAAATGATGTCAGATAACAATATATATGATCATACTGATAGATACATCTACGAGTAAATTTATTTCAGACCATGGTTACAACATTTGATTTTTTAATTCTCACACCAGTTTCAAACAAATATTCAATAATAATAGTTTGGAAAAGGCAAGTAAAATAGATTGTAAAATCATATAAAAGACAGTTAAAAATCACGGATTTTAGCATCAACCCCAAAACATGAGGAAGTGCTAAAGTTTTATAACTTTACGATGACAGGTCACTTTTTTCATGACGATTAAAGGGCCTCGCACCTAAGGAATTGACATCGCGTTGAATACGAGATTCAGTGTGTCAAATATAAGAGTTGATATAGATTGATGGTTCTATATATATATCCTAAGATTTCTCATATACACGCATGGTGAACTATATCGCAATGATTAAATAAACAAAGTGAGGAATATAAAGGGGAAATGATTGACCTGAACGTATACGTATAAGTTAAAGCTAACACAATTATACAATATTTTCCAGTGGTCAGGCGTCTTTTGCTTGAATATCGACATTCAACTTTCTACAGAAATTTGAAACTTTACATTGTATTAATAGTTGTTCCAGTAATCAAAATATAATTAATCCAGTCGATCAAACACACTTGGTAGGATCTAAAGACCAAGTAAAGTAGTCGAACTCGCTGCCCGATTATGAGGTGACGGTTGCCCAACTATTGAGAAAAAAAAAATCGATATTCGCAGGCTGAAGGGGCCTATGTGGATGTAGTAGTAGTGGTAGTGGTGGTAGTAGTGGTAGTATTGGCAGTAGTGGTAGTAGTAGTAGTAGTAGTAGTAGTAATAGTATTAGTAGTAGTATTGTCAGTAGTAGTTGTAGTAGTAGTAGTAGTAGTAGTGGTAGTAGTGGTAGTATTGGTAGTCGTAGTAGTAGTAGTAGTAGTAGTAGTAGTGGTAGTAGTAGTAGTAGTAGTAGTGGTAGTAGTAGTAGTAGTAGTAGTGGTAGTAGTAGTTGTTGTAGCAGCAGCAGCAGCAGCAGTAGTAGTAGTAGTAGTAGTAGTAGTACAGGTAGTAGTAGCAGCAGCAACAGCAGCGGCAGTAGTGGTAGACTTGATTAGATAACTAGTTTAGCACTAGGGTAATTTGCCAGAAGGTCCATGATAAAATTTGCCGCTTGCCATTTTCCCCTATTCAAATAGAACAATTGGAAGTTAGAAATAAAATAAGAAGAGGTATACTCACGGGTAAAAGAAGTAGTAGAGGGCAAAGGTCAAATGAAGTGCTAGAAGAAGATAGCGCCAATTTGGGGTAAAGTAGGCGTAGAAAGTGAGTAGAATATATCCTAAAAGGAACGCAGCTGTCAACATGACGCTGACAAGCGCACGTTTCGATGGACCTACAAACTCTGTACCTGAAGAAAGAAGTACAAGCAAGTCGCGTTAATAAATTGTAAAGTAATTCAGTACTTCATCTTGGAGAGATCAATGAATTAATGAATAATTACGAATCCGAGAATTCTTAATAACTTCTGATGATTTTATTTAACATAGAACTGAAAAAACTGTTTAGATTCTTATTCGTCTATATTTATCGCATTAAAATCATATTAATTGTGTTCGAAAAAACGTCTGAATAAAGTAATGTAAGTGTGATTTATTTGTACAACGAGGGTAGATTTTAATGGAATATGTTCTTGCTTTCGAATGTGTTTGTTTTCATGTTAATACATACACAATCAGGATAGTTTTCAAACAAAACATATTTATATATACATGTCTCCATAATTATGCATGTATCATACACAGCAAATTAATCCCATTTGCCTGTGAGTCGTAACCAAAAGCCTTAGGTGTTGTTTTTTCTATCTGTATACCTTATACAGTTATACTATCGGTCCTAAGTCCCCTGAGTTTGCCACACACTGTTCAATTCTAGGCAAACCCGAAACCGCGAAACCACCCCAAAACTATCACTGAAGGGCACAGGACCAATAAGCTCTGATAACTGAAACTTCAAATATTTATTCGTCTTTGTAGCCCGGTGAAAACCCCAAACGTACTAAATAAACCACAGGATGAGGGATGTCCAACGAAATGTAGTATTATTGGTGAATAGGGCAACAGATATGTAAGTAAGTATCATGCATTTTGTAAAAGTGGGTGGAACAATTTCGAAATATATTTTGAAAAAGAAAAAAAGAAAAAACACGTTCTCGATAACATGTACTTTGGGGATCTATAGTTTGAAAAGCACAAACCTAAATTATGGTGCACAATCTGTGTAGGTATATTTACATATACATGTACAAGATTTTGTGTATCAAAAGGGTTCATGGGATAGTTGTAACCCCCACCTCCAAAAATGAAATAAATAAATAAATAAATAATAAATTAAATGAAATCATAATAATAATAATAATAATATGATAATAATGATAATAATAATATTAGCGAAAAATAAATTTAAATATATTTTTAAATAGTGAAGAAAAAAATATATAACAATAATAATGTGTGTCCATTTATGCAAAGTGGGCTGGCTAACCTATTACATACGAGATGAGAGCAGAGTCAAACAGGCTGCCGCTTCTATTGTTCTCATCACGACGAAAGTAATATAGTTGGGTGAGAACGCAGCACCAATGCCGAACAGCACAAAGACGATGTTGCAGAGGACGAGGGTTACTTTCCTCCCGAATCTACAGGTACAAAGGACAAGGTAAAACAAAGAAATCTAGGTACAAACTAACAGATACATTTACACACATGCACCAAAAAGAAACCCACCCACGTCCAACACTGCATGCAATCATAGACCCCTGTGAAAGTTTACATTTGCCTGTGATTTTCACAATTTTTTTTGCAATCAAACATGACAGAAGTCTACCTAATTTTATATAGAACATTACGTGTGCGTTGTTGCACCAAAGGACATTGAAAAAGAGAGCCCTGATAAGGGTTTATCAAATATTCTTTACCGTTTACGAAATATGATTGCTGATCAACACAGGTTCGCTTACTTTTTTGAGAAATATTTTTCTTCTTCCGATGACAGAAACCCGTCCCTGAAATGTTTTAAATCCAAAATCTAATATATGGTGACCCAATAAAAAACAAACTAGCATACTTTCAATAATGTGGGGTGTGATGCAAGGTGGGAGTTCAAAATTTTCCAGTATTCACGAAATTTCGTTTTTAATGAAGTAATTTCATGTCCGTGTTTCAAAAGTCATTAAAATTCCCCCCCCCCAGAAAATGGTGTGTGGAATATTGTGTCTGTGTTCAAATTGACGTTTATCACAGCTTGCCTAAAGCTCAAACATAATACCATTTTTTGAAACTACACAATGATACGTTATTTTCTGCAAGGAGCACTGCCAGTGGATGTCTTCAATACAGTTTCACAAAAAAATGTGTCCACAACAAAAAATACTCAACAAGTTTTGGCAGATTCGATATCATACTGCTTCCGAAAAGATTCCCTAGCTTGTGGTACCGTTGAAATTTGCCCCGCGTCATTGAGAGTATGCCAGTCCATTTTGTTTGGGGCACCCTGTATAAAGCCTCATAGTTTATACCTACCGGCTATTGCAAAGGTCACAGATCCGATCAGTACGCCGACGAAGAAGAGGGATTATGAGAGATTGATCAGGTATTTCCGGTCACAAACCAAGTCAAACTGTTTGAGAGTTGGTAAAGTTGACAATGCATAAAAACTGTATGACATAATAGTTGCAGCACAATAACATAACAAATTTACGTGCGTCATAACAATGATTGAAATCAACAAATTTTAAAGAGTCATACGCCATCGGACGATACCATGCACCCCCCCCCCCAACCAGGGGAGACGGTTGGATGTACCATCACATACCCTTAACAGCTTCTTTGCATATCCCTAGGACCCTACCACAACAGGAAATTATCCCCTGAAAATATGTTCAACTTGCTTTCAAAGGATTTCCAAAAGTATCGTAAAGTTTGTAAAAATGACATAAAATCAAGGATTGAGATTCCTTTTCTTTTCAATATGTTTCATCAAATATTGAGGTTTTAAGACTAAGAATTACGAAGAATGAACGTTTTTTCTTGAAATAATAATAGTAACAATGATATTAATAATAATAACGATAATAATAATAATTTTATATTGTAACAAATCCACTTGAAATCGAATGCTCATGGCATAATCGTGCAAAAAATGAAATAATAATAAAATAAATCACATAAAAACATATTATTATCAACAAAAGAACAGGAGTAATATAAAGTTCTGGATATTTAATGCACAATTAAATATTTACAGATACTGGACACTGAAACCAACAGGTACATTTTAAGATTATATATGTAGAACGAACATTTTTCTTAAAGTTTGATGAAGTAATATTCGAAATTATATACCTCACTTTAGAAATCTAGCCATCTGATTGGTCGAAATTGGAGTCGTGATTTCAAGCCATGTCCCACTCACAGGGAATAGCAATAGCCCACAGGGCATAGTTAAATGTTTGTACCCTCATCCTCATTATCCTGCGATCCCAATTGGTTTACTTAGTTTGTGCGGAGCGCGCGCGCGGCATATTCCATACATTTTTGTGCGATTAATTTGGTGTCTACAAACACAGCGCAGACGACCGCCGATCTCGATTGTAGCTAGGCCTGGATCTACATGTAATGACGAGATGATGCCCATTTGGAAATATAGAGATAAACCTGCTCTTTCATATGACGCCTCACTTTTTGAGTATCACCTTCAGGATCACAAGCAATGAAGGTTTGAATCTGGATTTTTAATTTATTACTTTCACCAATTTGGCATGATCGCGTAATGCACGTACTAGACGTAGACTGCATGCAATCTCAATGGCCAACTAAGCAGGGAGCTGAGACTGCAAGTTTATCAATACAGGCTTCGATAGCGTAAACAAACTTGATTACCATGCATGATTGACCAGTAAGTCGCACAAAATTGTATTCTATGACCCTGTTTTCAGTATATAAAAGGTATAATGACTGCTTTAATATTTGAGGCATAGTTGTTTTTTGGTCTCGGGGAGGTTACATCGTGCTATCACCCCTCGGCACGCACGCCTCGGGGTGATGGCACGATGTAACCTCCCATTGAGCAATAAAAACAACTATGCCTCTCATAGCAGTCATTATTACTATAATGTTACCGATTGAGTTATGGTAAACAACGACGATGCCCTGTCATGCTCAAATCCTTGACCACAAGATATGACGTCATAGAGATTTTCACTCTGATTGGTGTTTTCCGCAAAGTACGACATCTCATCGCTAAACGATACCTGTGAGACATCGTACTTGTAACACTGCTTTTATGCAATCGTAGCGTCGTTTGCTATATAATGTGGAATGCTTAGATGTTTCTTGTAAAATGCACAGTCGCTTTTATTTAGTCCTAACCCGGTGCAGTTGGCAGTATCCCAGTTAGATACCTGGTGAAGTTAGCAAAATGTGAAAGTACGTGTAATATACAATTTACAGAGTCGGATCCCTTGAGTAAACAATGCCGCCACTGTACCCCTTTAGAATATTTTTACTCATAAGCCCCACACCCTCGTGTTAAAAATATTAGCTGAACACGTCCACACGACAACTCAGTTATATTAAAAGGAGCTGGTTGGTTGCAGTATCCTTTAACAAGCTTGGGAAAAGATCCTGTCTGGTCAGGTTCCAGTCTGTTGTGTTTTGGGAAGGTTTACTTTCTTCCTCAGCATTTTCTACATTATTTTCCTTTTCGTTGTTTAACAACCGGCCCCAATTCCAAAATACCAAATTTGGAAGGCTGCACAAACTCCCGTTGACCACTTTCCCGAAACATAACAAAGTTAAGTCTAAAGTCAATTTCATACGAGAACATACCAATAACAATCTGACATCATTTGTGCAGTTAATTTTATAGCACAGGTCATCATGGTCATGCAATGGGTGAGGGTGGGTTTGCTTAACATTTCAAATCAGGTACCATAGTATGCGAACAATTAACAGAACATGCATATGTTAATCGTTCTTTTACTTACAGAACACCAATGGTCAGCCGAAGTTGCCAGGAAAACGATAGCGAGAACATTGGTAACAGCTGGTAATTTGAAGGTAGACACCAAGGCACAGACGATCTTTTGGTAGGTACCTAACTCCCCAAGTGTAGGTAGCAAATCGTCGAAACCCATGTTCTTTATCTGTTACGTATCAAACATTCAATATCGATCTAATATTAAAAAATAGCGAGAGCGTTGGCAACAGCTGGAATTTCGAAGGAATACACCAGGTCACAGATGATCTTTTGGTAGGACCAGGTAGGTACCAAACTCCCAAAGCGTAGGTAGAAAATCGTCGAAACCCATTTTCTTTATCTGTTACGTATCAAAAACTCAATGTCGATGTACTAAAATCTTAAAGTTGCTTTTATATTAGGATTCGAGCAGGGTCGGCACCTGACAATCATAAATGTGTGCGGAAGGGGTGGGGTGGGGGACTTACAACAAATTTACCTCGGAAAACTTTCAACATGGAAAACCATGAAAACACAAGAAAGTCTTCATTATTTCAAATTTGCGGTTACTGCAGATGCTCTAAACATTCTTTTTCAACACCCAAACCATAAAATATTATAGATGAACTAGATTTTGCTGACAATAATGCAGAAAATACAGAAACTTGTAATGGGGGTGCCACGTCTGCATCCCCATTTTCATAATTTGTATGCATATTCCCCCTCTACCTTATCGGTGTGTTTACCTTTGTACCTGACATTGCTTACACAAGTTTTTATGAATTGCAAATTTAGACACGTTATTGCATCGTGGGCATTAAAGCCCCTCTGCACTAGTTTTGCCAGGAGGGATGACAGGGATTAGCATGGTCACTGACAGGTGATTAACTCATCAACTCAGCTCTCAATTAACATAAGAAAAAGAGGATCATGGGGGACCAACAGGCACCGCTTAGACATTGTTTTATATATAGAGGGAGCAAGTAGCTAGAAGTAGTACAGTGAGGCTTTAAGTGTCCTTCAGAATGCCCAAAGAGATTGATCTTTGTCTGATAAATCTAAAAGAGAACGAGCTTTTGCCAAAGCCGCAATGAGCCTGATATGTCATTGATGACTAAGCGTTTTTGCTGTTTTACGCATTTACGATCGATCTTTATGGCAGAGGTGGCAAAAAAGGGCACTTTCTGAAAAAAGGGAACCTTCAAAGTGAAATTTCAAAGCAAAAATATACACATTTTTAGACATTGGTATATACCCCTATATTATGATTACATTATCAGGGATGATTTCAATATTTGTTTCTCTTTATATATCATATAAGATATTGTTGAAGCATCATACTTTGCAGTTGGGTGTGATGGTCTGAAAATTCATTTGCGAACGAGCAAATTTTTGAAGATTTGTGAGGTCGCAGTGCGAAAAATGACATCTTATAAAGAGGAAAAACCCCATCCTGATGGGATTATAAGCACAGAGCTTTACATTCTTTTACTTTGTCTTTTAGAAAAGACTGATAAATATGTGAACAACCAACTTTTGTTTTCACCACAAGGTGCACGGCTTCGGGAATGATAGGTTCTAAGGCCTTAGAAACTACATGTGTACTAATTTTAAAACCTGACCGAATTGCATTACAAAGACCATAGTACTGGAGGAAGTTTGTTTGTACGACAAATCTCCGCTGAAACTCAAAATATGAAAGAAAAGAACCATCTATTTTTAGGATGTCATTCACAAAACGTAATCCTCGTAACTTCCAAGCCGCAAAACATACCACTTTGTCGTTCATTTTAATTTGGTGGTTATTCCAGAGAGGTTGACCTGCAATGTCGTTAATAAGAAGTTCGACCAAGTCTGACCAAGCGAAAAGGACCTCTTTCCAAAATGGATTTGGAGTCAAGTCTGCCAATTTTCTAAAATACTGTGAGCCCATGCATTAGTTAGGGGCAAGAATGAATTAAACATGTGAAAAGTGAAACTTTCTATCTGAGAATCAGTTACAAATCTCCTAATCCATGATATCTTCAGGGATTTAGCATGAATGTAAATATCAATCATCTTAACCCCACCTTTAGTATATTGTTGACACATTTGTTCTCTACTGATTTTATCAGGTTTGTTACCCCATATAAATGCATTAAAAGAACGAATTATATCTTTCATAGTTTGTGAATTCTGTTCTGGAAGTGAAAGCAATAAATAGTTCAATTTTGGCACCAACATAGATTTGACTACAGTTATTCTTCCGAGGACAGTTAAGGTTCTTTTAGACCATGAAATAACTTGGCGTTTTATATCTTTAATTTTGTCAGTATAATTATGATTTACTATCTCTACTAAGTTAACCGAAAAATATATTCCTAAGTATCTCGAATAACCTTCTGATACCCAATTTAATTTCCATGGTTTAGCACACTTACATGCTTAGCACTGACACGAAGCTATGGCCCTATGGGCTATGTGAAGGCGAAATCAGAATCGATAAAATATTAGGGCTCTCCATTATGGGCGAGAGATGGACTGTATGCTGGAAACCGTGCACTAAAACGCATTGTATCTAAAAACGTGGTTATTGTTTTCATTCTATAGGCACTGTCAATACTAACTAGAAAATAAACAAGAACATAAATCAAATACTCATTAATGCCTTAACATAGGATATTCTAATGGTGATTTGGAGTATAATTTGTTTGATAATACTCGGTATCAAAAATGTATACATGTAAATCAGAAATATAATACATAAACAAATATTGGCACCTCTTAATCAAAACATGAATATTCATGATAAAATGACGTCAGTTAACAGCAGTGCTACAGATCTGATCATGGACGTTTTAAGACATTGCCAAAAGAAATGAAAAAGTTCAACAGTGAAGCCATCTTGCCCAGGGAATTTTTTATTTTTCATACTTTTTAGCATTAAACAAGCCTCACTCTCACTCAAAGGACCTTCTTATAATTTGGACAATTCTGGATTTAACTAAGGAATATATGGATAGTTTAATAATGTGTCTATATCTACCTCTACAGTGTCTTTCGTCTTATATAAGTTTGAATAAAATTTTAAGATTTCGTTTGATATACCATCTTGTCCACTAATAACATTTCCATTTTCTGTTGACAATTGCCGTATTTCTTTATTTACTTTATTCTGTTTTTTCAAGTTTAAAAAATATTTCGATGGCCTTTCTCCTAGCTCCATCCATTTGATTCTAGATCTGATGATAATTCCATCATTTACTTTTGATAGGTTTCAAGGTGTGATTTTTTTTTCACTTAATTCTTTTAGTAATGCGGTCTGATCATTCGATGTCACTGGTCTTTGTTCAAGTACTTCGATATTTTTCCTTCCAATTCATTTTCCCGACTGACATTTTGTTTCTTAATGAACGAGCCATAGGAATATAGGAAATTGATTCACCCCGCAATAGCATAATCAAAGTTTAAAAGACAATTGGTCATTGATAGAAAATTCACAATTTCCAACTATGTTATCGTTTTCATCGAACTCTAACTCATCTTTTGCATAAAATGTAATTATCTCTTTTATAGCTTTTATAATTTTGACACAAATTTTTTTATCTTTTAATAGAGAATTATTAAATTTCCAAATTCCCGGACTCCGTCTAATTTTATTTAAACTCAAGCTAAGACGAACTAATGAGTGATCTGTTCGGTAACCAGATACAATATCAGATTTATGAACTAATGATAGTAATTCTGATGATATAAAAAAGAAGTCCAATCTACTTTGTTTAAAAGGTTTCGGCTATGGTCCTGCACTAAATTCAGTCTCCACAAACAATAACATGTGGATTTTCGAACTCTATTATGATACGTTGTAAATCAGTATAAAAAGTTGGATTATCAGTACATTTTTGCAAAAGGATAGTATGCAGTTGTAATAGTCAAGGACTGCCAGGCTTATTGAAATTTACAAAGGGTGAAACCTGTTGAAGGTATGCGCATGTTTTTTTTAATGGATCTACATCTGAATACATTCGTTAGCGTTGCTAAGTCCTGCATCCACAAATAAACTAGAAGTACTACTATTGGACAAGAGTACTAAATATCAGTGATGTACACAAAATAAATGGCGTTTCTCCACTGCCAATGAACTGAATGTATAGGTAAACGCAGAAAAATGTTGCTGCCTTGCAAGTAAAAAATATGGCTTTTAGAATCCTCAGAAGTTTCATTCCCAAAAATGACCTTGATTATACCTCAGTCATCGTTTTCACATATTTCGTTATCATTATTTTCTTTTCTTTTCTTCTGACATATTTTTGAGTAAAAAAAAAATCAGAACATTCAACAATAAGCAGCAAATCAAAGAGTGGAAATATAATGTAAATTTACTTCTGACAATTTTGATTCATACTCTTTCCTCTTTTAAGAGTACTACCATAAGTGAAAAAGTTAAAAACGTATCGAAATCAGAACATCCTCTGAATATGACATTTTCTCCACCCAAGGAATAATCTACCTGGTTTTCGAACTGTTTTACAGCGTTATATTCACATTCTCTGCTTTGATTGTGTTATATACCTAAAGGGAAATGTGCATTTGTTGAAGAAAAAAAAGGGCACCGATCAGATTTTAATAGGGGCATTTATCGGAGGTGAAAGGGAGCTTTTATGAGATAGGGAAATGGCTCTTATTAAAAAGAAAAAGAGGCACATGTTAAAATAAACGGGGCACTCATCAGGGATGAAAAGAGGTAATCATGAGAAGGGCAAGGGGCACTTATAAGAAGGAAAAGGAGCTTTTATTAGGAAGGAAAAGGGGGACGTGTTAAAATAAAAGGGGAATTTATTAGAGATGAAAAGAGCACTTATCAGGAGGGGAAGGGGCACTTGTCAAAGTAAAACGAGTATCTCTCAGGACCGAATAGGGTCATTTTAATACAAGAGATGAAGAGGGGCACCTATGAGAATGAAAAGGAACTATTTTCATAGGTAAAAAGATAAGATGCGCTTATCCGAGTTAAAAAGGGGTAGTTATTAAAAGGGGAAGGGGCACTTCTTACAAAGGAAAAGGGGCACTTGTTAAAGCAAAAGGTGCACCTCTCAGATTTGAATAGGACAATTATCAGAGGTGAAGGGGCGCTCATCAAAAGTTAAAATTGGCGCTTCACGTACCTGAAAAGGGGCACTTACTAGAGATTAAAAAGTGCACTTATGAGAATGGAAAATGGACACTTATTGCAAAGGTAAATGGAAACTTGTTGAAGGAAAAGGGGTAAGTGTCAAAATACAAGGGGCACTTATCAGAGGTGGAAAGGGGAAGGGGCACTTTTAAAAATTAATATGGGCACTTGTCAAAGTAAAAGGGGCACTTTTCCTATGTAAAAAGGGGCACTTTTGGGGTTCTTGAACAAGTGGGAGGGCACTGTGCCCCCTGCCCCCTACCCACTGCCCCCCCTACCCCGGGAGCGCCGCCTCTGCTTTATGGTATTGAACGCCTGCCATAGCCTCCATGAACTTGACACGTAATATATTGATGACTAAGCATTGTACCTGTGTCTTATGTTTGAATGATGCGAAAGTTTAGTTAACCATGGATAGTAAGCAAATATTAACCGACTACGAGGGTAATATTTGTTTTATATTCGACATCGGCAATAAGGTCTATTTAAAGTGAATTTTACATCATTGAAAGAACTAGGTTTTCGCTCGCGGCGTTCTGATTCTGCAGTTCAGCTTCAGCAGATATCGGTAGTGTTTCTAAAAAAAACACTGACATTTCGCGTAACCTGCTTTGCTCTGCTTATTCAACGGGCAAGTGGGGCAGCAGCAAAAAAATACTATCAATCGTGACAAAAGTACTGTACAAAAGTACTTTCACTCCCCTAGCTCACGGCCATGAAGTGATGGTAAATAGATCATTGATCATGTGACCTCGTTTAGAACAATCAGATTGCAAGATTCTTAGTATGCGGGATATAAAACTTTATAGTATACTTTTTTTTTATTCATAGAATTTATTCATCAAAATCCAATTATTTTTCGTACATAATATAGAAAACAAAGCATTTTCCATAGTCTTCGCTTATACAAACCGAAACATAATTATAACAAAGTTTTTTTGTCATTTGATATTAAAACCCATGTAAAAACAAGACAATTCATTATTTATAATTTCCAGGGTATATGACTGAAATATAGCACAATTAAATGATGGGATAATATTACCGCACTGTACAATTATTTCATCACAAAAAACTCAAACAAGCTTTGCCTCTTTTCATAATAAAACTGAAATTAAAAATCTTATTTTTCATATTTCTCAACATATCATTTACAGAATTGAAGCTATGAATTTTCACATTATTGAACCATACAATCCACCCCAAAACCCTTTTCTTCCCTTAATTCCCTCTTATCAAACTCCTTGGAGTTAACACCCCCCTCCCTTCTACTTAAGTTGTTGCCTTCGTTCCACCTCTAATTCCAATTGATCGGTTGATATTGCACATACACGGGTTCAAGTATTCCTGTAAGAATATAAAAGTATGAACTGATCATTTTTTCAATCTGTCGAGATCTATGAGATACTGAAAAAGAGAAATGAATTTTAAAATGATGCCATTTCCATCACACCATACTTTATGTATCGATTTTTCCAGGAGTGGTAGATGAGTAGAAATAAACTGAAATTGAATTGTCAATAAACGTATCTATGTTACTCGATACACATCATGTTCTTACAGCGCATGATTTCGATTTACAAATTCGTGAAAAAAAACTACGAGATTTTGATACAGTCCAATATCATGTGTTTTTATTGACACAGTATAACACAATCCGTATGTTAAGCATTTCGGGTTCAATAGTAGTGGAAAAGGCTAGTTTCCAAACCAATATTTTTGTCAAAAGCGTTTTACACCAAAATGCTCTGTTCATTCTTTCATACGTGAATTTTCACGGTAATCTTGAACTTTATTCTTAAAATATTTTTATGTTAAAGACAGAAGAAATATTCAAAAATATGTCATTGAAATCCCGGTGTCCCGAAAGTAGGCCGTGATACATTTTGTTAAAATCCCAAGAAAACATAATAATTGTGACTTCTCTTTTGCAAACAACAGATAACGAAATAACGTTAATGAAAATCTGAATCTGTATTGTACCGTCAATTCATCACTAAATTTGTCATAAAATTTAGTAACATATTGATTTTATTGATATCATAAATATATTGATACTTTTTCTTTTAGATTATCGCGTGGGTTGTGTCATTATGTACAAAATCATGTCAGCGATGTAGAGTAGATTTTGTCAATATTTTTGTCCACGCTGGTTCACGTTGCCGCCACACCACTTCACTAAATTATAGGTAATTTTTCCATGCTTTGAATTTCTTCTGTTGTTTTTCTGGAATTGATGGTTCTGAGAAAAGCAAACAAAAAGTATGCGTTAGATATAAGAATATGTTTTAATTCCTACGTTTAAGTTATAAATCGCTGGAATTCATTCTTAACAGGAATCTGCATAATTATTTTGGAAATATTACATCACTTTCTGCAAAACCGGTATTTTGTGACAAGATAACGCTTTAAGGAAATAAAAACTTTAATAAGAAGCATTTTCAAAGACCTGCCCTTAATCTAAAAATGAAATTTAAAAACAGCGGCAAAGTTTTCTTTTCAATTTCCAGGATAAAAAACGATTTTGCATTTCCTGATGTTATTTGAGCCATTTTGAAAGAGAAAAACGCAATTTTGTCGCACTCTTTTAAATGTGTTACTAGTATCATTACTAAGCTAATATTTCATGCAATCTGAGGCATCGTCCAATTGCAAAGTGCAGTTTTAACCAGTGTATGGGTGAGTGGGTGGGGGTAGAATGAAAACCCTCCCGGGTTTGCGTCTGCGGGGTAACAACATTAATGAAACTTGGTGTATATATTTAAGGATCTTCATTTCAGCTTCATGATTTAAAGAGTTATTGTGAATCGTTTTCATTTGACCATGAAATATAATAATGAAACAGATGAGAAGTATATTAGATCCGTGTGGTAAACTAGTGGAGGCTCTTGATTCTCATACAAGAGGTTTGGTTCGATTCTTATGCCTTGTTGACACTTGCACGTATTTTGTTCCCGCACTGCCCCGCTCTATGGCGTGCCAATGCGTTCCGGTTAGTGGCACCAGTCGCACGCAGGGTCACGTCTAATTTACGAAAAGTTCACGCAATGCGTAACCACTAGGACACGCATTCGTAGAATATGCGCATGGCATGCGAAAACTGCGCGGGAAGTATGCGCAGCCAATGCGCAAATTGTGAGCAAATTAGTCGTTAACTAGTCGTGAACATGCGTGCCACTATAGGCCAACGGACACGCATCGGCACGCATCGGCGCGCACTGGCACGACTAGGTAGCGCATAGGGTGCGCATAGTTCACGAAGTGTTCACGAACGTTGCCAAACAAAATTGTCGTGCCAAAATTTTGAACATTTTGAAAATTCTGTCACGCATTTCACGCACGGCCCGCATCCGCCTGCATCCTCCCGCACGCTACCACGAATACTTCCCGCATTGGCACGCAAGAGTATGTGTCTATGCGCAAACCAAAATGCGGGCAAGTGTCAACGGGGCAAAACTCGATACTTTCATCCTTGGAAAAAAATTGTTTTTAATACCCACATTTGTCTCTGTCAACCCAGTTGTAGTATTTAGCAATGTTTTGGGAAATAAGATTTATCATTGCATGGCCTCCAGGAAGAGCATAGTTAATACTGATGTGGCTACTCTGGATAAAACGACTTATTTAAGTATCGTTATTTATTATAATAACTAGTTAACCTACATGCCAAAAGTTTCACCATCTTCAAGAGTCTCTGGTAGTTTCTTGCCTCTTGTCTCTGGGAGGATAAGGCACAATCCAGCCGTCACCAGAGCAGCTATGGTCTGGAGAATGAGGGGACCAGGCGCCCATACATCATAGAGGAGCAGCAATAGAGGGGTTGCTATAGCAACGATGCGAGATGCCATGGAGCAGATTCCCAAACCAACACTCCTGTTATGGTGAGATGCACATTTTGTGATAGTCTCAGGGTCCTGTTTTCTTAGCACAGAAAGTGAACACTATATCAAACAATAGAATTTCTTGTATTATGTATATATGTATATACCTATCTGAAAAGACTGACCCTGAGTCTACGTCTGAACTTTAATTCATGCAGAATAGTACGTAGTTTGGTATACATGAATACTAATAGTACCGCACAGTCTTATATTTTGGAGTGGGCTCTTTATGTCATATTTGTACAGCCTCATTGACATTGTCAGTGCCATTCATATTACACCTACTTTTTGTTATATATAAATCATTATCATCATTACTATCATCAGATTTAATAATTGTTATTATTATAATTGTCAAAAAGGCACGCTAACGCCCTTATTTCAATGTTAGAATAAAAAATATGGTCTCGATATTTCACTCACAGGGTGGTTCTAAAATCCGCGCGTGAAGCGGATTATGTAGCAACTATATAATAATAATAATAAAAATAATAATATCTAAAATTTATATAGCGCAGGTATACACTGACATTTTCTAAGCGCTTTACAAAACAAATGCAAATTACATTTAATCTAAATATGTAATAAACATCAGCAACAAACGTGAAATGAACACTGTGCTTATTCTAGACGAAGTAGACGCTCTTACTTAACTACCTAACAGTGTATTAACAGTAACATGATAATGAAAATGAAAATACAATAAGTAACATTAATGAGATTTGCAAGAATTATGTCCTTTGGATAATTAATAAATTACAAGAAAATAGGACATGTGGTTATAAATTTGGTATGAAGATGGGGAATTACTTTGTCTTGAATAGGTAGGTCTTAAGTCTGCGTTTAAAAGTGTCAAGAGTTGGGGATTCATAGACATAGATGGGGAGATTATTTGAGGGTTTAGGGGCAAATACAGAGAAGGCACGATCATTATAGCGGGTGTGAGTTCGAGGACCAGATGATAGTTGAAGATGAGCAGATGATGATGAGCGGAGTCTGATGGATGAGGTTTGTAACTTTGGTGAAATGAGTCCATTGATGTATGCTGGAGCAAGTCCATATACGAGCCTTGTAGGTGAGAAGCAGTACCTTGAATTGGATGCGCTGTGGAATGGGGAGCCAGTGAAGAGAACGAAGAATAGGTGTTATGTGTTCGTGCTTTCTTGTGCGTGTGAGGAGACGGGCTGCAGTGTTCTGGATGTTTTGGAGTTTGGTCAGATGTGAGCTGGGTCGATTTATCAGCAGGCTATTGCAGTAATCAATGTGCGATATCCAGAATGCATTTACTAGGCGCTCAGTAGAACTTCGGTCTAAGTACTTTCGGAGTTTTCCGATCCTGTAAATTCCAAATGAAGCGGCTCTACATGATTTATGGACATGTTGCTTCATGGTTAGTGTGTCATCCACTGCGACTCCAAGATTACTAGAAGATTTTGATGGAGTGATTGTAGTGCAGTCGACTTCAAAATCTAGCAGGCTTTGCGAAATGCTGACGTCACATGCATAAGAGTTCTGTCTAGCACCATTTAGCATGAGGTTGTTGTCACGAGCCCAGACCTTCACATCTGCGATGCACTGCTCCAGTCTCACCACCCCACACTGGCAATTTCGCTCTGCTTCAGTATAAGATACAGTTATTTATTTATTCCGTTTTTATTTAAACAGGGTAGCCCCGTCAGTAATCAAAGTACTGTTTTCCAGGGGGCCCTGTAAACAAATGTAACATTGCCTATATGAACATCATCGAAAACATCAGTAACATTTAACAGAAAATAAGTAAAGAATAAGAGTGAATAATGAACAAAGCCGTAGTAAGAATGATAATTTGTAATGAGCAATTAAAAATCGATAAAAATTACAAATTAGCGTATACACAGATTATTATCAATGATCTGTTCAAATTATAATATATTATCATATTGAGAAATTTATGTAAATATTCACGAAAGAAAGAAAGAAAGGCAAACCAATCTTTAACATCACTGCTTAAAATATAGAGAACAAAATGCATTCTTGGTCTGAGCAATTCGCACTGAGTGGGGTAGGCTATTCCACCGAAGAGCACCAACTGAAAAGGCACGTTTTCCACATTCTGTTTTAATTCTTGGAATAATAACGCCCAAATTTTCAGAATTCCTTGTTTTGTATCAATGAGTATGGGCGGACAGGGTGAAAATATCATATAAATATGATGGGGCACTATTATTCATAATATCATACATTAATTTACTTTTCTGGAACTCCCAATTTTGTTTGTCCATATCAGTCCATTTCAGGGTACTGAACATTTCGGAGGTGGAAATCAATGTGTTTATTTTAAGGACAATTCTTGCCATCTGCTTGTGTTGCTTAATCAAGATATCTTTTGTTCTTTTACTGTAATAACTCCATGAGACACTACAGTAGTCATAGTATGGAAGGATAAGAGAATTGGCAAGTAGTTTAGCACTATCAATTGTAAGATATTTCCTGACTCTACGAAGTAGGGCCAACCTAGACGCGATTTTATCAGGTGGGCTGTATATAATACAGACCACCTTATGTTTTCGTTAGAATTGCCTTTATTTATTATTTATTAGGTGGGCTGTATATCATACAGACCACCTTATAATTTTGTTAAAATTGCCTTTATTATTAGGTGGGCTGTATATCATACAGACCACCTTATAATTTTGTTAAAATCGCCTTTATTAGGTGGTCTGTCGGTATCGACAGATCACCTATTGTTTTTGTCAGAATTTTCTTTCTTTATTTATTTTTATTTATTTCTCCCCCCTTTTTTGTTCAGAGGATAACTCAAGATCAGTTTAGTCAATTTCTTTCAATTTTGGCACAGTCATAGTTCATTGTCATGAGACGTGACAGGAACATTTTCAAGGTCATCAAGTCTTCATGACGTCATCCAGGCGCCATTTTGTGTTTTTTTTTGGACTTCAAATCATGATCATATCTTCATAACGGAAAGTCATTTCTTATTCATATTTATCATGATCAAGGTCAATATCCGTCCGGTCAATTTCAGGTCAAAAAACGCGCGCGCATGCGTACGTCCGCGCGTGAGCGCGCGCAAAATTTAAAATGTTCAAAATCACTTTTATTCAAATGAGATACGTTTCAGGCCATTTTAAGCATTTTCAAAATTTGCGCGCGCGCACTTATACGCGCGCGTTTTCGCGCGTATTGGCATTTTGCAACATCGAATCGCCAATTTTTTCTGTCATCATATTTGGCACATTTTTCCAAGCATTTTGATACCTTGTTTAACTTTTTCTGACCAGTAATAACGCAATGAGCGTCCGTCAAAGTATAACAGCACCCGCGGACCGCGCTATCTCTATCCACAATACATAGGCAAAAACATGCCTATACAAAACTCATTGTAACTCTTCAGAATGGATGGATACCCCAATTTTTTTCATATTTGGATAGATTATGAGTCGGAGATATGATTTCATGTCTCATTTGACCCTCAATTAACTCATGACGTCATCATAATGGCCTCCGAACTCAAAATTTCAATTTGCATATTATGACGTCAGCATATTTTTGGAAAATTGATTGTATCTCTGTAAATATTGATCGATTTTCTTCCAAATTTTGATATGTTCTAGCTGAGACAATTCTCTACAAATGCAGTCATCACGAATTTTCATTTTAAAAAAGGTATCATGGCGTATTTTTGCGATTAAAGGAGGCATGTCAATTTTTCACATTTTGCGTGTATTCTCTATGGGACATGACTTTTCTCAAAACTGGATTCTACATTCCCGTCTTTCGCGAGCAATATCTCCGTCGTTTTAGCTTTGTTTTCGCTGAGCTTTGAGTATGTTGTAGCTGAGACAATAAGCTATCACAAGTGTGCCCTTTATTTTTCGATCAGATGCCGGGATCATGCTCATATTTCACTTGCAAAGTGGGATTTGAGAATTCCATTTTCCGTTCACGTGTAATGTCTATGTGGATTATTTTGGTATAGTGGTCATAGCACTTGCCTCCCATTCCGGCGACCCAAGTTCGATTCCTGGTGGGTCTTTTTTTTTTTTTTTTTTGCCGTCGTTTTTAATTTGATTTTATGATCTTCTTCGACTATTATAATAAAATGCCTAATTTTGCGTGTTATATCTATGGGAGAAGAATGTCAATCGTTTGAGTACAACCCTATGGGAAATCTGATTCCTTGTCGTGTATCAAACCAATAGGGTTAATCTCCCAAATCTGTTGGAATATATCAAATCATCCCATTTTTATGATGTTAGTCTCCTTCCCAGACGTTTATACTTTCCAGTTATTCAGCCCAGGTATATGCAATGTTTACGTCTCTCCCATGGACATAGAATTGTTTACATGTCTATAACTTCTCTTTTCTCTATAATATAGTAAATATTCAATTCTATTTATGCTGGAAATATTAAATGCATCGTTCTCCATTGCATCTCTTTATCTTGCTCTCTCTCCTCTCTCTTGATCTGTTCCCTTCCCCTCTCTTGTTCTGCCCCTATCCCTCTCTTGCTCTGTCGTTGCATCTCTCTCTCTACTCTTTCACTCTCTCCTTAGCTACCTCGACCTCTTGCCTTGCCTCCCTCTTATTCTCTTGCTCTGTCTCCCTCTGCCTCTGCCCTTCTCTTTTTCTCTCTCACCCTCTACCTCTCCCGCCTGCTCTGGTTCTCGTTCTCCTTCTATTATGTCTTGTAATGTTCCTTAATTTTCTATAGCTCTGCCCTTTGCCCTTTGGCCTTGGAACTCAAAATACGAATTTGCATATTATGACGTCAGCATATTTATGGAAAATTGATTGTATCTGTAAATATGGATCGATTTTCTTCCAAATTTTGCTATGTTGTAGCTAAGACAATTTTCTACAAGATCAGTTATTCAGATTACATAACAGACCACCTAATTCGTCCTCATGACGAATTACATTTCTAGTTATTATTTATTTATTTTTCTTATTTCGACCCACTTTTTTGTTAGCAAGATAACTTGAAAATGGTTGAATCAAATACCTTGAAATTTGGCTAACATATGTATTGGCATATAAACAAAGCACAATAAGGTTTTCAACCTTGACCTTGACTGATGACGTCATCTAGGCGCCATTTTGTAAAATTTTCTGAAAATCTACTCATGATCATATCTTCATAACGAAAAGTCATTTTTCATTCATATTTATCATGATCAAGGTCAATATCCGTCCGGTCAATTTCAGGTAAAAACGCGCGCGCATGCGTACGTCCGCGCGTAAGCGCGCGCAAAATTTCAAAATGCTCCAAATCGTCTCAAATTCATTTTGGATACGTTTCAGGCCATTTTAAGCATTTTATAAAAAATCGCGCACACGCACATGCGCGCGCGTTTTCGCGCGTAACACGATTATACAACATAAAATCGCCATTTTTTTCTTCATGATATTTCCCATATTTTTCGAACAATTTGATACCATGTTTATCTCTTTATGACCATTAATAACAAGATGAGCGTCCATTCAAGATAAATGTCCGTGCGCGCGAGCTCTTGTAATACATAGCATATATGGGCAAAAACATGCCTATACAAAATTCATTGTAACTCTTCAGAATGGATGGGAACTCCCAATTTTTTTTATATTTGGATAGATTATGAGTCGGAGATATGATTTCATGTCTCATTTGACCCTCAATTAACTCATGACGTCATCATAATGGCCTCCGAACTCAAAATTTCAATTTGCATATTATGACGTCAGCATATTTTTGGAAAATTGATTGTATCTCTGTAAATATTGATCGATTTTCTTCCAAATTTTGATATGTTCTAGCTGAGACAATTTCTACAAATGCAGTTGTCACGATTTTTCATTTTGACAAAGGCATCATGGCGTATTTTTGCGATTAAAGGAGGCATGTCAATTTTCACATTTTGCGTGTATTCTCTATGGGACATGACTTTTTCAAAACTGGATTCTACATTCCCGTCTTTCGCGAGCAATATCTCCGTCGTTTTAGTTTTGTTTAGCTGAGCTTTGAGTATGTTGTAGCTGAGACAATAAACTATCACAAATGTGCCTTTATTTTTTAATCAGATGCCGGGATCATGCTTATATTGACTTGCAAAGTGGGATTTGAGAATTCCATTTTCCGTTCACGTGTAATGTCTATGGGGATTATTTTGGTATAGTGGTCATAGCACTTGCCTCCCATTCCGGCGACCCAAGTTCGATTCCTGGTGGGTCAATTTTTTTTTTTTGCCGTCGTTTTGAATTTGATTTTATGATCTTCTTCGACTATTATAACATATTATTATATACTATCACAAACAATGTAATAAAATGCCTAATTTTGCGTGTTATATATATATGGGAGAAGAATGTCAATAGTTTTAGTACAACCCTATGGAAAATCGGAGTCGTGTATTAATTTTTTTTATTCATAGTTGGATACAGTATGAGTCGGAGATAATCATGATTTTTTATAAAAATAAAAAAATCTAGAAAATGCATATTTCATTTTGATATTTAGATTTGAGGGTCAAAGGTCAAATATACTGTACATGGTTTCTCTAAAACCATGCATTGTATAGACTTGAAATTTGGCACACTAATAGACCTGAATAAGAGGATTATTTCAAAAAATAAGGTCAAATCATGCCAATGTTATCTTCACTACTTAGTATGTCACTAAACATGTGTGGCATCCACTTGGAACAGCCCACCTATACTTGTTATTAACAAGTATTACATGTCTAGTTTATTTTTCTTATTTCGACCCACTTTTTTGTTAGCAAGATAACTTGAAAATGGTTAAATCAAATACCTTGAAATTTGGCACACATATGTATAGGCATATGGAGAAAACACAATAAGGTTTTCAACCTTGACCTTGACTGATGACGTCATCTAGGCGCCATTTTGTGAAATTTTCTGAAAATCTACTCATGATCATATCTTCATAACGGAAAATCATTTCTCACTCATATTTATCATGATCAAGCTCAATATCCGTCCGGTAAATTTCAGATCAAAAAACGCGCGCGCACGCGTACGTCCACGCGTTAGCGCGCGCATAAAATTTTTAAGTGCTCAAATTTATTTTGCATACGTTTCAGGCAATTTTTAGCATTTTATAAAAAATCGCGCACACGCACATGCGCGCGCGTTTTCGCGCGTAACAACATTACACAACATAGAATCGCCATTTTTTTTTCTTTCATGATATTTCCCAATTTTTTCGAACAATTTGATACCATGTTTATCTCTTTATGACCATTAATAACAAGATGAGCGTCCATTCAAGATAAATGTCCGTGCGCGCGAGCTCTTGTAATACATAGCATATATGGGCAAAAACATGCCTATACAAAATTCATTGTAACTCTTCAGAATGGATTGGAACTCCCATTTTTTTAATATTTGGATAGATTATGAGTCGGAGATATGATTTCATGTCTCATTTGACCCTCAATTAACTCATGACGTCATCATAATGGCCTCCGAACTCAAAATTTCAATTTGCATATTATGACGTCAGCATATTTTTGGAAAATTGATTGTATCTCTGTAAATATTGATCGATTTTCTTCCAAATTTTGATATGTTCTAGCTGAGACAATTTTCTACAAATGCAGTTGCCACGATTTTTCATTTTGACAAAGGCATCATGGCGTATTTTTGCGATTAAAGGAGGCATGTCAATTTTTCACATTTTGCGTGTATTCTCTATGGGACATGACTTTTTTCAAAACTGGATTCTACATTCCCGTCTTTCGCGAGCAATATCTCCGTCGTTTTATTTTGTTTTCGCTGAGCTTTGAGTATGTTGTAGCTGAGACAATAAGCTATCACAAGTGTGCCCTTTATTTTTCGATCAGATGCCGGGATCATGCTCATATTTCACTTGCAAAGTGGGATTTGAGAATTCCATTTTCCGTTCACGTGTAATGTCTATGTGGATTATTTTGGTATAGTGGTCATAGCACTTGCCTCCCATTCCGGCGACCCACGTTCGATTCCTGTTTTTTTTTTTGCCGTTGTTTTAAATTTGATTTTATGATCTTCTTCGACTATTATAACATATTATCATATACAATCACAAACAATGTAAAAAATGCCTAATTTTGCGTGTTATATCTATGGGAGAAGAATGTCAATCGTTTGAGTACAACCCTATGGGAAATCTGAGTCCTTGTCGTGTATTAATTTTTTATTCATAGTTGGATAGAGTATGAGTCGGAGATAAGATTTATTATAAAAACAAAATCTAGAAAATGCATATTTAGATATTTAGATTTGAGGGTCAAAGGTCAAATATACTGTACATAGTTTCTCTAAAACCATGCATTGTATAGACTTGAAATTTGGCACACTAATAGACCTGAATAAGAGGATTATTAAAAAAAAAGGTCAACTCATGCCAATGTTATATCAACTACTTAGTATGTCATTAAACATGTGTGGCATGCACTTGGAACAGCCCACCTATACTTGTTATTAACAAGTATTATATGTCTAGTTTATTAGGTGGGCTGTATATCATACAGACCACCTTATAATTTTGTTAAAATTGCCTTTATTATTATTTATTATTTATTTATTTTTCTTATTTCGACCCACTTTTTTGTTAGCAAGATAACTTGAAAATGGTTAAATCGAATACCTTGAAATTTGGCACACATATGTATAGGCATATGGAGAAAACACAATAAGGTTTTCAACCTTGACCTTGACTGATGACGTCATCTAGGCGCCATTTTGTGAAATTTTCTGAAAATCTACTCATGATCATATCTTCATAACGGAAAATCATTTCTCATTCATATTTATCATGATCAAGGTCAATATCCGTCCGGTCAATTTCAGGTCAAAAACGCGCGTATGCGTACGTCCGCGCGTTAGCGCGCGCAAAATTTTAAAATGCTCAAAATCGTCTCAAATTCATTTTGCATACGTTTCAGGCCATTTTAAGCATTTTATAAAAAGCGCACACGCACATGCGCGCGCGTTTTCGCGCGTAACACCATTACAACATAGAATCGCCATTTTTTTTCTTTCATGATTTCCCATATTTTTTCGAACAATTTGATACCATGTTTATCTCTTTATGACCATTAATAACAAGATGAGCGTCCATTCAAGATAAATGTGTGCGCGAGCTCTTGTAATACATAGCATATATGGGCAAAAACATGCCTATACAAAATTCATTGTAACTCTTCAGAATGGATGGGAACTCCCAATTTTTTTCATATTTGGATAGATTATGAGTCGGAGATATGATTTCATGTCTCATTTGACCCTCAATTAACTCATGACGTCATCATAATGGCCTCCGAACTCAAAATTTCAATTTGCATATTATGACGTCAGCATATTTTTGGAAAATTGATTGTATCTCTGTAAATATTGATCGATTTTCTTCCAAATTTTGATATGTTCTAGCTGAGACAATTCTCTACAAATGCAGTTACACGATTTTTCATTTTGACAAAGGCATCATGGCGTATTTTTGCGATTAAAGGAGGCATGTCAATTTTTCACATTTTGCGTGTATTCTCTATGGGACATGACTTTTTTCAAAACTGGATTCTACATTCCCGTCTTTCGCGAGCAATATCTCCGTCGTTTTAGTTTTGTTTTCGCTGAGCTTCGAGTATGTTGTAGCTGAGACAATAAGCTATCACAAGTGTGCCCTTTATTTTTCGATCAGATGCCGGGATCATGCTCATATTTCACTTGCAAAGTGGGATTTGAGAATTCCATTTTCCGTTCACGTGTAATGTCTATGGGGATTATTTTGGTATAGTGGTCATAGCACTTGCCTCCCATTCCGGCGACCCAAGTTCGATTCCTGGTGGGTCAATTTTTTTTTTTTGCCGTCGTTTTGAATTTGATTTTATGATCTTCGACTATTATAACATATTATCATATACTATCAAACAATGTAATAAAATGCCTAATTTTGCGTGTTATATCTATGGGAGAAATATGTCAATCGTTTGAGTACAACCTTATGGGAAATCTGAGTCCTTGTCGTGTATTAATTTTTATTCATAGTTGGATAGAGTATGAGTCGGAGATATGATTTCTTATAAAAAACAAAATCTAGAAAATGCATATTTCATTTTGATATTTAGATTTGAGGGTCAAAGGTCAAATACTGTACATGGTTTCTCTAAAACCATGCATTGTATAGACTTGAAATTTGGCACACTAATAGACCTGAATAAGAGGATTATTTCAAAAAAAAGGTCAAATCATGCCAATGTTATCTTAACTACTTAGTATGTCACTAAACATGTGTGGCATGCACTTGGAACAGCCCACCTATACTTGTTATTAACAAGTATTACATGTCTAGTTATTTATTTATTTTTCTTATTTCGACCCACTTTTTTGTTAGCAAGATAACTTGAAAATGGTTAAATCAAATACCTTGAAATTTGGCACACATATGTATTGGCATATAAACAAAGCACAATAAGGTTTTCAACATTGACCTTGACTGATGACGTCATCTAGGCGCCATTTTGTAAAATTTTCTGAAAATATACTCATGATCATATCTTCATAACGAAAAGTCGTTTTTCATTCATATTTATCATGATCAAGGTCAATATCCGTCCGGTCAATTTCAGGTAAAAAACGCGCGCGCATGCGTACGTCCGTGCGTCAGCGCGCGCAAAATTTCAAAATATTCCAAATCGTCTCAAATTCATTTTAGATACGTTTCAGGCCATTTTAAGCATTTTATAAAAATCGCGCACACGCACGTGCGCGCGCGTTCTCGCGCGTAACACGATTATACAACATAAAATCGCCATTTTTTTCTTTCATAATATTTCCCATATTTTTCAAACAATTTGATACCATATTTATCTCTTATTGACCATTAATAACAAGATGAGCGTCCATTCAATATAAATGTCCGTGCGCGCGAGCTCTTGTAATACATAGCATATATGGGCAAAAACATGCCTATACAAAATTCATTGTAACTCTTCAGAATGGATGGAAACTCCCAATTTTTTTTCATATTTTGATAGATTATAAGTCGGAAATATGATTTAATGTCTCATTTGACCCTCAATTAACTCATGACGTCATCATAATGGCCTCCGAACTCAAAATTTGAATTTGCATATCAGGAGTTGACAGACAATAAGCTATCACAAATGTGGCCTTTATTTTTCGATCAGATGCCGGGATCATGCTCATATTTCACTTGCAAAATGGGATTTGAGAATTCCATTTTTCGTTCACGTGTAATGTCTATGGGGATTATTTTGGTATAGTGGTCATAGCACTTGCCTCCCATTCCGGCGACCCATGTTCGATTCCTGGTGGGTCTTTTTTTTTTTTTTTTTTTTGCCGTCTTTTTAAATTTTATTTTATGATCTTCTTCGACTATTATAACATATTATCACATACAATCACAAACAATGTAATAAAATGCTTAATTTTACGTGTATTCTCTATGGGAGGTGACTTTTTCTGAAATCTTCATTCTACATTCCAGTCTTGTTTAAGCAATATCTCGATTATTTTTGCTCGATTTTCTGCCAGCTTCGGATATGTTGTAGCTGAGACGATTCTCTACACAGAGGATGACATTTATTTTTAATCAGAAATTGAGATCATGGTGATATTTTGACTACAAAGTGGGATTTGAGAATTCCATTTTCTGTTCACGTATAATGTCTATGTGGATTATTTTGGTATATTGGTCGCAATTGACTTGAAACGTTGCATGTTGATAGGTAAGACAAAATATTTCATATAAAAACACAAAATCTAGAATATGCATATTTCATTATGTTATTTAGATTTTAAGGTTAAAGGTCAAATATACTGTACATGGTTTCTCTAAAACAATGCTTTGTATAGACATGAAATTTGGCACACTAATAGACCTGAATAAGAGGATTATTTCAAAAATTTAGGTCAAATCATGCATGGTATCTTAACTACTTAGTATGTAAATTAGGATCAAAGGTCAAACATTTCACTGATCACTATCTCACTAACCATGTGTGGTATGCATTAATTGGAACAGCCCACCTATACTTGTTCCGAAACAAGTATTACATGTCTAGTTTGAACTGTATTTCACATGATCCTGGTAAGTCACAATGTTGATGTTGTTGATTTAACTGAAACCTGGATGAATGAAAAAGAAAATATTTCTATATTCATACCGAAAAAGTATTCGTTTGTACATTACGGAAGGCCAATGCGTCGAGGAGGTGGTGTTGGAGTTTTAGTGAATGAAAATATTAAGTTCTTTCAAAGGTCAGATTTGTCACTTACTTGTGAGAGTCTTGAACTGGTGTTCATTGAAATTCCAAAAAAGCGTGACAGAAATGTGTTAATTGGGGTTCTCTACAGACCACCTAATTAATCTATCAATTCTTTTCTGGAAATAATAAGTCCTATTTTGTCTAAAATTCTTAGAGAAAAAAAGGAATGTTACCTCTTGGGTGATTATAATATTGATCTTATGAAGCTGGATTCAACCCCGTGCATAAATGATTTTCTTGAATTGATGCTCTTAAACTGTTTTTATCCCACTATTTTAAATCCAACTAGAATAACCACAGACACAGCATCACTTATTGATAACATCTTCTCAAATAATCGAGATAATATTTTGAAGGCTGGAATTCTTTTGACTGATATAACCGACCACTTGCCAGTCTTTGTCACGATTTATTGGCATGAACCTCGACACGAGTCACAGGAACCGTTTTACCGTAGGAAGATATCTGAACTTGGTATACAAATGTTCAGTGAAGATTTTCATGCAATAGATTTTGATGACTTTTATCATTGATGAACTTAATATTAATGTAAAATATGATATATTTCTGCAAGCCTTTATGAAACTGTATAATCAGTGCTTTCCTCTGAAGAAGGCATATGTCGAAAATAGTAGTTGCATTTAGACCTTGGTTAACTAACGATTTGAGAAAGAGGTGTAAAATGAAAAAAAAGTTATATAAGAAGTTCATTCTGAATCCTTCTCCTTCCCGTGAGAGCAATTATAAACAGTTTAGAAATTCTTTGAATAATGACATTAGGCATGCAAAGCAAGAATATTTTTATAAGAAATTCCATACTATAAAAAATGATATAAAAAAGACTTGGAAATACTTGAATGAAATCATAAAACAAAAACGGCAAAACAATAGTCCTGATTATATTATTAAAGATAACATAAAGATAACCGATAAACTCGAAATGTCAAAGGAATTTAATGAATATTTCAGTAAAATCGGTAGTTCTCTTGGAAATCACTCGATACCTTCGTTGAGAACAGATTTTAAACATTATCTGACAGGCAATTATATAAAGTCTCTATTTCTTAATCCTGTAACTGAATCAGAAATAATTAATTGTGCTAAAGAATTGAAAGTGGGTAAAAGTGCAGGATACGATAATATAAATCCAACATTTGTTAAAAAGACCATATTTTTGTATGCAAAGCATTCGTGTTGTCTTTTTAATGAATCCTTTATCTCTGGAAAAATACCGGATCATCTAAAGATTGCCAAAGTAGTTTCTATATATAAAAGTAAGGGTAAAGAGTGTTTAGACAACTATCGATCAATATCTATCTTGCCAGTATTTTCCAAAATTTTAGAAAAGCTTGTCTATAGAAGACTCATTGACTATATCGATCAAAATAATATTTTGTACTTTAAACAAAACAATGGCTTTAATTGAATTCATGAATTATGTATCCCGTGCAATAGAAAGCAAACTGGTTTCAATTGGTATTTTCCTTGATCTTTCGAAGGCTTTCGATAGTGTAAATCGTTCATACTTGTTGCAAAACCTCTCATTTTTTGGTATTAGAGGTATTCCCTTGAATTGGTTTGAAAATTATTTAAATAATCGTAAACAATTTGTTGCTGTTGATCAACAGTCTTCTGATTTATGCAATATTATGACTGGAATTCCTCAAGGGAGTATCCTTGGCCCCCATTGTTTCTATTATTCATCAATGATCTTCATAATGTTTCAAGTAAATTGTCATTTATATTATTTGCTGATAATACAAATATGTTTATGTCTGGTAAATCTGTTCAGCAACTGAATAGGGATTTGAAAACATAATTGGAGAAGGTTTCTTGCTGGTTTTATGCTAATAAATTAAAGGTCAACATGACTAAAAAACTAATTATTTGGTGTTTAAAGGTAGAAATATTAATTTTAATGGTGATGAATTACATGTACAATTAAATAATGAATACTTATCCAGAGTCTGCTCAACAAAATTTTTCGGAATATATATAGATGAAAGCTTAAACTGGAAAACGCATGTTAACCACATTGCCTCCAAGATTTCAAGTGCAATAGGTGTTCTTTATGTTGTACATAAATTATTTCCTTTACCAATTTTATGTGATCTTTATAATACATTACTGCTTCCTTACTTGTCTTATGCAAATATTGTTTGGGGTAACTGCTCAGTAACCCTTCTGAATAGACTTTTAGTCCTTCAAAAGAAAGCCATACGCTTGATAACCAAATCATCTTACCGAGCACATACTGCACCCCTATTTAAACGGATGAATATTCTAAATGTCAATTCTATATATATTATGCAGCTTGGTCAATTCATGTTCCAGTACAAACACAACAACTTGCCACCTGTCTTTGATGACCTTTTTATACTGAACTCTTCTATTCGTTCATATGCTACAAGAAATGCAAGTAGTTTTCATATACCCTTAGCTAAGACTTCTTTCTTACAAAAACGCATACCCTTCAATGTGCCTATGTTATGGAGTCATCTCCCACCTGATATCAAAAGTTGTTCTTCATTGTATTCATTTAAGGCTAAGTTAAGATTATTCCTGATAAATAATCCATCATTTACATCATTCACGTATAGGTAGATGTACTTTTTTTCTCTGTCTTTGATACTTTCTCCCTCTTCTTTCTCGTTATTGGTACCACCTCATCATGTGACCTTATATTTACTTTTAATTGTAAAATTTTCTTTTATTAGTGGGGTAGTCCTCGACAAATCATTTTTGATTTTTGACTACCCCTTCTACATTTGCTGATTTTTTCTTTTCAAAACATACATTGTTCCATATGGAGTCGCTTTATATATACTGTACATGTTCTATTATTGTATGTATGCATGTATGTATGTATTTAATTTTATGTATTTTCCTATGTTTGGCATTTGTGGAGAAATAAATTGAATTGAATTGAAATTGAATAATTATTGCTCAAAAATGCAAGTACGGTGTTGGTTGGTTAACCTTTCCTAAATCCAGATTGGTGAGGGGTTAGGAGATAATTATCTGACAGATAGTCTCGAAGTTGCACGTTAACTGCCTTTCTAATATCTTCGTTATGGACGGTAAAACAGATATGGGACAATAGTTGTTAACATCGTCCCTATTCCCACCCTTGTGAATTGGGGTAACTCGTGCTTGCTTCCAGTCAGCTGGAATTTGGCTGGTTTGCAGAGAAAGGCTAAACAGGTGAATAATAGGTGTACAAATAACGGATGTGGCCAACTTCATGAGACGTGCACTAATCCCCTCTATGCCAGTTGCCTTATTAATCTTAATTGAGTGCAGTTCTCTTCGTGCAAAATCCTCAGAAATCAACTCAAATTCAAAGACAGATTGAATAGCGTCCTGAGAAATTGACAAGATCACAGGTTCGACAGAGGAATGACTGGCAGCAAGCAGACTACCAATAGATGTGAAATACTTATTAACACAATTAACATCTAAGTTCAATGTATTGGGAACACTTTTGGTAGAAGTAGGGGCAATATGTTTAAGTATCTTCCAAAGTTCGGAAGGGTTCATTTTGTTTTGAACAATTTGTGTCGTCGGCATACATCATGTGTTCAACACCCTGATGGGACCTTATGACGTCACTGAGTGGACCAGAGTAGAGTATAAAGTCCAATGCTCCCACGACGGATCCTTGTGGTACTCCCCAAGTCAGTGGAAATGCTTCGGACTGGACACCATTGAGAACGATGACCTGGAATCGATTTTCCAAGTAGGAGGCAAGCCACTCCAGGACGGCTCCGTCAAATTCATACTTATTACAGAAACGTTGGATCATCATACTATGATCGATCGTATCGAACGCAGACGAAAAGTCTAGCAGAATAAGAATAGCTTCAAATCCTTTTGTCAATAGTTAGCAAGAGATCGTTGGCATCCTTCAAGAGGGCTGTTTCTGTCGAGTGGAATTTACGGTATCCATGGCCATAATAGGATGATCAACCTTTCTGGAAATCAAGAGATCTAAGGTATGATTGGCTTGATGAGTTGCTCCTTTTACATGCTGCCGAAGATCAAATGTGTCTAAGAAGTCAAGGAACTTCCCTTCATCTCTGTCAGTTTCGTCGTCAACATGGATGCTGATGTTGAAAAATCTGTCACAAAATTGTCACACGTCTGTTTATTTGTAGACGATGGGGAGGCCTATAAATGGCAAACGTAAAATGGCAAACAACCACAGAAGGAGAGACGCGGACCACAATGTCTCTGTGCTCGAAAGATGAAAACTTTGTAGAGCAGTTTTTAGTGATTTTCAAAGATGAGCGGTATATGATGCATATACCACCACCCCGACTGGCGGTGTTCATGTGCCACATGAAAGTCAGGCAAAGTCGCAACAATGTCTGCAATAATAGGGTCATCATAATGCTCTCCCCTCAGCCATGATTCGGTCACAATCAGAAGATCTAAGTCCTTGCTTATGATGAAGTGTCAAATAATTGTAGTTTTTTTTTGTTAATGGAGCGTGCATTCCAGTGTCCAATTCGAAGATGAGCCTGGCCAGATCGAGATCCATTAGCAGTACACCTAAGCGTTGGCTGTGATTGAGTCAGATAGATAAGATTCGGATTTGGATGCGAACTCGGCGATATACGTCTTACAGGCCGGTACCATGAGCGTTGGTCTGAAGTAGAGACTACGACTGGGATTGGTCAAGACATTTTATACATTTGCCACTTGTCTTCCCACGTTTTCTCCATCGACGTCGTTTGCCACCCTGCCAGTAATATCAAACATGACCCATGTTGATCTACATGAACAGTGCATGGTTTACGCAGGGAGGTGATAGAGAAGGAGCGGAAACTCTTGTAATTTATTCAAACGCATGCGTGAGTTCTAAAGCGTAACAATGGGGTGTGTAACATTCCACTTGGCTTTGAAGTTCCATGCTCCGACCCGCTCTTCCACTGCGGGGAATTTCGGAGGCCAGGCACTTGTTTCACATTTATTAAATTACCGGCGAAATTTCAGTGTAAATTATAAACTTTATATGGGGATTGTATTGGGAATAGTGCATCAAACAATTTTTTTCAAATTTAGTACACCGCCCTTCCTATAATTTGTCTGCCAGAGTTGGTAAAAAACAAAATTAGATCCTGACAAAAACTCAATATTTTAGGATAATCCGATTATTTTCGCATGTTTTAATGTCCCGTCATTTAATCCATGATTTACAATCTTCGATAACTTTGAGTTTGCTATAAAAAAAAAATTGCTTTTTTGTTTGCAGTTGGAAAGAAAGTATGAAATAACAAAAGTTTGTGTTCACTTGTTCAACGCATTACCCAGAAGGAAAATCCAGTTGCAACTGGTCCAGTTGAACCAGTTAAAGCCAACTGGTAACCCTGGAAATTGAATTGGGCCAGTTGAACCAGACCAGTTGAATTCTAACTGGACCAGTTAGAATATGACCAGTTGAATTCCAACTGGACCAGTTAGAATTTGACCAGTTGAATTTCCAACCAGTTGAAACCTCCAGTTGAAAAACTTAATTAGTAATTAAGGTGTAAGTAGCACTTGTACTAATTAATTTTTGCCAATGGCAACAAGCCAGTACCACTAAAGCGTCTGCAATTTCCAATTTAAAGGCATTGGTAATAAGTAGACTTGGTAAATTCATTGTAACTATCTATTTTGAATATACTTGTATTTATCGAATCTATTTTACTTCATAGTAAATGTTTTCCCTAATTCATGTGTGTGTGTGTGTATTTGGGTTTTTACAGACGTGAATCAATCAGATATGATTATTTACGTCTGGGGACCGACCTTTAACGTCACCATCCCAAAGACGCGATTCAGTTTCGAACCTGCGTCCTCGGCTTAATCAGTTTGTAACTTCCACTGTTAGCTGGATTACAGGCGCACGCCACAACGCCTAATTCATGTTTAATTAAATGTAATTTATACGAAGTAGTGAAATGTCCTAATAATTGGCAATTTATATTTTGTAGTATTTTCGAAATGCATTGCATATAACTAAATCATCAGTAATTAAGAAATATGCTGTAAATTCAGATAAATTGTATAAATACATAGAATTGCACGCACCCCATATTCACTATGCAAATTAACTGGTGTCAACTGGTTCAACTGGAAATATGCCCACGGACCAGTTTTCAACTGGTGCAACTGGAAATATGCCCACAGACCAGTTATCAACTGGTGCAACTGGAAATATGCCTACAGACCAGTAATTACCAAATGGTGCAACTGGAAATATGCCCACAGACCAGTTACCAACTAGTGCAAATGGAAATATGCCCACAGACCAGTTATCAACTGGTTCAACTGGAAATATGCCCACGGACCAGTTTTCAACTGGTGCAACTGGAAATATGCCCACGGACCAGTTATCAATTGGTTCAACTGGAAATATGCCCACGGACCAGTTTTCAACTGGTGCAACTGGAAATATGCCCACAGACCAGTTCAACTGGTGCAACTGGAAATATGCCCACAGACCAGTTATCAACTGGTTCAACTGGAAATATGCCCACGGACCAGTTTATCAACTGGTGCAATTGGAAATATGCCCACAGACCAGTTATCAACTGGTGCAACTGGAAATATGCCCACGGACCAGTTCAACTGGTGCAACTGGAAATATGCCCACAGACCAGTTATCAACTGGTTCAACTGGAAATATGCCCACGGACCAGTTTTCAACTGGTGCAACTGGAAATATGCCATGCACAGACCAGTTACCAACTGGTGCAACTGGAAATATGCCCACAGACCAGTTATCAACTGGTGCAACTGGAAATATGCCCACAGACCAGTTATCAACTGGTGCAACTGGAAATACCCACAGACCAGTTATCAACTGGTGCAACTGGAAATATGGAAATATGTGCATAATGGACCAGTTAGAATCAACTGGAACCAGTTGAATTTAACTGGTTCCAGTTGAAGTTAACTGGAACCAGTTGGAAATTTCAACTGGTGGTAACTGGTTTTTCCTTCTGGGTATACATTCAACAATTAATGAGAAATCATTGAAAGGGACAGCGAACATTTGCTGAGATACCATTTTCTGATGTCGGAATTATAAATCCTGATATTTTATGCGTTCTTTTATCTCATCACCTGGTCAACAGTTGCAGATTAGCGCATAACTGTTCGGCGGCTTAGAGCATGGGGTCAAAGGAGAGCGGCTTGATTCCACTCCTTCTCTATCATCTCCCTGGTTTACGTAATACGTTTAGAGACTTGATCTTGAGGCACACTTCACTGTCCAGTTTATATTCATCATCAATGGGACGCAAGCTGTGAAAATATATACAATGCTGTGTACTGAATAAGCCTCACATTCAAAGCCATGACTAAATGAGGAGACTCTGGATTAAAATCAGTTGAGTCCAGGTTAACAATAGACAGCTTAACCTCTGAGAGTCCAGTGAAAAAAATAGTTGGCTGGGAAGTCTGAAAGAACACAATTGAATGAATAGGAGCTGCACTGCTACATGCAGAAGTCCAATGGTGAACTGGTGTATGATGATAGAAAATGACAGCAAAAATCAAGCGATCAATGCAAAGAAGTGGTGACTTCATATTTCTGGCAGAAGCCATAGTTCATGGCTTTACCATTTCCTCTATGATCTTGTATAAAAATCGATATAAGAAGTCTCCTCTGAAAGCTTGAAAAATGCCAAGAAAGGGAGAGCCTGTGGGAGCAGCCATCGGCGCTGCACAACACTCTCAAGTACTATGTCCCCACTCTGTAACCTTTAGTAAATATAAACTACTTGACGAATTACCTGGTAGGAGTTGGTAGGACTTCGAGGACATAAATTGCAGAAATAGCCATGGAGGCAGCGATTCCAAACTTGCCGACCATGGCGATTGAGGTTTTGACCGCACCAGCAGCTATGAAAAAAGAAATATAAATGCAGAGGTTTCATCAGGATCATGGTTTAGTTGATACGTCACTGGATTTTGGATCAAATGATTCGCAGTTCGTGCAAAACTAAAGTTCATTAACAAAATAAGAATCTACCCTTGCCACTCTCCACTCAGGTGCAGTGAACAGGTACCTGGTAGGAAATTATCCCTGGAGTGTTAGGGCAGCTGGGCTCAAGCCATGGTAATCAAAGTACTTTGCAGGAGCCTTGAATACCCCCTTTGATTGATGGGCACAAGCTAACGGTAACCATTATTTTGTAACAAGTCTAACCGTTTAAACCATGTGAAAATAACCATGTTACAAGTTAAACAACCCAACAGCTTAATAAGTGACTATGAAGAAGCTTTTGATGTTATTTCATCACTTGCTTATAGACACAATCCTCTAGCTATACCACCGTTAGCAACGATACGAGTGTACTTACGGACGAACATGACGATAAAGCTTGCCACGCCGGCAATCACAAAGGAAGCAATGATGCTGTATCGACGACCAAACCATTCGATCAAAGGGACACAGAGCACGACTGAAACGATCTCGACAACGCCCGAAATGACGAAACTGAGATAGATGTCGACTCCGAAGCTGCCCGTGCTAAGATGGAAGCCGTAGTAGATCAGGTTATGGGTCATCCTATTAACGGTGGATTTTAGTAAAGGAATTATTATGAAACGCCATAAAAACATGATGGAGTTCAGCAATGAGCAGGATGGAACAACGATTGAGTATAGTATAAAGCCCGGTGCATACTACAAGATACCCCTTCGACACGATTTTCGTCGAAAGGGCGGTTTAAACAACCACTATCCTCCTGACTTAAATTTTAAATCATGATAAGAATACTAACAACCAAAAATTTAGTGCATTTGACTCTTCTAGTCAGAATAAAAGCCGAATCGGCTCAAAATCGTAGACAATCGAATTAGTGGTCGTACGTCACTACGATTCTGAGCGGTTGATAAGATATGGAAGTCGAAACAACCGCCATTCTCCTGATTTAGGTTCTAAATCATGATAAGAATACTAACAACCGGAATTTTAGTGCAATTAACTCTTTTAGTCAGAAGAAAAGCATCGCCTGAAAATCGTAGACAATCGAATTAGTGGTCTTACGTCACTACGTTTCTGAGCCGATTTAGCTTATCCTCTTCCAAGGAAGCATGAAATCCCTTGAAATTTCGATTTCCTTACTCATATGGTATACAGATCCTCGGTAATTAAGATTTGTTTTTACATATTTGATTTGTATCAAATGCTATTGTAATTTATTCCAAAACCGGATCGTAGTCAGATCGTGTAGTGTGCGCCGAGCTTAAGTGTATAACAGCAAGTCAAAATCTGAGGCATATTATGGTCATTTGGTGTCCCGTACGTCACATGTGCCATTTTACGTCATATTTCGGTCTCATCGCAGCCTTTGGTAGGGCCAACATAATGATTAAATTATAATAATAATGATCATAATAATGATAATAATGATCATAATAATGATAATAATGATAATAATAATAAGAATAATTATAATAACAATAATTATCATAATATCAATAATTGGGTCTGATTGACACATGGTAGCCACATGAATATTGATACTGCTTTTCCTTCCAGCCCTGTAATTTATATTACCCCAGCAATTGCGAGGTACCCATTTACACCTGGGTTGAGAGTGGCAAGTGTGAATTAATATCTTCCCAAAGGATGTTAGTGCCAGATTCGAACCCTCAACCCTTGGGCTGAGAGTCAACTGAATGAACTACTGTACTACAGCACCTACACAGGAGAATCTTAGATGTGGTCGGTAACGTACAGGACATAATAGCTTGGACTTGCCTATGTACAAAATTTATTTGGTTGTTCGACACATGTACTGTGCCGGCGGCAATTGCTCCCTGGCCGTCAATGCCCTACCCTACCTTAACTCCACACATTAACCATTGACTAAACAATACATCTTGCATGTCTAACCGTAACCCAAATGGTTCGTATTCTGCTTATACAGTTTAACCCGACCCTTGGTCTAAAATCACTTTTAGCGAAAGGAAAATGTTGACCTCAGACTAAAATTTGTTAAACCCCATTTGGAACACGAGCTTAATCCCATGCAATGTTGGATTTAGATTTTAGTTCTATGCACGGGCCAATATCATGACGAAATAAAGCCAGGATTAATTGCTTCCGGTGCATTTTTAAAGCATTAGGCCTTAAAAACAATTCGACATAATTGACATGTGAGCTTACTTAATTGGACATGCCCTACATTTAAAAAAATAGAAGTATCTCTCAAAACATCATAAAATCTCATACCGTAATGGAAAAGCTTATAACTTTATGAAATAAATCCCAATTCCCTTGTAATTGATTTCACTACATTTGTTTGTTCCATTCTAATTCACATAATTTCATATAATATTGGTTTTCATTCACAGATTCATGACCAAGGTTCACATCCATTATTTGCACAAATGTCACACTTACCAAACAACTATCATAACCATAATTCTCTTTCGGAGAACAGGTGTTCGAAAGAGATCGGTAAGATTCGTATCGCGTTTCGTGTCACCTTGTCTGTCCTACGGGGGAAAATTGTCGCAACAAAACAATGTGTTAATAATGATAAAAATATTAGTAATAATAATAATAATAATAATAATCATCATCATCATCATTACCATCATCGTAATGTTAATGAAAAAAATCACACCTGTTACTACTACTACTACTACTACTACTACTACTCCTTCTACTACTCCTACTAATTCTACTACTACTACTAGGCTCATAATAATAATAATGAAATAGTAATTATGATAATAAACATCATAATAATAATAGCAATAATATCAATAATAACAATGGAAATATGCCTTAATGCTAAATATATTACTCATTGCGGATGTAGTATCGAAAATAATATCGCTAGTGATATTCGTTTGTCTCGCAATGTGGTCAATAAGGGATCTAAAAGATCACGACCTTTCGTGCGCCGCTGCAACACTTCGTCAGGTGATAAAAACTAATGTAAGCAAGCGTGTTTTATACTCTACGGGAGGACCGGCGCGGCGGTCAATAATTCGATCGATAATTGGAACAATAACGCACAAGGCCTATTTTCGAAATATGCCTTGTTCACCCAAGGTAGCATTGTCAGTATTAATACTGGTCTCCCTGAGAACCTTGCGTTCATATTACATATCATATGTTACATACCTTTGAGTTGTAGAAGTTGTGTTGATGGAAGAAGTCATCTGTGAGTTTGACCTTATTGATCTTAGCGACCTTTCTAATGTTTATTTCAGCTTGTTTATATCGACCTTTAGAGATCTGCCATCTTACAGATTCAGGGATGAAGCTATTATAAACAGGGTTAAAAAAAGAAGAATAGTGATTAGCAATTAATCAATTAATCTTATAATAATCGTAACGATAATAGTAATAACGAAGACGACAACAACAACAAAAATAATACAACAATACTACTACTAATAATAATAATGATAAAAAATTGAAATAATGATAATAATAATTATAATTTTTTAAGAAGATAATAATAGTAATAATATATTTCTTTTTACCGGGGAAGCCCCTTCAGCATCAATGCTGTTCTCCCTGATGGCTCTGCGCTTATTACTAGCACAGCATTTGCCAGGTACCAATTTACACCCGGGTGGAGAGTGGCCAATTTAGATGAATGTCTTGTCAAAGGACAGAAAGTGCCGAGCTCTGATTAGAACCCTTGAATTGAGAGTCAAGTAAATGGACTACTATATCACACATATACCACGATTGTTTACAAAATTTTGAACAAGTGTCGTCATAATTTTTTTTTCTTTCATACTCTGTCAAAATAAACTGGTTTATTTCAATTTCATGTTTGATCAAGCAAGACAAGTGGAAAGCAATGCTACTTAAGGGTTTAGCAGCAAACAAAACGTATATTTAGGAGTCTCATTCTATTTCATTGACGATAGAGAGGTTATAGCTGTTTGTTAGAAGGTCGATGTTATTTTTTGACTTGAATAATTAATGCAATCAATTTGTACCTAGAACTTTGGAGTCGGAAGAACAATATTATTATAAACTCTGATAAAGTTTATTTTGATAGAAGTAGAAATCGTAAGAACAGGTGAGTAAAAATGAAGAAATCCTAGAAAGAGGTAAACTCACGGGTAAAAGAAGAAGAATAGGGCAAAGGTCAAATTCAGTGTTAGTAGAAGATGGCGCCAATTTCTGATCAGATAGGAATAAAAGGTGAGTAGAAGATACCCCAAGGAAAACGACACGGAGATAAAGATGCCAACAAATGCACGTCTCGATGGACCGACGAACTCCGTACCTATGGAAAGAAATAGAATATCACAGACTGGTAACTTATTGATGCCGATAAGAATAACTATAAAATCGACCTATGTAGCACATCTATTGGATCCGATAACCATAATTCGGCCAAGGAGAGCCTTTTCTTGAGATAGCTGTTATTCGAACGATTTTAGCTTAGGTTCTGGCCTAGGTATAGTGTTTAGTCCAGTGCAGTTTTAGCATTTTAGCAGAGTGAAACCTAATTGACCAATAATAGTGATCGATTGCCAATGATGTGTATAAAGGCGCTGATTATGCCGTGTGATAACTGAAAGTATATTTCTATCAAACAAGTAATTTATAGAACTAATAAAAAACACGAAATACTGAGTTTGTAAAAGTTATGAATCCAAGTTACAGTTTTGATTTGATTGATATACACACGCATATACACCTACCTACCCGCACACACACATACACATACACACACGTATATTTGGGGTCCAAATTTGTTGCCTGTTGGGCAGGTGCCCCCGCCTCCCTCTTCTCCCGCCTCCTTCATACGCCATCGTAAAGGCTCGTTCAGATATGACGCGGTTAACCGCGGGAGAGAAAGAAAAAAAAAATCGGCGCGCTTTAAACAAAAAATTGTTTACGTGTAAATGAACGGCAACTGCGTGCCAGAAAGGTACAGTGCGTAATGTAAAGCGTAATACATTTAACATCATCGTAAAAAATAACCGCTGCAATTTTTCCGGGTCATATCTGCGCGAGCCTTGATACCAATAACAGTCACACAGCCCAAACCGACTCTACACCGACCGATTCTTGGCCATTGGAAGTCTTTTGTCTGTTTGGTGTGGGTAGGGTATATAGCAACTAAGTAAGAAAGTCTAGGCTTTGCTGAGCTGTAACGAACCTATCACCGTAGAGATGAGAAGCATCCCGAAACATCCTGCAGCCTGAAAAGCCCTCAACACGACGAAAGTTATGTAATTTGGAGAAAAAGCAGCACCGACGCCGAATACAACCACGAGAACATTGGAGATGATTAAAGTTATTTTTCTTCCATATCTACAAACACAGATGAACAATACATGATTAGAGTATCTTCATGAGGAAACTATGATGCACTAGCTCTGAATACCAAAGTCCCAAATAATAATAGTAGTAACAATGATAAGAAGAATGATAGTAATGATAAAATTAATAGGTTTGATAATATAAACAATAATAATGATAATGATAATAACAATAACTATAATAATTATAACAATTAATATAATGATAATGGTAATAACAATAACTATAATAATTATAACAATTAATATAATGATAATAATATGTCCATCTATATAGTACAGTTACTATACTTTACTGCGCTTAATACAAAGTATCATATTATAACTGCGGCTGTATATAGCTGAGCCGCCATGATAAGGTTCTAAAGCATTCAAGGAGTTTCTTCATAACGGGTACCATTTACTTCACCTGGGTCGAGATTGACACCTGTGGATTAATGTCTTGTCACAAGAATAATCCCGCAAAGAGACTCGAGCCGCGAACCATATGATCCACAGTCCAGTGATATATCCACTAGATTCTACATATCTGTGATGAAATATCAGTGGTGTAGCAAGGTATAGGGGCGTTTGCCACCCCACCCCTTCCCCAAAATCGAATTGAAGCAAATCTGAATGGGGAAAATAGCACGAGATCGAGGAAGGGAAACATAGGTAGGGGATGTGGATAAGATAAGTCACCGGACTGTAAATCACAAGGTGCACAGCTTGATTCCCTGTCTTGGCAGTGACGTCCTTTGGCAAACTGTAAACCAGGTGTAGTACGTGAGTACCTGGTAAGAGAATTCTTTCTTGAATGCACTGTGCGTTAATGGGGGAGCTAAAAACAGGAAAAATAAATTCCAAAGTCCTTGGGAAACGCCGAAATACACAACGTATCAGAAATGCCCAATTAAAAAAATGGATCATTTTCATTATCATAAATCATAACGCGACAATTACTAACAGACAATGTGATAACCTGTTCATGGAAAACCCTGCCCTAATCCATCTCCCCCACCACAGATCATTTATTTAACACCAGTCCCCCCGCCCCTGTGCCTCATCAGTCATCAGCCGTCATTCAATCTAAGTCAGAAGGGCACACATTATTAACAAAATATATTCAGTTTTGAAATAGGATCTTTTTTAACTGATGAGAGAACATTTATTCGAGAAATGTTATCACTTCTTTCCGTTAATTGTTATGTCAAAAACATAATTATAAAGCCACTGAATTTTCGTTTAACGGTGTTGACATTCGGCCTACCTATCTGCAATTGCACCGAAAAGAAAAGAGCCTATGAGTACGCCTACGAAGAAGATGGATTGAGACAGATTGATCAGGTATTTCCGGTCACACACCAGGTCAAACTGCAAGGAAATCCAAAAGAAATTACCAACTATGTCATTTCATTGCTGATGTTGATACAATTTCTTACGCATATCCGTTAACCCTCAGATGGGAGGAATTGCCTTGAAATGAAAAAATAACAAATGCCCGTACCCTTCTCCAGATAATAAATAGCTCATATTTATATTCTTATCATAATGATTGCTTACTTACCATCAAATAAAAATGTCTATTTCAGAAATGTTAACAATGGCTTGCCGGATTAGTAAATGCATATTTGAAAGGCAAGGTTATTGCTTTCATCATCAAGCTCTTTTTTTAAAGATCTTCTATTGAAAGTTTGACTTTCACTTGGTCAGAAATAATCAGTCGTTATTTGTGCATCTTGAGTTGCCACCACTTTCTGTTGAATTGCTTATACTTTCCTTCAAATATGAATTTAGTCAAATCAACCATAACCCTATGTGTGTCACAATTATTGTTAACACATGTAAGATCAAATCACTCTTTGCAGCCAATCTTTTACATGTCAGGAAGGGCTTATATAAGTATTAATATATGTCTAATGAAAAGTCAACACTAATCGTGCAAGAAATGTAATCTTTATTACAACATAAGAGTGAAGAAGAAGAAGAAAACGTCAACGACGACGACGAAGAAGAAGGAGAAGAAGAAGGAAGAGGAGGAAGAGGAATAAAAATAAATGTTTTAGGTCTACCGACTGGGTAAGGGTGTATGCTGATAACGCCCTGTCGTGCACCCATCCTTGATCACATGACATGACGTCATAGCGAGATCCACTCTGATTGGTGTTTTCCGCAAAGTACGCCATCGCATCACTTAACGATACCTGGGAGACATCGTACTTGTGACATTGATCGTATACAATCGTATCGTCGTCTGCTACGGAATGTGGAATGCTGAGATATTTTTTGTAGAATGCGCAATCGCTCTCATTTAATCCTAACCCAGTGCAGTCAGCATTGTTCCATTCAGATTCAGATACCTATGCAAGAAGTAAAAAATAAGCATCAAATTCAAACCGCATCTTTCGTTACAGTTTAGTCTTATTCATAAAAATACAAAATGCATGCGAATTGCTTTTGTAGTATTCTTTGTCTCCTGCATTGCAGGCCGTTAAATTAATAAGCGCACAAGGGAGCTGTGAATTGGTATAGCAGTAAAGTACATTGCTTTGCAGTGGTGTAGGTAGCCAGAAGTACGACCCCGATCCCATCGAATACCCCCTCCCCGCCCAAAAGGAGGGGAGAACAGTAGAGAAAATGTAAGGAAGAGGGAGAATGACGAATGAGGAAGATGAAAAGACCTCCTCCCACTCATTCCCCTCTCCCGGTCCACAGACCGATTATTAAAGACGATGTTTCCCCTCTAGCGAGGCTAACAGACATGAAAAACACGTCCCATTAAATGGGGGAGGAGCCGCGGGGATATCTGGGACAGTTGAAGGGCAAGTCTACTCCAAAAATACTTACTTTCAATAGAAGCAGAGAAATCAGACAACCAATCAAAAAAAGTTTGAGCAAAATAACTAATAAGAAAGTTATGAGTTTTTGAAAAAGTATGTAAAACTATGGAACAATGAAAATCACTACACAAATTGCCAATTTGGTTATCAGTTTGTGACGTCATGTCCTCACTATTTGTCAATTGCTTTATATAGTTTAATCCCATCAATTTCGCTTTTTATCCCCCAAAACTTGATTTCCCCATGCCTTAATTTGCCCAGGTTATATGATTTGTATCATATTGTTTGCATGATATTTCACAAAATCCTTTATGAACTTTAAAGAATTGATACTATTTTCTGAATATTGTATATTCATAAGTATTGATTTTTATATAAATAGTTTATCAAAATTCACATTTTTCATGATTTAACTGGAAAAATATTAATCTATATTAGTGCATCCACACAAAAACATATTACTATCAATCTATCTTGGATGCTGGTGTGAAGAAATAAGGTCCTTAGGGGAAAATAGGAAATTTATATTATCAATATAAAGAAAATAATTAGTGGATAATGAGGACATGACGTCACAGACTCAGTTTTTCATGTCATTAAAAATTCTTTCTTATTAGTTATCCGATTTTGCTCAAACTTTTTTTGATTGGTTTGTCTGATTTTTCTGCTTCTATTGAAAGTAAGTTATTATCTATATAGCCTCAGGGGGTCTTGACTAGACTGTTCTTCTAATGTTTAGTGTCAGTTGGTCAAGCCCAAAACAATTATGTGAGCATCGTTCCTCCCTTACACTCTATCTCCCATATGTTTTGTGTATAATTTTCGTGCGGGGCGATTTTTATTTTAACACGCAAATTGCATAGGCAAATTGAGCTGCAATGAAGTCGCTCGAGTCGACCTATGTGACTTTCCAAAATGACGTCATCGGGTCTAAGAATTTGTCTTATCTGTCGTCTAAGCTAAGACAAACTGCTTTATGTGTTTAGAATACGGCTAAGGTGACTTTCTTAACCTAGACAAATTCTTAGACATTTTCTTAGACTTAAGAAAAATGGCTAAGACCCCGTTTACAGTGAGCAAAAAGGCCGGGCCGGGCCGGGCCAAGCCGCGGCCGGCCTAGCACTGTAAACGCGCAAAAGGCCCAGGCTTTTCTCACTGTGCGCACGCAGGGCCAAATACGCGGCCGATTGCAGGGCCAACTGTTACCCCGGAAGTGAAAGGATCATTACTTTCTTAACCTAGACAAATTCTTAGACATTTTCTTAGACTTAACAAAAATGGCTAAGACCCCGTTTACAGTGAGCAAAGAGGCCGGGCCGGGCCGGGCCAAGCCGCGGCCGGCCTAGCACTGTAAACGCGCAAAAGGCCCAGGCTTTTCTCACTGTGCGCACGCAGGGCCAAATACGCGGCCGATTGCAGGGCCAACTGTTACCCCGGAAGTGAAAGGATCATTACGTCATAGGATAATCACGCAAATTCACTGCAAATATCCCGTGACCGGATTTGCACTGTGACCCCCAGCGCGGACCCCAAATAATCGTTTGTTTACATGCAGAGCGCCAATACGACAAAATATTGAAAGGTTACAATTTAGGCCGCGGCCGAGCCTGCCACTGTAAACGCACAAAATTGCGGGGCCGAGTAGGCCTGGTTCGGCCCGGCCCTGGTCCTTTTTCTCACTGTAAACGGGGTCTTAGAAGTTTATAGAATACGGGCCCTGGACCCCACGCCAATTTACATTCCACCCGCTTCGCTCGCCACGCTCTACCTGATCGTTAATAGGGACTTTTAGATTTACACGACGAGAACGTGGACTGCCACGTGTGCCAATCTTTCAAGGCACTGGCCCGTGCCCGGCAGTGCCTTAATGCTAGGTTTACACTATGTTCCCGGCGGCCACGGCAGCCCCGTTTGCCCGAAACGTAGTGCGCCGTGGGATTTTGGCCATTTTTTTCTCTGTATCCAAGTTTTGTTAGGTCTTGTCAAGTTTTCTCACGGTCTATCACGGTATCCGGGCTGCTGAGTCCCGGAGGCTCAAAGGCGCACTACGGTTCGGCCTGCGGTCTACCACGGATGCCAGCACGTTCCCTCCCGGCCCGTCACGTTCCGATGGGGTCCCTTACGTTTATCACGTTCTGATCAAGGTCTGCCGAGTTTTTCACGTTCTGTCAAGGCTTTCTACGAATGAAACGTGGACTTCGTGCAGTTTTGGAGCACGTTTGTGCCCACGGTACAAAAAGGAAGGCCTCCCATGAATGAAACGCCGATATCATAATACCAAAAAGAGCCTTTAATTTTCTCCAACTTATTCTCCTACATAAATCATCCATATTTTACGGAATTCTGGCCTATTATAAGAAGAAAAAAAACACATAAGCTTGCATTCATTTTATAAGAGATGAACACAAAAATTAGGAAAATGTTCACTGGTCTGGTCTGGTCTGGGAGGGGGTTTGCTGCCAGTGCCGGTCCAGAGGCTCCCTTGGATGACGGGCTAGATGCTGTCCCGGAGGCTCTCCGTAGCCTACCAAGTCCGGGGTTGTTGTCCATAAGCTGGTGCTGGTGGCTGTGGTTGTACCGGCCCGAACTGATGTCGGTCTCTGGTCTGAAACATGATTGCCGTGACCGCCGGGAACATAGCGTAAACCTAGCATAAAAGGACGTCACATTACCTTAAAAGGATGTCACCGTGGCAGTCCACGTTCTCGTCGTGTGAAATCTAAAAGTCCCTAATACTCCACTTTGAAAAACGTTCCGCGTGGTCTGCATGTAACATGCTCATTGCTCATTACGCCACTGACCCTGAAAGGTGAGCCCCCTTGAATGCCCCCCTCCCCAATCCAAACTGCTTTCGGCGCGCCTGCTCGTACGTGTAAAGGTCATTCGAAACGCGATAACTTTATGATGTTTACACGGTGCAAAGGAAACAGTGGCGGACGGGGTATAGATAGATAGATAGTGAGATAGGGTGTTATCATATTATATTCTGCATCCTCTTCTTTAGACTATTTTTTTTCTTCAAAATAGCTCAATATAATTAATTTGCAATCATTGAAGGGAAGGCCTAAATTGTCATTAAACTTGAAAAACAGTGCTGAGGTAAAGATAATACAACAATAATTATTGTTTACTCAGAATATCATAAAATATGGATCATTTATGGATGACAAGGTTCTGTCTTAGGACCAACTCTGTTTTTAATCTATATAGATGACTTGCCAACTGTGACAAATTATTTCAATTTCAGACTATTTGCAGATGATTCTAATATATTTCATACTTTTCCCAAAGGTGTAGATCAAATAGATGAGTCTGAAGTAAATGAAAATTTAAAATCAATACAGAATTGGTGCACTGCAAATAAGCTTACTATCAATGCGTCAAAAACCAATTTCATGTTCTTTAGTAGCCGTCGAAGAAAGGCCGTGCTTAGAGGGAGAATAAAAATATCTGAGGCAGAATTAAGAGAAGTGGAGGAAGCGACATTTGTTGGCATTACCATTGACAGACATTTAACATGGAATTCACATATAAAATCTGTTAATGACTGTATACGGAGAAAGGTCGGTATCCTCTTTAAATTACGGCACTTTGTCCCTAAACATATATTGATACTGTTGTATAAAGCTCTGATACAGCCACATATTACATATGGCATCGAGGTTTGGGGTAGTACTTATAAATCACACCTGAATTGTATATTTTATACTCAAAAGATGGGTGTACGTGCTATAACTTTCAAGCCACATCGTTCTCATACTAATGCACTGTTTCATGACCTCAAATTGTTGAATGTTTTTAAATTGCATAAATTATCTATTTGTACTTTTGTGTTTGATTTGATAAATGAACGATTGCCTCATTCCTTAAAACATTATTGCAGTATGATACAACATGAATATTCCACAAGACAAAAAACGGGTCGACAATTACGTCTTCCTTTATTCAAAACAGACCAAGGAAAGTTTTCTGTTTCGTTTGTTGGAAGTAATTTTTGGAATATGCTTCCTACAGATCTAATAATTGAGAGATCAAGAACCTCTTTTCGTAAAAAACTTACAAAATTACTCTTGGGTGAAAACCACGAATTATAACCTTGTAATTATATAGATGTATATAGCAACCAGTCTCTTCTTTTAAATTGTAATATTATACACAAATCTTATTTATAGGATTTGGAAACATATTGTGTATTTTTCAATGAACTTAATTTCAGGCTTTAGATAACGAGAGTCAGACTCGACTAGCACATGTGCTATTTTTGACTCTATTTTACCATCGATCACAAACTCATTGTAAATAGTCATTTATTGTTTTACTCTTGACACTAAAATTACTTATAACTGTTTTTTATTATTTTTATAATGTACATGTATATCGCTGTAGAATATGTATTTTTATAATTCATGTCATGTATTTATGTTATATTGACATTGTCATTGTACATATATATCTTTGTTTCAATGTTTCAATGGTGGTGAATAAATAAATTCAATTCAATTCAATTTAAAATTCATAGGTCCGTCAATTGTAGATAAACTCTCTATAAATTATGTTTATGTGACGTACCTTAATATTTTCGTTTTGACATGTCTCCTCACGATACATAAAGTAAACTATAGTGTTTTTCGACCTTCTCCAACAAAAGTAAATAACAGTCGCAAAACGCTTGTATACATAAATTTATCTTATTCAGACCTGCAAATGATGGAATTACGAAAATTGTAGTTCTTGACTCGACTTACCTGGCACCAATGGTCTGACGAACCTGCCAAGAAAACCACAGCAAGAACATTAGCAGCAGCTGGGAACCAAAACATAAAAACCAATGCATAGGTGATCTTTTGGTAGATACCAAACTCTCCTAGAGTAAGAAGGATATCGTCAAAAGCCATGTTATTTATCGGAGATGAGTCGGGTATATGATATGGTAGCGAGAACTGTGCTTCAAAGCATGCTCACAAACGGTATCAATCTGTGTGCATGCGCACTCGACACGTTCTGTATAGTGCTTGCAGTGGCGGATCCAGGGGGGTGGGGCCCCTCCTAGAAAAAACAACAGGGTAAAAACACCCTTTTTTTGTAAAAAAAAAGAAGATGGGCTCCCGCCCCTGGCGCAAGGGGGAAGGGGGGTAGTGGTAAAAAAAAAAAAAAAAAGGAGGCAAAAAAGAAAGAAATTGTACTCACTATACCCCCTCCCCACTGAGCTAAAAAAATCGACCGGCACGATTTTTCAATTTTCAATTTTCGGAGGCAAATTTTTTTTTTTAATTTGCTCACTACCCCCCTCCCACACTGAGCGGAAAATCGGCCGGCACGGTTTTCAAATTTTGGCACGAAGTGGGCTCCTTTTCGGACCCCTCCCTTGCCGCCGGCTGGATCCGCCCCTGAGTGCTTGGTATGTTATGTGCTTATGTTCAAACGATTGAATAGTGCCTGTGACCCTGCTGTGACCTGTTAGCAGCAACGTGTCTACAAACGCTTACTTATCTTGATCAATTTCACGTTCGCGATGGATAACCCATTCAATATCTAACAGTAAGAGACAAAACTGTTTGCTAAAAACAGATAAACTGATTGTTTTAACAACAAATGCTAATTTACCTGCGTTTTAAGAGTTTGAATACTCATACCTAAACATGTATGTGTTTGGATTTTCGGGACAAAAACATGTACACAAACGCTAAAAATGTTACAGTGTGGGCAATATTCATCCTCAATGCTCAGATAATACAAAGCAAAAACGAAATAAAAATAAACAAGGTGGGTACCCAAAAGGAAAATATGTCTATTAAACACTACGTGATACTTTCATCTTTGATTGGAGGGAGGGTAGAAACAGAGAAGGAAAGAGAAAAAAGGGAGAGAGAAAGGGAGAGAGAAAGGGAGACTCCTTCCCCCGAAACAATAAATGGGGATTTTTTTCCTTCCTCAAGCCAATTGAATCATAGTTTTGACCAGTGATGGACGCCGTGTGATTCTTACACAGATGGCCGACATCAGCACGGTTACGTCATCTTCACAAACAAGAATGGAGATTATCGACTATTATCGCGTGTAATATACCTGGAATGTTATTTGCATGGAAACTGGATTAAACTAAATTAGTCCATCTCTTTAAAGGTATTACAAGTTTTGGTACGGGATCATGAATTTGGTTCAATTGAACATATTGGAAGCATATGCGATTTTACAATATTCAATGATCGTTGTCGCGGTTGAAATCGAGTCTAAAGTGATGAAATTGTAATTAATAAACTCTTGTGTTGTATAGCGCCCTCTCAAGACTGATATTACTTTAGCTTTAAAACAATGTTTCTTGACTACAATCGACCGATTTGCTATTCCCGTTTGGAAATTATATATCGGAACTGCATATTCTGATATTTTCATGGACGCAGCTACCATGGAATGGCCTAAGGCGCTATTTGAAATATTTAAAATTTACCGGGAGCACCGGTAAATTTTGAATATTCGATTTGCTCGAAAGCAGAAGTGTTTCAGGGGCTACTTGTTTTTGTGCTTATAATACATCCACAGGGGCATGCAAATTTATCAACAATTTAAAGAATTACTATCAATCCAATTTCAAAATTTCCCAAACTTTGCATTACCTTTAAGCGTCTTATTGTGCATGGAACGCTGTACGCTTCGATGAAACTTCTTTATGTTGAAAGCACTGGACTCTCCATGCCTCGGATTGCGTTGGGTTTTGTTTGCTCTACACTTTGTATAAAGTTAAGCCATTGTGCTTAGATTCTTTCTTTAGTATAACATTCCAAGGGCGGCGATTACTTTTCATGACCGAGTGGGGGGCTAGACTATTAACGATCAGGTAGAGCATGGGTAGAGCAAAGCGAGCGAAGCAAATGGAGCGTAAATTGGCGTGGGGTCCAGGGGCAAAGGGGGGTCAAGGGGCAGAGCCCCATGAAGCTCAGGGGTTTTAGGCATTTAATTACGGTCAGATGAGTATATTTTGATACCTTATTCGGGACACTGGCATGCAGTGCACTTATTGGTGTGGGGTCCAGGGGGTGGAGCCCCCAGAAGCTCAGGGGCTTTAGGTATAACATTTCAATCAGATGATCATCCAGTGGCCGCCTTAGGGCCCTTGGTGGGGTCCAGGGGGCAGAGCCCCCGGAAGCTCAGGGGTTTTAGGCATTTAATTACGGTCAGATGAGCATCCAGGGCCCGCCTTAGGGCACTGGTGCGGTCCAGGGGGCAGAGCCCCTGGAAGCTGAGGAAAAAATCATACCATTTCAGCAACATTTGTAAATCAACTGGTATCGAATTAGAAATAAACCACGTTTGAATTATATTGGGGGAGGGGCAACTGCCCCAAAGCCCCCTATTAGTACGACAGTGCGAGGGAGCATAGCGAACGAGAGGGGTGAAGGTGACGGAAGTGACTACCCCCTCACAGGTTTTTGAGGTTTTGTTGTATTAACAAATAAAATTCCTTAGCAAAACCATAGTGTAAAAACAAGCAATATACTTTTTTCACACTTCGCTTTTCTACAATATTTACCTGTACATTTTGGAGGATATTATGCGAGGGAGCGTAGCTAACGAGCGAGAACATTTCTGCATTTGTATTTGTCTAAACGCTGCATTCTTGGGCCCTCCAGAGCCTATAAGTGTGTTGCAGTCTCTAGTAAGTATTTGCTATACATTTTTTGTGTGCACTTTTTCAATTTTTCCGGGGGGGGGACGATCCCCCCTAAACAAAAATCGAGGGGGCGTGTCCCCCCTCGTCCCCTCGGGATCGCCGCCCCTGTGACATTCAGTTTATATATATTGTTAGAACGTTGTTGATACCAGCTTATTCCAATACAAATACGTTTTGTTGGAAAACCACTTTATTCCTCAGGACTAATTGTTAAATACAATTGTCTCTCACTGCCTCCCGCTATATTGGGAGCGTGTGATTGTATTCGATAAAGACTTAGCACAATAAAATCCTGGCCTATAATTATCTATTCTACGCGCACTTTCAAACTTTCATTCCCTTCGGGTGCTTTATCATTTGCGTTTTATAATGAATGTTGTTTAAACTTCATGTGTCTTGTTGTGGTGTGCACAATACAGAATCGTTGATATATTTTATCTTTTATAAGGATTATTTATAATATATATTTGTTAAATTTATGTTTCTTTGTTTTAATGTATAGCCAGCACGGTAAAAGTGTGTAATATAATGAACTATGCGGTAAAGGTCTGATTTTTTACATTACAAATGCTTGGATGTTTATTAACCAAAGTGACATTTCAGCATTATCTATTGTTTTTACAAGCAGATCTATTTATAATTTATGTATTGAACACTAAACCAAAAAAAAAATTTAAAAAATTGCCCCGGAAATTGAAAAAAAATGGGGGGCCCAAGCCCGTCGGCCCCCTCCCCGTGGATCCGAGCCTGCTTCTTAGTGTATTCCAATGGTCTTAATTTTCCTATTTTTGTTATGGGTGATGTCAATTGTAATACTTTGAAAACTCCGTTAGAAGGGGCAACCAAGAAATATATCCAAATCAATAATATATATATTGTTTAAACCAGATCAATACGGCTGAATGTACAATAATAACTAACAATTATGCCTCTTTGATTGATCGCATGTTAACAAATTATGATGAAAAAGTTAAGTCATTTGGTGTAATTCATAATGATTTGAGCGCCCATTCCATGAGTTATTTGGAAATCTCCTCAAATACAAACTTCTGAATGTGTTACTTTAGAAAATCAAAAGGGATTGATCATGAATGATTTAAGTCTGACTTACAAAATAATAATTGTATGGCTATAGAACGTATTGATGAGTTTAATAAAGCTGTGTGTAAATGGGAAGAGCTGCTGTTGGAAATTGTGGATAAACACATGCCGTTAAAGACAAAGCGAGTAAGGAAGACCCATTTGCCATGGATAGATGAACTTATTTTTAGTCTTATGGATGAAAGGGACTAAACGAAAGACAAAGCAAAGTTTAACAAAAGATGGTGAATTGTGGAAAAATTACAAGAAATCAAAGAATAAAGTTACATCTAAAGTTAGAAAAGCTAAACGTAAATATTACTGTTAAAATTTAACTGGAAATCAAAATCGTAGCAAATCATGGACATTGTTGTCATCCATAGTCCCCAACAGTAGCTCTTCATCGTCAGAACAAGATGTAAACCTTAGACTGGACATTCCAGTATCGCCAAAACTAACACAAGATTTTACACTTTCTGTTGTTACCGAAAAAGAGGTATTAAATTAATTAAGAAAATTACCAAATAAAAAATCGGTTAGTGTAGATGGTATTTCTCAATTTATTTTTAAGTTAGCCGCTGATGAAATTATAAAACCAATAACATATTTGATAAATAAATCAATCAGAGATGGGGTTATGCCTGACGTAATAGCAAGAATTATACCGTTGCATAAGAAGGGTGGCAATTATAACCAAGATAATTATAGGCCCACTTCGTTATTGCCATGCATCTCAAAGCTTCTCGAAAGAATGGTACAGAAACATCTCATTCAACATTTAAATGTGAACGACATTATATTTGCACACTAATCTGGTTTCAGAACAAACATTCAACGTGCACTGCGCTTGTCAGAGGGACCGACGACTGGTTAAACGCAATGGACCAGGGACAATACACAGGGTCAGTCTTTGTTGATCTACAAAAAGCCTTTGATTTGGTGGATACTGAATTACTGTTGCAAAAGCTCTTACTAATTCAGGCGTCACATGTGAATCGTTTCAATGGTTTAGGAGCTATTTGGTTGATCGAAAGATAGTGACTTGTATTAATGATGTAGTTTCTAATGCATTAGCATTGACCGGTTGGGTGCCTCCGGGCTCTCTACTGGGCCCATTATTGTTCGTCATATTTTTTAATGATATGCCTCATTCTTTTGAAAAATGTAAAATACATCTATATGCTGATGACCGTACACTGTGTTATAATACTCACATACCAATCCGTCTGTTGTACAGTCAGTTCTCAACGAGGAACTAACTCGATAAGATAATGGATATCTCGGAATAAACTGAAGATTAACTACAGCAAGACCGTGGGTATGTTAATTGCAACAACAAAATTGCTGAAAAAACAAGATAAATTAGTTTTGAAAGTTCGGGGGAGAGATATAATCAAAATGCATAACACAAAATACCTAGGGGTCATCATCGCTTCAGAATTGAAATGGAACATTCATATTGAAAACGTGTGTAAGAAAATTGGAAAAATGGTTGGATTTCTTGGTCGGTTGAGACATTAGGTAAATGAAACTAATTTGAAAATTATATATCAATCTGTTATTCTCCCGCATTTTGAGTATGCAGACAATGTATGGTCGTCATCTTCTAATAAATATCTTGATCAGTTACAGAAACTCCAGAATAGAGCGGGGAGGATCATTTTAAAGATAAATCGGCAATCATATATATATATATATCCAATCAATAATTGCATGATATCCTAAAATGGGACACTTTGTCCCTACGGCGTACTAAACACATGCACATTATGATGTTTAAAATACTGCATGGCCTGACTCCTAATTATATGAATGAAAATGTTTTTTTAGAGCTACTAGATATACACTTCGAAGTCAATATAATCTTGCCCTTCCTAAACTAAGGACAAATTATTGTGAAAAGAACCTTTGTCTATATAGGTTCAGTGTTGTATAACGTGTTACCATTGACGTTACGCACTAGCTTGTGATAGTACATTTTCTTCCTTTAAGAGACATTTGACAGAAAGCCTATATGAACCTAGATCATTGTAGATCATTGTAGATGTTTTTATTGTAGCAATAATGTAAACCTTATATTGAGACTTTAGTGACCGTATAGAGCATATCGAGTAATTGCATTTATTTTTAGTTTACTTCACACAATTCTGTTTCTATAAATACTAGTTTTTTTTCTCTACTGTCTGTCCTGGATATTTAATTTCTTACTTTGCTTCGAAATTTATGTTTTGCCATTTTTCTTTGTCGTTTGTTTATGTATATTGTATTGTTTCACTGTACCATTTCTGGTCCCCATAGAAGACCAGCGGCATCATAACGATACCTCTGAATATGGGCTATCCAGTCGTTAATTTTATCTTGTTATTCATAATTCAATTCGTTATATGAATGCATGTTGTCTTTTTTATACGGACCCGATCAGCATGTCGAAATCATTGAATAATGGAACCAGCTATGAGAAAAATGTAAGGATATATGATTGGTGAATAATTGAATTGAAAACTATTTTGTAATTTGAATTGGTACATACATGCGCATTAATTTGACAATTTTCTTGGACCCATAACATAGCTTATATAACATAATTCCCATAACGTATTTCAAATAATATTTCTCATAATCACGCAGATAAATAAAAAGTATTATGAATAATGTATGGTTTAATTCAAAACCATTTGAACTTTGAAGTTCATTAATGCGTGTGCATTATGTAAACAGTTTTCTGTTATGAAATATCTTATAATAGCTTGTCATGTTTAAATAACAATTACAATACATACGATATGATAATGTATTGTAAACAGCGTTAAAGTACTATATTATCTTCTTAAAAATACACTGCCAATTACCCAGGGGCTGGCTAGTACTGAAGTTTGGTTAGGCTGAAACTATGAAGTAGATGATGTACATGTATTCCCAAATCTTCACATAGTTATTTTCATTATCACGATTCTGATTCGCTGAAATAATGAAACCCAGTATCGTCAGGAGTGACGTCTCTTCTTGGATAAAAAATAACCTTTCTCTGTATTTCTGTATTGTAACATTTTGCGAGCTAGCGAAGCGAGTCGAAAATCGGTCATCTCGGCTGTCGCCATAATCCCTCTCGTGGCATGAATAATTTAAAAAGTCGTTGATAATTCAAACTAATTTTCATTAATTTCCAACATGTCATTATAAAGCTCATTAGAAGAGAATTTTCAAGTAGGCTAACTGACATAAGGGATATACCTGACCCTATAGAACGTTACTTTTGACTAAAGGATACATTTTAAAGTTTGGAGCCTATGGGAACACTCTCATCGAAAGTAACACAAAAGGAAGATTGAGGACCTCAATTAAGTTTCTAGACGGATCCTTAAAATTTCATAAAGCTTGTCACTCTTGTTGAGCACATTGCATTTATTATAATGATCAAGTATTGAAGCGAAGTAGCCAGTAGATCGGACAAAAATAAAAGTCAAAACAAAACAAAACACAAACTCCCAAATATTATTCTACGTTTACAATGAATTGTGCTTCGAATGGGAAGAATAGCATAGAAGAGAGTATAGGTCTACACTCTTCCAAAAAGTGAAGAGCTTAATTCCAAAAAAGGCCAATTCTACTTGTGACCGAAATTGTGTTTTGTTTAGATGAATATTTGCATCTGACACACGAGAATCAAATACAATATAATGCATTTTAAATATATTTGTCAAAAGGGAGACAATTTTGATTACAAATTTTAGTTTAATTCTCAAAGGAGTTAATCCCTGTGGCGATCGATTACGAATTGTTCATTTCAACCACGTTTCCTAAAGCTACGTTTTACGATTTGTGTTGTATATGGGCAGTTACCAGTATATACGATCATTGCAAAATTTCAATAAATTTTACATTTTCATTAATCAAATTGTTTTAACGAATATTTTTGGATTGAGCTTTTTTCGAAACGAATCCTCTGAAAGTGTTTTTTCTAAAAGATTTAATTTTTTTCAATTTGTTTGTCAATAACCAATAAACATCGGAAATGGTGATAAACTATGGCAAGTTAGCAGTATTAATGTGTTTCATATTGAACTTGAATCGTTAAAATGGGTTAAACGTTTAAAAAAGAGAGAGTCGACCACAGATTCCTCCCAAAAGGGGCTAAATCCACAAATATTAAAATTATAAAAAAATTGTGAAAAAATAGAATTCATCGCTAGATAACAAAAGTTATGTAAGGCAATATTCCTACTATAAATTAAAAAAAAGAGAAAGAGGTAATTAAAAAACCTTGATTAAGTCAATTGCACTAAAAGTGGATTTATCCCCTTTTTAAATGAAATTCTTTAAATTCAAATACTAAAATTTGACCATACCTAAAATTGAGGGGGGGGGCTATTTATTAATCGCTTTAACGATATATGACATTTTTGCAACGTCGCCTTTGTGATGTTTTAACATGTCATATAATTCAGTACGCAATAAATATAAAACATGAAAATATAGACATTGTTTGCTCTTTGAACGTGCAGTAAACCGAGGCAGTGATCTTAAACAATATAAAGATGTTGTGGTAGAATATTACGTGGATCTGAATACGAGGGTGGGGGGGGGGGATTGACCCCTCCCCCAACTCCCTTTGAAAAAAAGTAATCGGTTCTGCATGTTTTTGAGGAATCGTAGATTTTCGCGTTAAAAAAAAAAATTACCTTTAGTTACCCCTTCTGTTAATATATTATGCAGCGATGGGAATACCCACCTGAAAGTTGACATAGGGTCGGGCGTCCTTGAGTCAACTACTAAACTTAGATTTTAAAAATGCACACCAGTGCTTCTGTTTACATAACATTGTATGTGTACCGGGTTACAGCATACTTCAAGTGCGGGTTCAAAGAAAATCACAAATATGGCAAATAACATATTACTAGAAACTGGTAAGCTAATAGATGGCCATCGTACAAGTTGTAGGTCAACTACAAATCGGATGATTTATAAAAATACAAATAAAACCACCTCCATAGCATCTGGGATATGCGAGAGATTCGCCAGAAAAATAACGATGTTTTAATGCCGTCACAATATGAACCAATCCTGCCCAAGCAGACGACATCCCATAAAGAATGAACATAATTGCAATGCTATTATTTCTCAAATTATAATGAGTTTAGTCTATATAAATGTGATGGAATTTTACACCATTCAAAAAGGGATATGACCCCGATTCTGATAACTAAATTCTTTTGTTTGTAAATACACAGGATAGGGGTTAATGAACAATCAAAGAAACCACACTTTCAAATTTAAAACCCCAGGAATGAAAGCATGGACGCATTTGTTCCCTCTTTAAACGCCGAACATACCGCGGTGTATGCAGCTGAAAATACAATGGCGTCTTATTTTGTTTACAAGCGACGGATTCCTTTATTTTTTTATCGCTGCATTTTTCATCAAAATAATACCATGCGCGGGGTTTAGAGTGAGGCAATAGATTAAACATTTAGTCTGACGGTAGTGAAGTAAGAGAAATAACTGAAGAGAAGACGACGAAACAGGCACTGAAAATGTGTGAGATGTCATGGGACATCGTCTGCTTGTGCAAATCATGTTCAACATATGACGTCACACATCTCAGCAGCGATCGGAGAGCATTTCAGGTGCTATGTCGGGGCTGTATTTAAGAGTTTTGTAATTCATAATAATCATTACTTCGAATGTTTCCGAGCATGGAATTTTGATAACCTTGTCAAATCAAAGTGTTACCTTTGCAATAATGACAATAAAGTTAGTTTTAAAATCAATGAACCTGATCTTTAAGTGTATAAACGGGACAAAGTACAACATTGCTATATATGTATTAAAAGAATGCATTGTTCGCTTTAATGAGAGGTTAGCTGCTCAACGGGAAATTGTTATTGTTTCGGTTTAAGTGGTTATCATTCACGATTTCAAAACCAAACAGCAACATACAGGAATAAAAACATAATGGAAATAACAGTGTTTAACATACATAGTAGAGGTGTTGTGGTCGAGTGGATACGTCACCGGACTGTCGATCACAAGGTCCGCGGTTCGAGTGCCGCCGCGGCACTAATGTCCTTTGGCAAGACATTGATCTACATTTGCCACACTCAACCCAGGTGAGGTAAATGGGTACCTGGTAGGATTATTCCTTGAAATGCACTGTGCGCTGATAACGGCTGCCGGAGCTAAAGCTAGGGTAATAATTTCCAAAGCTCTTTGGAAGCGCATAGAAATGTTATTTCATAACGTATTATGCGCTATACAAGAACTGAACTATTATTATTATTCCTTTAACGTTCTCACTCACTTCCTGGACCGATCTATATACTATTACCAGTCTCTTTTTATGTAAAAGATTATATCATGTTTTGTGTGGTTTTGAATAAAATAAACTTGAACTTGAACTTAGACCGATCTAGGCTAATTAGGTTTTCCGGAGAGTCATACGGAAACGTTGTATCATCCGCTCAATCTGACTTGCGTGCATAGAACAAATGACCATTTTTGCATGAAAAAGTGAAGTTGTCTATAAAAAAAGTGCGTTTTTCCAGCATTGGGATGCCCGGGAGTCACTTTGGTAACCTTTCAAAAAGTATAATATGAAAATCTAATATGCACTTTCTCTGTACTTTTGTCGGATAAAATATAGTAATCCAGCACAAGGTCGTTTCTTTTTGCGTTTGAGAAGAGCAAAATAGCGAGTTTCAATTGCACATCATGTTATCAAATAGAATTAAAGACTTAAGATACAACTCCCTTTTCTTTTAAATAAAATTATATCATATAATTATATTTCACGGACCCAACTCCCTCTTTATACTAAGTTGTACTTTATACCTAATTTTCTAATAACTAATTTTTGTTTACATGCTATAGTCCGTGGGCCAGTGGGGGCTACCGTGCACCCCCCCTATGATCCTACTTCTTGGGTGTCATTTTGTTCATTGGGATCCATTTCATCAGAAAAAAGATGTTCCCAAGAAAAAAACTCATTTAGACATTGTTTTTTTGCCCCTTAATTGAAAATATGCAAATATATCAGTTTTTCGTGTTTTGCACACTTTTTTAGGTTCTGCGAATTATGTGCTTACATTTTACCCTGTTTCTCAGCAGATATAAATCTAATCTCCACCAAATTAATAAACAATCTTGGTAAATCATACAGCAATAGGTAGACAAAATTATTTTAATATATTTTATTGTTTTCAATTATTAATGATGCCATAAATTTGCATATAATTTGATATGCAAATTTCTGTCTCAAAACCTGTCAAAATCGCCTGAAAGTTGTATTTTGTCTGCTATTATCATGAAATAAGTTTTCTAACCCCCTAAATTGGTGTAAAATTATTCTTTAATATGTTATCTGATGTTTCCCACACAAATGTCAGTATCAGTCAACTCATACCCCCGGCATAGACTTCCTGCCTACCTGCCTACAGTGTTTTCATCTGTTAATAATAATAATAGTTCGTTCTTATATAGCGCATTTCAAGACCGCAAGCCCTCTCAAAGCGCTTTACAGGTACATATATTATTATCCAGGTCATCGCATTCAGGCTGACCCGCACACAATATATGCACATTCTCCACTCCCTGGGGAGCATTCCAGCCAGACATCATTTTTACAAGCGCACACTTGCTCATCTAACCACATTAACTTTCGCATCCTACCGGGTACCCATTTAACACCTGGGTGGAGAGTGGCAAATGTAAATCAATGTCATTAGTGCCATTAGGACATTAGTGCCGCGGCAGGACTGGAACCACGGACCTTGTGATCCACAGTCCGGTGACATATCCACTCGACCACGACACCTCTGTGTTACACCTGTCTTGGGGTGTACGAGCTAAATGACTTTGTAATTCTCTCTCTCAATGTATGGATTTACTTGAAATGTATACTACATTGCGTTCTGCTGCATTATTATTAGAAAAACATTAATTTATTTTTGATTTTCACATACTGTAAAATATAACAACGTAAAATCACGTAAGACAGTAATGACTAGGCTATGCATGTCTGAGAAAATTAGAACAATACAAGGCAGAAGTAATGCTCAAAGTGAATGTACATACAAAATGAACGTACGAAAATGGAGGGCAAATGTAAAGTTCTACATTTCGGATATTATACAGTTATATATATAAAATATTATGATTAGACATAATGTAAATGCATTCAATCAAAGCTCGTGTTTCAAAAAAACAAAAGCTCAACAAGCGGTATTTAATTACTGTTGGAGGTAGCCTGTTAAAATCAAACTGAATCAAATCAAATCAATTCAAGTTCTCCTGAAAATACACATCAAGGAAGAATCCAGGGAAAGACCATAGTGGATTCAATGTGTCTACATTCTTTCTCCAACCATGACCATCTGTTGGTAATGGAACGATGGGTTTAGGCTCATGAGCCCTCTTCCATATCGCCACCTAGTAGTTCACCCTCTGGATTTGTTGTTGAGGACTGTCCTTGCATGGAGGAAATGAAGACAAGTCTATGTGGACCAACTTGCTGATTTTCTCTCCATCACCTTTACACTTTTCCTTCATCACAGCAAATCTATAGCCTCATCTACATCAGTAAATCTTGGTTTTCCATACAGGGCACATGTAAACTCCTCCAGTTTGGACATCAACTCCTCTGTTACAGTCCATGAATCACCAAGCCCTGCCAGAGGTTTGACAAATTTGTTGCGTTGCTGCAACAGTTTGATTGGCTTGACTTTACCAATTCCTTTAATGGCGCTTGTGGAGTCACAGCCTGAGAAAGCACGTAGCCCAAGGAGTGATGTGCAATATTGAGGGGAGGACTGCTCGGCTAAATGAGTGACATCTTTATGAGCCGCTGCTTTTTGCTCCTCCTGTGTGGAAGAGTAATGTGATGTCTGGAGTGAAATGCGCGTAATGAAGCAATATGAAAAATATATCGCTTTCTGGGCATTTGATCTGCTCTGATCTGATCATAACCTTGCTCTAATTTACCGACGTGGCAGTAAAGGATCACGTGTGAATCTGTTTCTTCTTGGGTTGGGTTGAAAGATGGAATCTCAGAACGCAGTGCCTCTCTCCCATTGTGAGAAGTGAGCAGTTGGGCTTCTCCTTCTTTGATGAATATCATCTTTTTCCCAGAAAGCCTCTTAGCCATGTCGTGCTCACTCCAGACATCCAGAAGAAATTGAATAAGTTGTTTCTTATTCTCATCATTCATTAGGAACTGCTTCCATTCAGATGGTCTTTTGGTCTTGCCTCATTTAATCATCCTCTTCTCTGCACACCCACGCCGTGTCCGTTCACTTGACTTCACAAAGTCTGGCTTATACATGTCTGTACTGAAGATGACATCGCATTTGGACGACACTACATTGTGAATGTTGATGCAAATATCTTGGAAGTTTGCAGGTATCTCTTTTAGGTAGTAGAAAACAGAATTAACAGCATTACCATCTTCCACTAGCAAGGTCTTGCCAGTGGGTGGAGGTTGCGAGTTCTCTACATCCTTCAGTGATAGTGTAGGCCCTAAGATTTATCTGTCTTAGCAAATAAGTTGTCTGATGTTCCCATTGAGTAATGAACAGGGGTTAAAGAATATTTCATGATTTCCCGTAGATCAAGTTGGCTGCCAGAACGTTGTGCCTTTACCATCAGCTGGAAAGCAATGTCCCCTTGTTGCTTGTACTCTGCCACGATTTTGAGCTTCAGGGTCTTGATGGGGTCAGAGAACGATTTTTTTTTTTCTAATCACTCTTTGATGAACATCTCTTGCTGGTCTTTCCCTGTGGTAATTGCATGCATGACATCTTTCTCAACCTTAGCTGGAACGCGGGCACCGGAAGAGAGTACATACAACCCATTCTTGGCATCAACATCAAAAGCAATGAGGAAGCTCTTTACAGCATCTACGGCTTTCTTCACACATCCCTCACTTTTCCTTATCTGAGTTGGTTGTTGATCTCTGTGTTTATTTCCACGGTGAGCATCAAACGTCATATCTGCAAGGCTGAGAGTTGCCGTAAGTAAGTGTGCTCTTTCTGTTATGATGTTCGAACCAACCTCTAATATGCAATGTAGTTCTACATTATGCCAGAGACAGCAACACCACTACCACCCCACCGCGAGATTTGCCATGCTTCATGATTGTCTAGTTGCTCAATTGTCTTGTTGAAAGCACATCCGTTCCCTGGTATGAGTGACCTGGCAACACTTATTGCACCTCTTTCGAGCAATGTCATGGCACCAGGATGTGAATCTTAAATGTTTGCCAAGAATACTGCAAGATAGGTCAGATATCGGGAGTAATTGTGACCACCAAATGTGAAGAACGGGTCAGGCATAAGGAACAGGCAGTGCAAGTACAATGGAAAGTTGTTTGCGTTCACAGACCTGATCAATGAAAGAGCAATCCAAACGCAATCAGCATACGACATCCAAAATTGTGCCGTCTTCTCAAGAGATCCTCTTCGCACATCAGCTTTGAAGCTCTCATATGACTCTATCAAGACCTTCAGATCTGCATTATAGCCCCAAACTCACCAAGCTTCTCCTTTGTTAGTGATCGAATTAGCTCTTGGAACATATTCTTTGATTCCTCAGGTATACCAGGTATACCAGTAAGTGCATCATCATTTAAAGTCATTGATCGATAGGAACTCATAAAAAAAGGAGTCTTTCTAAGCACTCCACCATTGTCTAATGACAATGTAGACTCCTGTCATAGTTCTTTCCTGTCATGACTCCTTTCATAGACCCATAAGACATGAGACCAGCTTCCAAGAGGATATCTTCAAGTCCGAATCCTTCCATTTTCTTTCCAATCATCTTGGAGTATGCACAAATCATATGGAAAGTGCCAATCAACACAATGTGTTTCTTGTACTTTTCTGGATGACTCCAAATGAGAGGATATGCCTTCACGCAGACGCCCAAGTCAAATGTTGTTATGACATAGTCTTGGCCAACCACGCGGCTTGCTTCTTCTGCAGCTCTCAGGCACTCTTGGATTGTATCAAATTCTGTTATGGGATAGTTGATTACAGGATAGTAATCTATGGTCCTCACATTTGAAGACACCTCCCCTGTTTCTGAGACAAATCCAGCCCAACCTGGAAGCTCTTGAGCTGTCTCTCCACTACTTTTCCGGACAAGCATCCACCAACATCATTTCTGGCACATTGCTTGAATTCCTCATATCCAGCGTCATGTTTCCAATGCTGCACACGAAAATCTGGATTTGCTTTCCGGTTGACATCTTCTTCTCTTCTTCGTCATAATCTGCCTCCTTCACTCCTGAAGATTCCTGCAGATGAAAGGGGTGTGTGTGTAACAATAGACGTTAAGTGCTGAGTATCTTATTTACATAAGGTGCAAGTAAAAAATCTTCTAGTCTGGTTCTGGGTTTAGCCACTGCATTTCGTCAGTAGTTGACGAAATGCTTCTACCGATGGAGCCTTTACTACGACTATTGGTAGAGAGTTCCGTGCACGCAAGGTCCTTGGGAAGAATGACTGTCTGTGTTGTTCAGTTCTGGACCTGGGGAGCTGATGCCCATCAGCGTGAATGGTCCTTGATGGTCTTGTCACAGGAGTGATGTGGTTTGTTGGGTCAAAATCCAGTCTCATTGTGGATTTTGTAGAAGAGGGCTAGTCTGGAGTGCTCTCTACCGGTCTGCAGAGAAGGCCATCCCAGTTGACTGATCATTTCTCCAACGCTTGATGGACATACATGTAGCAAGATGGGAGAGGACCTGAATTCATGTTGAAAAGCCAAGGAACGTTCTTTGGTACGTGCTACTGGTGGTAATGTGCTATTTGAAGATTCAACTGTCTCATTGTTAGAATTCTCCTTTTCAGAGAATGCAAAGTTTCGATGATACTCATCATGTCGTCCTTAAAATTTGCGTATTATAAGCCATTTCTTAGTTTATCCTTGAATGAAGGACTTGAGGGAAACATTCTGTCACTGTTGCAGTTACATAATTAGATGTGCTACTGAAAAATTGTATATATATTTCTGAAAAATAGGAACATCAATATAAAAACGTAGTGCATTTAAGGTTTTGTTAAACCATTTGAATATCAGTCTTTGTAATTTTACCATTATTATAATTAGATTTATTCACTGATTGGTTTTGTTCATTGTGTTATGTCAGTTGAAATTCATGATATTATACCCCGTCCACGTTTGTTCATTAGTTTGTTTAAATAACGAACCTATATGTTATAGTATACAGCATATGATGCGATTGATGACCAATTGTTGAATAAGTTGGCTTGGTCTGAGCCCCCCTCTTCAGGCTGATACATGTTTATAGCTGAAGAAAAACAATATTGTATGGGGTAATAAACTGTATCAAATTTATAAACATAATAGGAGTAGAATTCATCCTACGGACAATGAAAGAAGATCACTGTCATTCTATACAATGTATATCACTTTACTTCTCACAATAACAAAAGAAAGTTGTACAGAGTACTTCCCTTAATGATATCATAAAGGGAAAAGAAAGTGCATTGCATTTCAAATAGTGTGAATATGTTATGTGTATTTTCAGGAGAACTTGATTTGATTTGATTTAGTTTGATTTAAACAGGCTATACCCCCAATAGTAATTAAAATACCGCTTGTTGAGCTATTGTTTTTGTAAACAGGAACTTTGATTGAACGTACATTATATATAATATATAATGTACTAATCGTAATATTATATATATATATATATATATATATAAAACTGTATAATATCCGAAATGTAGAACTTTATCCTTGCCCTCCATGTTCGTACGTTCATTTTATGTGTACATTCACTTTAATCATTACTTCCGCCTTGTATTGTTCTAATTTTTCCAGACATGCATAGCCTAGGCATTATTGTCTTACATGCTTTTACGTTGTTATATTTTACAGTATGTGACAAATCAAAAATAAATTAATGTTTTTCTGATAGTTGTCATGCAGGAGAATGCAATGAACTATACATTTCAAGAGAACCATACATTGAGAGAGACAATTACAAAGTCCTTAGCGCGTACACCCTAAGAGAGGCATAACACATGAAAACACTGTAGACAGGTACATGTAGGCCTATAAGTCTATGCCGGGGAGGTATGAGTTGACTGATACTGAAATCTGTGCGGGAAACATCAGATAACATATCAATGAATAATTTTACACCAATTTAGGGGGTTAGAAAACTTATTTCATGATAATAGCAGACAAAATACAACTTTCAGGCGATTTTGACAGGTTTTGAGACAGAAATTTGCATATCAAATTATATGCAAATTTATGACGTCATTAATAATTGAAAACAATAAAATATATTAAAATAATTTTGTCTACCTATTGCTGTATGATTTACCAAGATTGTTTATTAATTTGGTGGAGATTAGATTTATATCTGCTGAGAAACAGGGTAAAATGTAAGCACATAATTCGCAGACCCTAAAAAAGTGTGCAAAACACGAAAAACTGATATATTTGCATATTTTCAATTAAGGGGCAAAAAACAATGTCTAAATGAGTTTTTTTTGGGAACATCTTTTTTCTGATGAAATGGATCCCAATGAACAAAATGACACCCAAGAAGTAGGATCATAGGGGGGGGGGGTGCATGGTAGCCCCCACTGGCCCACGGACTACTATGGATACAATGTATTTCTCTTTTATTATGTATAAGCCTAAATGTCAAATTGTATCATATTTACTTTGTATTACATTTATTTGAATGTTTTAAGATGTAAATTCCACTCAATTCAACTGTTGAGCTGCCATGTGGTTATTAATAAATACCCTTTCAAATCAAATCAAACTTCGGCCGCTCTCGCAAGCCCTCACTCGTTCCATTGTGGTCAGGCGGCTTTGGGGTGAGCGTCTAATGAATATACTAATCGTCAGCTTTCTTCTGGTATTAAACTTGTTTTGATTGGTTTTATATTGTTGTCGGAATAAAGAAAACCCCTAAAAACCTTCAGCGTCTGAATTGACTTTTTGACCTAAATTAACAAGCAAATAACAACGCATACTTTCATATAACAAATCATAAATAGCTGTATAACGAGATCACGCGAAACATATTTGCATGTTTTGAATGAACGATTGCAGAACCCTTTGACTGATAAAATATCTATATAGTTACTCTCTCAATCAATGTGAGTAAATTGCAGAGGTTATGGTTTTATAGTGATGCAATGATGGATACATAGATTTTGTAAGATAGAAAGTATTTTATTTCAAACGAATGAAGAGGTTGTTTCATTAATATACAGACGGTAACAGAACCAAAATAATTATTACGTATAAAAAGGTGGAGTAACTCACACGTCTTTTTACAAGCAAACAAGGTTATAATTTGGGCAATATTGAACCTGATAACATCAACTGAACTTGATATAAAACGCAAACAACCTAACACGTGACAATTCTTCTAAGCTAGGAAAAACAAGGATCAAGATGCCGAAATACTAAATGTACCTGGCTTTCTGTAACTTAGTATTCGTCCATATAAAACTACTTAACACGTACAACTCCAAAAGTTTTTCAGTAATACTTTTCAGATGCTTCAAGAGTAGACGGAGTTGAAATGAAGTATGACTGATCAAATTAAACGGGACTGGAGTAAAGACTTCCCTCTAAACCCATGCTTTATCACAGGGTCTTATAGTTTGGAAGATGGTGGGGCCTTAGTTTTAAAGTTAATGTTTTGTTTTGTTTTGTTTTGTTTTATTTTTGAAATAACCGGGAGTGGAGTAAAGACAACGCTCTAAACCCATGCTTTATTACAGGGTCTTAGTTTGGAGGATTGTTGGGTCTTAGATTAGAATTTTCTGTTTTGTTTTTTATTGTTTTTTATTTTTGAAATAACCGGGTCTGGAAGAACAACTATGCTCTAAACCCATGCTTTATTACAGGATCTTAGTTTGGAAGATGGTGGGTCTTAATTTTAAAGTTTTTGTTTTTGTTTTTGTTTTGTTTTGTTTTTGAAATAACCGAGTCTAGAGGAAAGACTACGTTCAATACTCATGTTATTCCACATGAATAAGATGATGGGGTCTTAGTTTTGAAGATTTAAAAAAATTAAACGGGTCTGGAGTAAAGACTACGCTCTAAACCCATGCTTTATCACAGGGTCTTATAGTTTGGAAGATGGTGGAGCCTTAGTTTTAAAGTTAATGTTTTGTTTTGTTTTGTTTTATTTTACTTTTGAAATAACCGGGTGTGGAGTAAAGACAACGCTCTAAACCCATGCTTTATTACAGGGTCTTAGTTTGGAGGATTGTTGGGTCTTAGATTTGAATTTTTGTTTTGTTTTTATTGTTTTTATTTTTGAAATGACCGGGTCTGGAGGAAAGACTACGCTCGATTCTCATGTTATTCCACAGGAAAAGGATTATGGGGTCTTAGTTTTGAAGATTTTTTTAAATTTTTGAAATAACCGGGTCTGGAGTAAAGACTGCGCGCTATACCCATGCTTATTACAGGGTTTTAGTTTTGAACAAATTCGACAAAATATCCCTTCAAATTTATTACATTTGTGGGTAAAGTCATTATTACATTTGTGGGTGATTCAAAATTATTACATTTGTGGGTAAAGTGGTTATTACATTTGTGGGTGAAATTTATTACATTTGTGGGTAAAGTGTTATTACATTTGTGGGTGTTATTACATTTGTGGGTAAAGTGTTATTACATTTGTTGGCGTTATTACATTTGTGGGTGTAACAGCCCCCAAAAAAGAAGTTTTTGCTCGTCCCTCGCATTTCGTCCCCCCCGGTCATGAAAAGAAATCGCCGCCCCTGAATCCAAGCAAACGTTTCCATATGGAGAACCGACAACCGTGCCAGGAAGCAATCTTTTGGACTGATCCAGAAGATCGCTTCGCAATGTGGTCTTAAGGACCGGTTCGCTTCCTTGACTGCTCCAGACCGATCTAGCGTGCAGTGTGAACCTAAACCGCGCCAGGAAGCGATCTCCAAGCGGAAGTGAATGTGTTTTGGCGGGAAAGTAATGAGAGAGCGAAAAATATTACACTATAAGAATAAAACAGAGAATTATATAAGAATAGAGAGAGAGAAAGTGATAGAATGATAAAAATAAAGAATAACAAGAAAAGGTTATAGAAGGAAGAAACAAAAGATAACATAAAAGAAGGTTATAGAAGGAAGAAACAAAGAATAACATAAAGAAAGATTTTAGAAGGAAGAAACAAAAAATAACACAAGGAAAGGTTATAAAAGGAAGAAACGAAGAATAACATGAGAGAAGGTTATAAAAAGAAGAAACAAAGAATGACATTAGAAAAGCTTAAATGAGGAAGAAACGAAGGATAACAAAAGAGAATGTTAGAGAAGGAAGAAACAAAGAATGACATAAGGAAGAGTTATAGAAGGAAGAAACAAAGAATTACATATTAAAGGAAAGGTTATAGAAAAAAGAGACAAAGAATAACATCAGTAAAGGTTATTGAAGGAAGTATATAAAAAAGGGGTAACATAAGGAAAGGCAATAGAATGAAGTAAAACAAGGATAACATTAGGAATGGTTTTAGAAGGAAGAAACAAAGGATAATATTTTAAAAGGTTATAGTATTAGTGGTTATTTTACCTGACTGCTAAGAAAGCTTAAATGCTTGTTAGTAAGCAACCATATAGAAGGATGAAACAAAGAATAACATAAGAAAAGACGGAAAGAGATGATGAAAGAATGATCAAAACAAAGAATTACATAAGAAAAGTTTATAAAAGGAACAAAGGATAACATAAGAAAAGGTTATAGAACTAAGAAACGAAAAATGATATAAAAAATGTTAAAGTAGTCATAATATTGTCGCTATAATGTTTATGAAATGTAATATATTATATTCATATATTACATTACGTGAATATGTTGTTGAGCTTCATGACGTTAAAATAGGTTAAATACTATTCTTACCACTAGTCACTGGAATTCCAGCCCGCATGTTGCACACGCAAACACACACACACACACATGCATTACATGATCAGCAAACGATTTGTACGGGATTGTGGTATTTCAATTAACCTTGCGTTTATTTGGCAATCGTCTATATAATGGCGTTTCTAGTATTGCCTAACCTCTTCACTTGCATGAAACAATACCGTCTCCGTTACTAATACATGATCTGCCTTGGATTGAGCAATCTGAAACAAAAACAAAATACAGAATGGACCAGTTAAACAAAATACCCCAGAACTGACGTAATAATATTTTCTCCCACCCAAATAATTATATGCCAAGATAACTTAGGTTGCTCTACAACTTTACTGCTATGATTCTTGTTACTTTCTTACATTTGTCTGTAGTTACTTTATTACAACTTGCGTGTCGGAAACATTTTCTTTATAAACACAATGTGAGTTACCATTTTTTTTTTTTTTTTTTGGGGAGTCATTTCCACTGGTTTCCCTAAAACTTAAGTCCCACTCTAGGACTCCAATTCACAATTGAACTTTATCTTAACCCATGGTTTTTACCAAATAACTTTATTTAGCGAAGAGATGTTAGTCCCGAAATCATAAAGTACGCGAGCATATCGTGGGAAACAAATCAAGGCTATCACCCCTGGCAATAGTCTATATCAAGATATTTATTAATATTATTTCCTTCTTTTGCTTCTTGTGTTTTGGTAAAGAGCACAATCGTGACGTTCTAATAATACATTTGTCTCAGTCCCAGTACCAGTTCTAGGGAGTGTGATAGGTTGAGTGTAAAACAGACTTGAGAAATATAAAACAGGATGACAAGTTTTCACGAAACGTATGGCTTCCGCAACTTTTCGAGCTCCTTTTGTCTCAGTTAAACAATCCACGCACCGAACGTACTACCAAATGAGAGTCCGGAGTTGGGAATAATACAATGGATAAGCATCCCAACAAACTGAATCGGATTTGCAGCAGTTAAAGTACCAATATAATTGTCCAAGTCAATCTAAGTTCAAATTCTAGATTACAATTCAATAAAATCAATAAATAAAGTATGTGGCACGCTTTTGTGTTGCAAATAAATGTATGTTATTACAATAGCATAAACATCAGGCATATGGAATAGAAGTTGTTCAGTTGAATAATTACGTGCCATTTGTTCCTCCTCAACGTCGATCGACGTATCAAGGGGAAAGGTCACGCTGTCTCGTTCATTGTTGCCTTTGGTGTTGGCACTGGTTGCGCCTACAAGAACGACCAGAAGAAACGCAGCAATGATCAGCTTTGATGCCATTTTCTATTTCAAACCTAGAAGATAATGTCAAATCAATGTTGTACAAGAGGCGTTATTTCCATCTCGTGACCAACTGCACTAATCAAGCGTGTAAAATGACTTAGCTTAAAATGATTTATTGCAATGTTGCAATGATTATTTAGCATTTACGTTATGCACGATGTCATTACTATACATGGCATGTCAAAAGCAACGTCGGGCAAATTAAAGAACATTAGGCCGCGTGCACATAATCGTCATTTGCCGGTTGTAAGACGGCGTCGTGACTTTTATGGTTTGGGACAAGAATTGTGATTGTATTAATGAAATAATACTGTAAAAAAACAGACAGAAACACAGAAACAAACAAACAATAAACGATTACGAAATGAACAGTGCATACATTGATTTGAATTAGTGGCATGCGGACTATATGAATTTACATGCTTGAATAGCGCAGGGAGTGACATAGTCGATATTACGCCTCGTATAGAGTGACGGGCATTTATAATTGACGCAAGTCAGTCAATACGCTAGTGTCCTTGGCTACGGCATTAAATATCATTAATAATAGTTACCCGTCCAGTTAGATTCAATTTTAAAAAATTATTTAAATAATCAAATATTAGGTTGTTAGAAATTTCTTTCTTGGTTTTGTTTTCCAAACACCCCCCATAACACAAATAAAAAATATATAAAGGGTGAGCTGAGATGCAAGGTTATACATTGAGCGATAACATACAGGATGAAAAATAAAATCTTTATTTCTTCGCTTTCCTTTTCCTTATTATTAGAAAGCAAGGTAGTGTCTATCATTAACCATCGAAGAACTTTCTGAAACTCTTCTGCACCATAACTGCCTGAGAATGATACGTCACTCAGCATTACAACATACAAATCTGAAATAAATCTACAGTTTGTACATTTTCTCCGCCATGTGTGTGTGTGTGTGTTGGTGTTGATCCATCCACATATTGGTTATGTTTGACAGCATAGAGATCACACTTTATAATACATTTTATTCCTATTATGTAACTTTATTTCCAAATGTCCCCCCTCTTTCTCAGGAGAGCACACCTGAGGCCCTCGAACATTTGCGGGGAAAAGTACATAGTTCGCATAAAATGCATTTCTTCAAAGCATGGAGCTATGCTGTCTTTCTTGGCTTCACCCTTTTGCTGCATACAGCCAACATTAAAAAACTTTCTTGTCATAATCTCCATTACCGGAAAGAGCATGTAGACTTCATCTGTCACAAAGAGGAGTCCCCCGATTCTGAATGGTAAGCCAGACAACTGTGTATTAGAGGAAGGATTCTGCTTCTGTGTGTTCATCGTCGTCTTTTTCCATTCATGGAGAACTGCAGAAATTTTCTTCGCATTTGTGGTGTCAATTTGTCCATACTTTTTTGAAAGGGCATGGGGTACATATCCAGCGACATACCGCAAAACCTGCTCATCATGCGAAGACAATGGAACAGCAACATCATCTTCATCATTATCCTTCTTACAAATGCTCAAAGTCTTTTCAAGAAGAAATTTCAAGACATACTGCTTAAAATATGATTGAGCAATTTCACTGCAATCATGAAGTACAAGCCTCTGCAATTTTGCGGATACAGCGTCACTACTTCGATACTTGTGGAATTCCGTCATGATGTGGGTAAAGGCTGACGGACCAGCATATTTGTCCTTGGCAGAAATTAAAATATCTACCATATCATTTGTTTCTTCAAACACCTCAGAGTCAAGATCAACCTTGCGAGCGACTTCAATAGCTGTAAGTCCCAGAGGTGAGTTGAGGTAGAACTCGTCCTTGAGAAGGTCCTGCACTGCATTCCTTCCCATGTACACAGCTTGACCGGGAAACAATTTCCTCCCTGGATTTCGGAGGTATTCCAAGCTCTGAAAGAAGAGTAAACCAAAATGGTTATGGTTATTACATATTAAAGACAAGCAAATAAAATATGTACATAAATTTGAATTTAGGAGAAAAAAGGTAGAACTGCAATTGTACAGCGATCCTCTAATTATAAATGCTGAACTTTTTATCAACTAAAATTATTAGACCTGGGTGATGTTTGTTTATTTTTTTAAAGGAGTAAACATTTAGAGAAAGAGGGGGTGGGGTATGATTTTTGTAAACTACATGTAGGCAAGGGAAAAAGGGGCATGAAGAGAAAGATGAAGCCTAATAACTAATATAAATGTAAAAGAATTATAAATACACGATCTGCTTGTAGCTCCTTCACTATCCTAATAATGGATAGTCAAAAGCAAAAGTACCAGTACTTCAGTTTACTTACTTGCTCTTGTAGTACGCTTAACACTTTTTGGACCTCTAGTGTTGGCTGAAGCAGAAACACCAGCTGACGACGCATCTTTTGAGCTGGCCTGACCTTTCAACAAGGGGAGAAAAACAAATATTACATTTTTGTTGCTAATTCATGGATATTATGGTAGTGTCTATAGTATAAAGCATTTATTCAGGGGAACAATTATATTTTTAATTTCAAAAGAATAAGAAGAAAAAAAGAGTTAAGAATAACTTAAGTTCAATAAGCAAGATCATGATATTGATAAGACCATGGAGCAATTATTATTAAAGTGACTCTGTAACATTGCCTCAGATTTTAAAACAAATCCTGGTTTCAGCTCATGCTGCAATCATAATTATAAACCTTTAGGTCAGTCAGGAATCCCATGAGGCATGACTTTTACAAGCCGATCGCCTGTCTCTTGTCTGATTATCAAGATATTCATGATTGGAAATCAAAATTTCATTTCTCGTTTTCCTAACGGTTTTTATAACACTAGTCTACAGTCTATTTGGGAAAAATGAGTACGGTAAAACCGGTCACTCACAGGTTTTACTTTTTGGGGGCACTTCATGATCATTTTGAAGTGCAGTTTTTTTAGGGCTTCAATATCACAGACACTGATATGATAACACATGCTTTAGCTTTTTTAAAGGCCATTATAGGGCCATGCATCTCAGATTTAACATTATTAATGTTATTACAATGTTAAACGATGCCTTTTTAGTTTAATATTTTAAGACTGAGTCAGTGAGTGCAGTCTGAAGAAAACATCAAACTTCAAAGGAGGAAATGAAGAAAAATAAGGGAAGGAGAAGATTAAAAAGCAAACACTGTCACTCACTTATCGAGGAATTACCAGAAGGTAATTCGGTTGAGCAAAATTCGCAGACCCACGAAGTGGACGCGGACCCGCACTCGGGTCCAGTGACAGAGCCACTCGTACTGCCGCTGACATCATCAGCTGATGGTGGGACTGGAAGAGCTACACACTTTCGATGAAACCATCCTATCGAACAATTCGGTCCGCTACACCCAACAATATGTTCTGTTGATGGTACTCCACAAATACAAATCTCGTCACTGATTCCAGCCTCCCAATTCGTCTTCAATTGGAAACTCCATTTCGTTGGCGTAGTCTACTGTAGTTAAATTTATCGAGAAAGCTAATTTGATCGTAATTTGGCTGGTGCCTGTCCACAATGCATCGCGCGCGAGCGATATACCGCAATTATTGCGTCCCACAATGCAGCGCAGTATCCACGCTGATGACAGATATACGATCTCACCGTGTGGTGAGCTGGAAAATTCGATAATCCCTTCAACTCGCGGCGCCTAGCATATGATCAAAGGAGAGGTCAAACTTTTATTGAGCACCCTCTCCTTCTCTCAATAGCTCCATGTTTCTTGTCTTTTCACTTTTTAAAAAACAAAAAAAACAAAACAAAAACAAAAAAGCAAGGGAGGTTGGTTGTTGTTCGGACTCGTAATGCCAAGCATGTTCCGTTATTATGAAAAAAGGCAAAGCTTTTTAAATAATTCTGCAGTGCGGTGATATTTTCCCATTATATAATTGTGCTATATTCTACTCATATACATTGAAAATTATGAATAATGAATTATGTTGTATTTACGTTCGTTTATCAAATGACAATAAGCTTTGTTATAATTATGTTTCAGTTTGTATAAGCAAAGACTATGGAAAATGCCTTGTTTCTATTGGATTTTTGATAAATAGTTTCTATGAATTAAAAAAGGTATACCGTAAAGTTCTATCCATGGTTAACTAAACTGTCGCATCATTCAAACACAAGACACAGGGAAAATGCTTTGTCATCAATTTATCACATGTCAAGTTTACGGAGGCTGTGGCAGGCGTTCAGTGCCATAAAGATTGATCGTAAATGCATAAAACAGGGAAAACGCTTAGTCATCAATGAATCGCATATCATGGACCTTATGGCAAATTACCCTATAGTGCTAAACAAGTTATCTAATCAAGTTTACTACCACTGCCGCTGCTGTTGCTGCTGCTACTACTACCTCTACTACTACTACTACTACTACTACTACTACTACTATACTACTACTACTACTACTAATACTACTACTACTACTACAACTACTACTTCCACTACTACAACTATTACTACTACCACTACTACCACTATTACCACTATTACCACTAATACCACCACTACTACTACTACTACAGCCACATAAGCCCCTTCAGCCTGCGAATATCGAATTTCAATAGTTGGGCAACCGTCACCTCATAATCTGGCAGCGAGTTCGACAACTATACTTGGTCTTTAGATCCTACCAAGTGTTTTTGATCGACTGGATTAATTATATTTGGATTACTGGAACAACTATTAATACAATGTAAAGTTTCAATTTTTTGTAGAAAGCGGAATGCCGATATTCAAGCAAAAGACGTCAGACCCCTGGAAAAAAATTATATAATTTCGTTAGCTTTAACTTATACGTTTAGGTTCAGGTCAATCATTTCCCCTTATATTCTTCACTTTGTTTATGTAATCATTGTGATATAGTTCACCATGCGTGCATAGGAGAAATCTTAGGATATATGTAGAACCATCGATCTATATCAACTCCTAAACAATATATATTTGACACCATGAATCTCGTATTCAGCGGCCGACTCGGATGCCAATTCTTTAGGTGCGAGGCCCTTTTAATAATCGTCATAGACAAGTTTAGCACTTCCTCATGTTTTGGGGTTGATGCTAAAGTCCGTGAGTTTTAACTGTCTTTTATATGGATTTTACAATCTATTTTACTTGCCTTTTTTTAAAGTAATAATATTGAAAATTTGTTTTAAACTGGTGTGAAAATTAAAATATCAAATGTTGTGACCATGGTCCAAAATAAATTCTTTACTCGTGGATGTATCTATCAGTCTGATTATATAAATTGTCATCTAAAATCATTTGTAACTTTTTACGAATAGAATTCTTGTTATTCTCATTGAGAATTATTACAAAGTTCGATACTGGATGTTTTTCATAGTTCTGAAACATTTTAAAGCAAAGAATAAACTACTTTCATGACCATGTATACAAATTACTTGAAGGAATTCTATTTTAAAGATATACCAAATTGTATTCTGACAGGAATCTATAATCTTTTAATAATTTCCAAATGGAACTTTTTACAGTAAAACTCGAATGAGGTGACGTAAATGTACAAGGCAATAGTAGTATACTACCAGAAGGATGGCATTGCCAATTTGGACAATGGCTATGATTTTCAAAAAGGAAAGATTATGTGTCTTTATCATTATGTCCCAAAATTAAAACAACAATAATATCAAGTAAAATTTAGTTCTCATTGCCTGCTTGTCCGGACGATTTTTGTTTCATTTCCCTCATGTCAATGGTTTTAGCTTTATCCCAGAATCAGTACAGTGGCAAATCTCTAAAGGTCGGTATAAGAGGCTCAAGCAACAGTTAAAAGGGTAGCTTAGATCAACAAGGTCAAACTCACAGATGATTTCTTCTACCAGCACAACTTTTACAGGAAAAGGGTAATGTTCAAGCAATAATAACTTGGCACTGATGTGTTGAAATCGACAAAAGACTTTATGGTGAAAATCTTTTCGAAAAGGAAACGTTCTGCTATTTCTGTTGATTTATTGTTTATGTTTTGGTGCGATTTAAGTCTTGATATCTGTTTTTAGTTTGTCACTATTTCAAAATATGTGTGTGTGTGTGTGTGTGAATATATATATATATATCTGTGTACTGCAATGTTCTTTGGGCATAATCCAAGAGTGTTACAGACAATATTCTTATTTTGCAAAAGAAATCTATACGTTTATGTGCTGGAGCTAGTTTTTATGATCATACACGCCCCATGTATTCAATTCCCGCAAGGTATTGGCTCATAAATCTATTAGGCATAATGACCCAGATGTTGGGAATACTTTACCGAATGACATTCGTAATTTGCTGACTTTACATTCCTTTATAAATGCAGTTAAGCGCATGCTTATCTCAAAGATGTGATCGATATGCACAATCATGCTTTTTGTTTTGTTTTGTTTTGTAATCATATAGTTATACCTCTTATCATTTGTTAAATAGTGTATTCCCACTTTAAACTGTTTCGTTCTTGTTATATTGCATCAACACATTTCATTGTCAAGATATATTTGGTTAAAATAGTAAGGGCTACTCTCTCTCTCTTTTATGTATATATATATATAGAGAGAGAGAGAGAGAGAATTTATGTTTTTTTCATTTATCGTTAGATGTATTTTAGTAAATAGTGTTAAGTTTTTTTTTAATAGGCTTGTTGCTTATATCATGAATAGTTAGTTAATTTCCCCATTTGTTTGTATTATTTTAGAAATGAAAAAGTTTGGCAACACTTCAAGCCTTAGCTTATATTGCCAAGCCTTTGCATGTTAAGCACTTATCCATACATGTTTTATGATTATATAATCATTTAATTCTGTTATTTTATTCTTATATTTTCTCTCATACTTTGTTGTTTGTCATCTTGAGCATATGTAATGCAATGAACCATGCAGATATACATAAATATTAATAATAATAATAATAATAATAATAATAATAATAATAATAATAATAATAATAAAAACGTTGTTTACTTTGTTTACAAATATTGGTTTACCAATGTAATCTTACATTTATTGCCTATACTCTGCATAGAGGTAGATGGTCCATTCTTTGCTAATAATAAATACTACCCAACCTAACTCTCGTAAATACTCCTCTTTATTTTCCCACAAAGGAAACGAAAAACCCTGAGAGAAACCGTGATCCGAATCTTACCTATCTCTCCCGAACACCTGTCCTACGAAAAAGAATGATCGTGTTGATCATTGTTTGGTAAGCGCATTGATGTTGATCAGACCGAAAGTTGGATTACGAGCAAGAAAGGTAATAATAGTGATAGTAATAAAGAATTAATGAAAGGTACATTGTATTACACAGATATCCATCCCAGGGGATGCTCAAGGCGCCGACTCATTGAATGAAAGCATTTAATAAATTACTCTCTTCAAGATATCTCTTTACTACACCTGGGTTGAGAGAAGCATATGTTTGGCCACAGATCTTGGGTTTCGCGGCTCGAACTGATACTTACTTGATCCATTGTCCGTTGGCGCATCCACCTGAAGGCCGCACACATAATAAGGAATTACTTTCGTCGTGAATTATCTCAATTGATTTATATCGCCGTCTTCGTCCTAGGAGTCTTGGCTAACCCTCTGTAAACATATTGATGATTGTTCTCCAGAGTGTTCTGTCTTGAGCCATACAATGAACTGAGACAAGCGACAGACCTGTTGACTGTTTTTTGTTTCGTCGATCCATCTGAAATATTGTCTGTCTCGTCTCCACGAGCCTTCAGTGCCTATTTGCATAATTATCTTACAAAATATCATCATCTACTCGTCTTCAAGTAAGCCTACATTACTTCAATTGCTACATTTTATCTTTTTTGTCATATGGTGGCATGTTCTTTCAATTTGAACCCTAACAAAGTCATAACTTGAAACTTTCCTTCAAACATATTCTCAACGTTTTCTTCTAACAACACATTTCTAAAGCTAAGATCTTTTTTTCTTTCCATATACCTTTCTTCTAGGATGACCAATAACCTGATCTTCTACGGATTGCATCTAAGCACGGTTAACTTCGGGGTCAATATCTACCTTAGTTTCCTCATCTCAGGAGTGGTAGAAGTAGTTTCTATGATCATTTGCATACCAGTTATTGAAAGGGTTGGACGTCGATACAGCCTCATCGCTTGTCTCGCCATATCCGGCATCGCTAGTTTTATCGCCATTTTCATCCGTAAATAAAGTCATTTGGGGAAATCCCCCGAAACGGTATTGCACGGAATTGACATCGGTCTCGCTGGCTGTCGGTCTCTTGGTTCTTCTGACAACTAGTCAGATGTTCGCTAGACCGACAGTTTCTTTGGCTGTCGGTCTAGTGGGCTGCCGTTCCCATGGGATATAGCCAAGTCATATCTACTATTCGGAAGAATACCCCCTGAAAAGGGACAATGTCTCTTTATCTAGGGGGCTGCACGCATGTTTGTAGTTAGTAGATCTTATTTTCTTTTAGAATGTTTCATGCTTTTCTTGGTAAGAGGCGAGATATTGAATCCGTATTATATCAACATTTTCCATAATATACTTAGAAGACAGAACCCCCCCCCCCTTCTGTTGCGTAGCTTGAGTTCAGTAATTGAGTGGGCAATGTATCATGCGGGGGCAGTTGAAACTAAATGAATGATATGCAAGAGACCGAAACCACCGATTAGGGGAAGGTATGGGAAGGGTTAGGCTCGTTAGAAACCTATGGTTTGCTGGTCGGGCTTGTCTCAAACACTTTCACAAAAAAGTAGTTTACTGGACTACACTCTTTAACCCTTTGACTCTGATCTCTTATCTTTCCCATAAAATTAATATAGGGATCACCCGGTTCCACACGGTTAACGGGTTTACATGTATTTGATGAATCTAAACAAAAATGAGATTAATGAAAAAAAATTTCAATTTTAGATTAACGTCCTATTGCTATGCCTCTGTTATTTCTGTTACACCTGTCGGTTCCGCAAAAACTGGGGTAGCCATGGTGGGAAAGTTTGGTATCGCTGGATCCTGGGCGATTGGATTGATATACCCCTTTGAAATATTGCCGACTGTGACGAGGTAACACACCGATTAATATTGGTCTTAAGCTCCTCTTACTGTTATACACATATAAGAGACATATCTGACGACAGTCGTGCACTAAGAAAAATAAAAGACAGATCAATCCAGTAACAATGGAGAAAGAGAAAAGACTATAATATTGGTATTACATTTTTGCTCAGAAAGGAAATCACATCAAAACACTCAGCTCATGTTTCATGTTAAACGCTATTAATAAAGCATTCAATAGCTACATCATTTAATATTAATCCTATTTCATTTATCTCGCTACAATTTTGGTAACTAATTTTTAATCATTTGTAGTTTATCGTACCTTCCTTTTTGGTTGTTTTTACGCGAAAGGGAATTAACAGCTGTGCGAATCAGCCTCCATATCAAAATCATTCCGTCCCCCTTTCCTTCTCATACATAAAAGGAGTGTGGGTATTGGCATCTGCTCCTCGGCATCTCGTGTGGTTGCTATAACAACCCCTCTCATGCTCATCCTCTATGATGTATGGGCACCCGGTCCTCTTGTTCTCCAGACCATAGCTGCTCTGGTGACGGCCGCTCTATGCCTCATCCTCCCTGAGACCAGGGGCAAGAAGCTACCCGAGACGCTGGAAGATGGTGAAACATTCGGAATGTAGGTTGACTCTAAAGTACCAATTATTATGACTGTATCATCTGTTAAAGCATTACATTGTATTTCCCATTACCAACAATATAGTTGTTAATCTTATAAAAATAAGCGAAGATCCTTCAATCTATTTACCAAGTTTAGAATAGACGAATGAGATCCGGGGGAGGGGGGGGGGAAGGGGTCAATTTACCCCACACATCGGCCAAAGGTTTAAACTGTGGTTTACAGACGAATGATGCCTCATATTGTTTTTGCAGGAAATGTTGGCGGAAAGTGTGAACAGCTCTAACAAACATCTGAAAAACAAATTTATTTTCTTAGGGCTTTTTTCTAGTCACTTCTGACTTTGCAAACACATACAGCGGTTGTCACTGGATCTGTGCAATATATTTAGATTCATGTTTGTGTTATAAATGTGAGTTATAACCAAATCATATTTACATTAACCTGAATACATTCTTCTAAAAAACAAGTATTTTGTTATTTTTCTCACAACTCTCTCATTCAGAAAAACGACAGAGGATCGTCACAGCATGGGAAAGTTACCAACAAAATTATGAAGCGGATTGGTGCATGGCTGCATCGTGAATAATCTGCAATCTTGGACACAATCATGGTCATATCTGCAATGCATGCTGGTGATCTTGTAAATGGTTGCACCATCAAATGCCCGATCGATAATCTAAAATAAAGTGCCATCATCATATTACTGTAATATTATGGCCTGATGCATCAACATAGGTTTAGGCCTTTGAAATAAAGAAATACCGTCCCTATTTAATCAAATAGTCAAATAACCGAAAATAAAAGTAGATATATGTTCCACAATGGCATGCGAGATATAAAGTAGAAACATGTTTTACTTTTTTGTGATAGTGTCTTTGGTTTTTGTGGTCAAGGAAAATATTATGTCTATGTTAATGAGACAAAATGTGAAGGTACATGTATAACATATGTAAATTTATACAATGAATTTAACATTTATTTTTCTATATGTTTTCAATGTATACCAAATGTGCATTACAACTGATCAATGGGTAAACGTGGTACGTGTAGATCATTATCAACATATAATATACACGGTTCAGCATTTGCTCAAAATGCATAATTCTAGAGCATTCGGGAACAATGTACTATAAGTCGACAATCTCCAGTTGCATTAAAGATACTATGTCCCTTTTGCAGCCAACATCAAATTCCGTAGAACTTTGCAGGAATTATGAATATGTCATGTATGTCCTATCTGTAAAATTTAAACGTTAGTAGTGTCCTAATATTCAAATTATGCAAGGAAACCCGTTTACTTCCTAGACTTCACTGTCAGACACTATTGAGTGACTGACCGGCTTTTCTTCTCCTTTGGTAATAACATACATATAATGAGCTGTAAAGAGTACCTGAGCATTTGTCTACATCAATAACCCACTTCTTATAATGGTCAAAATTAAACTGATTGAATCTTTGCGCAGCACAAAACGTACGACCATTCGGTACAATGGTCTGAAAATCAGACTATTACTTACTGTCTTATAGCACTTAAGTCGATTCGACAACTAATAGTCGTTATTTTCCCACTTAAAGACATTTTCAAGCCCCCTTTTTTTAGGGAAGTTCTAAATTAGCATTATCTTTCAAATGTCGTTGGAATTTAACCTTTTCATTTTTTGGCCTGCAAATGGGACATAGTACCTTTAAAAAGAGGATCAAATGATTTTATTTCTCATGCAAAACATACCATGAATAAGTTTATTAGAAAAAAAATATACAATAAAACGACAAATTTAATAGAAATAGCACGGGAAAAGAGGAACTAACTGGAAGCAGAGCTTGTTGAAGTACGTGTTAGTTCCTCAGATACTGTTTTACAAAATTATTCTTGATCAAAGTATACTTAGAAAATCAATCAATAAACAAATATGTAGCAAAGAAATTGTGATTTTTTGCGGGAAAAGGGATCTCCTACAGACATGGATGATTTTCTTAGATCTGACAACACCTAGAGGGAAGTGGGCCCCTGAGGATTAAATGCCCGATCAATTATAGAAAGCGTTGTACATAGTGTAAAGAATGAAATTTTGATCTTTAATGACCCGGACGTCGTGGACGTGAAAATTGGAAAAGTAAAAACTCATGTAGTTAAGATTTCTATGTTGTAATGCTGAGTGATGTATTATTATCAGGCAATTATGTTGCAATAGAGTATGATGTGTTCTTCGATAGGTCATGATTGATGTTATATTAGTTTGCGATGTGTAGGAAATAGAAAGCGAAGAAAGAAATAAGAAGAAAAAAGAAGAAAAACAAGAATCCTGTATCATGTTATAACCCTGTATTCTCAGCCCAACCTTTGAAAATATTTTGGGGTGTAATAAGAAAAAAGTTAAGCAACTAATTTCTAACAGCCAAATGTATGATTAATTCATGTAAGCTCTTGATTCCTCTTATTTTTCATGCAAAACTAAGCAATCGATGACAGACAAAGAACGGAAGAAAGAGAAGAGAGAGTATGTGAGCCAGAAAGAGAGTTGTATTCGGGAGAGCCAGTGACCTGGGTTCGATTCCCGGCGGAGACATGTTTTTTACCTTTGCAAAAGATTCCGAAAGGGACGACAGAAATGAGGAACTTTCATTTAGGCTATGCAACCATTATTTGTTCATGTATATAAACATACATATATATATATATATATATATATATATATATATATATATATATATATATATATATATATATATATATATGTATAATGTATATAGATATTTGTATACACATACAAATTTACATGCAGTCAATAATGTTCCTACATGTTGAGAACTAATAAAGTCTCCAGGTTCAGCTTACCCCCCTCCCTATCTCTCTCTCTCTCTCCCTTTCTCTTTCTTCCCCCATATCTCTCTGTCTCCATCATATCTCTTTATTTCTCTCTCTCACTCTCTCTGCTTCTCTATCATTCTTTGTATCTATGTTGCTCGCTCTCCCTTTCTCCAGTTTCATTTTCATCTTGTCTCTGCTCCTCTATTGAAAGTATCTTTCTACTAAGGATTTACCACAGAGCTTAATCGTAGCATAAAACATGTATAGGTGAAAGAGCCTGCTAGTCAACGAGAAGGGGAAATGATGGGGGAGGGGAGTGGAAACAGACATTGGGAAAGACAAAGGACGTTGGGCAGTGAAAAGGAATAAGAATTCTAGATTGAAAAAAACAGGAAGAAAGAGAAAGTGGAAGAGAGAAAATAATTATGGAAAGGGAGCAATAATAAAGAAAGATAGAGAGAAGGTGGGTTTTTTCTAGGGGATAGGGTGAGATACAAAGAGACAATTTAATAAAGGGAATGAAAAAGAAAGCGAAACAGACATGTAGAAAGATATGAAGAGGGAGAAAATGGAATACAAAGAGAGTGAACAAATAGGAAAGGAAAGAAGGTGTTAGAGAAGGAAAAAGTGTGAGGGGGAGATAGGACGAGGACACCTAAGTAAAACCACAAGGAAAAAGGCTGTACTAGTTTCATAATAATCATTATAGTTTCATAATATTAATTACAAAGAGACAAAAACTTTAACGTAAAATGTTAGAAACACAGACTCTGGTGATTTTGTGAGGTGGGTCATTTAATGTTTCGAGTAATACACGGGACAGTAATTTTCTTCTTTTGACATTTAACAATGAGCCTGAAAAAACTTGTTGTATCACTGATTGATTAATGTTAAAGAGGCGTAGTCTAGATTATTTAGACGTATTTCCAAAATGATTGAACCAGAGGAGATAGTGACCCTTCATCACGTCGGCCTGCCAGCTCTTTTCGTTGCTCCATGTCTCTCTGATTCTATCCTCGACACGCATCTGTAACACCTGTGATTGTGAAAAGTCGACAAACATAACTGTAATCAACGAAAGGAACTCTTCTTTATCTTTATGACCCCCCCCCCCTTCTTTGAACATCATATAAATTTTAAAGACAGTCAATATTTTTGCAACTTGAAATAGGATTAATTTGCATTGACCTGTCTTATCTGCTTGAAAGGCTTAACAAAGACAGTATAGGCCGAAGTGGATAGGTTTGTGTGTGAAAAGATCGTTTTGCTTCATTAGGCTTTGTTTGATTCCTTATTGAGATAAAACACATTTCAAAAACAGATGCCATGATTATAAACATTATTTTTTTTGATGAATATCCATTCCACTAACTGATATAATTAATTTCAAGATTCCAAATAGTGCCAAATCTCGTCATAACCGCCCAAACAAATCACAACCAACGACAGATTATAGAAATTGAAAGAAAAAGATGAGGAAGAGGCGGGGGAACGTGACACCTCGCTCATCCTCCATTTTTTATTTTTCCCATTCCTACATTTAGCCTTGATACTGCTCGTGTGTATTCACTTTTATCCTATGGAAATTGCTGAGGTAGAACAAGTTTCATTGGGACCAGCTCGTTTCCACAATATGAAGTGACGAAGTGAATTCCTAGACTCATTGGGGGAGAGGGGTAAGGATGGGGGGTTGACGTACCGCCTCCTACAACTGTAGCTGGATTTAATGATATGAAATTACCAGTAGATCTTTCAAAATACTTAACAAAAATCAACCTAAGGTAATTTCTATAGCCATGTCCATATATTTTGAAACATGCGAAAATTATGATTATCACAATAGTTGTCAAAACATTGTTGTTACAATGTTAATAAAATATAATATATTACATTCATAAAGTACATTACTTAAATACTTGGGTGAGCTGTATGACGTTGAACTATGTTAAATACTATCCTTACCACTGGTCACTGGAATTCCAGCCCGCATAACACACACACACACACACACACACACGCATTACAAGATCAGCAAATGATTTGTATGGGATTGTGGTATTGAAATAAACCTTGAGTTGATTTCTCGAAAGTCTTTGCGATCGTCTTTATAATTGCGGTACTGGAATTGCCTTACTTACGTCTCATTGGCGCCTTTTTTACACTCCCCGTCCCCAGCGCATAAATGGTGGTGGAATGTGTACAGGTTTACGATCTACCTTGTCACCTGAAGAAGATAAAACACACACAGAATGGACCAGTTAAACAATTAACCCCAGAACTGACGTAATAACATTTTCTCTCACCCCAATAATTACATGCCAAGATGAGTTAGTTTGCTTTACATCTTTACTGCTATGATTCTTGTTACTTTCTTACATATATGTCTGTGATCTGTAGCTACTTTATTACAACTTGCGTGTTGGCAACATTTCTTTATAAACACAATGTGAATTTCCGATTTTTTTATTATTTTTTTTTTTTTTGGGGGAGTCATTAAAACAGGATTACAAGTTTTCTCGAAACCTATGGCTTCCGTAACTTTTTCAGCTACTTTTTTCTCATTTACAAAATTGACGCACCGAACGTATACCAAATGAAATTCCGGATTTGGGAATTATACAAACGGGAGAAGCATCAAAACAAACTGAATCGCATTTACAGCAGTAAAAGCACCACTAGAATTGTCCAAGTCAATCTAAATAAAAATTCCAAATTACAACTAAAAAAATAAAGTATGTGGCCTGCCTTTGTCTTGCAATTAAATGTCATAGCATAAAAATCAACGCGTGGAATAAAAATTGTTCAAGGAATGCTTACGATTCTGTCCCTCTTCGTCGGTCGACGTATCAAGGGGATATGTCACGCTGTCTTGTTCATTGTCGCCTTTGGTGTTGGCACTGGTTGCGCCCACAAGAACGACCAGAAGAAATGCAGCAATGATGAGCTTTGATGCCATTTCTATTCTAGCACCACTAGAATTGTCCAAGTCAATCTAAACAAAAATTCCAAATTACAATTCAATAAATAAAGTATGTGGCATAACTTTGTCTTGCAAATAAATGTCATAGCATAAAAATCTGACATATATAATCGAAATTGTTCAAGGGAATGCTTACGTTGGTCCTCATCAACGTCGACCGACGTATCAAGAAGGGGACTGGACAAGGTGTTTGGTTGCGCCCTGGTTGCACCCACAAGAACGACCAGAAGAAACGCAGCAATGATGAGCTTTGATGCCATTTTCTATTTCAAACCTAGAAGATAAAGTCAATTCCATGTTGCACTAAAGGCATTATTTTCATCGCGTGATCAACTGAATTAGTTAAGCATGTAGAATGAGTTGGCTCAACATAATTTATTGTCATGTTGCAATGATCATTTTACATTCACTTTTTGTACGATGCAATATTTTATACATGGCATGTCAAAATCAGTGTCGAGTGAATCACAGAACATTAGGCCCCGTGCACAAAGTCGTCATTTGCCGGTTGTAAGACGGCGTCGTGACTTTTATGGTTTGGGACAAGAATTGTGATTGTAATAATGAAATAATAATATTGAAAAACAGACAGAAACACAGAAACAAACAAACAATAAACGATTACGAAATGAACAGTGCATACATTGACTTTAATTAGTGGCATGTGGACTATATGAATTTACATGCTTGAATAGCGCAGGGAGTGACATAGTCGATTATACGCCTCGTATAGAGTGACGGGCATTTATAATTGACGCAAGTCAGTCAATACGCTAGTGCCCTTGGCTACGGCATTAAATAGCATGAATAGTAGTTACCCGTCCAGTAAGACTTAATAAACAAAAATATTTAAAAACATTCCATATATTAGGTCGTTAGGAATTCCTTGCTTGATTTTGTCTTAAATACAAATCCCACCCTCCCCATAAAAAGTTAAAATGGTGAGCTGAGAATATAAGGTTGTATAAAAAAATATCTGTCTCTATTTCTTCGCTTTCCTTTTCCTACTCTTTAGAAAGCAAGGTATGTAATATCAATCATTAACCATCGAAGAACTTTCTGAAACTCTTCTGCACCATAACTGCCTGAGATTAATACATCACTCAGCATGGCAACATACAAATCTGAACTGCATGTCGTTTTACTCATTTTTTCAAAATTATATATTTTTTGACGTTGCAAAGCTCTTTCTATAATTGATCGGGCATATAATCCTAATGAAAAGCACTTACCTTCTAGGTGTTGTCAGATCGAAGGAAAATATCAATTTCTGTAGGTGATCCTCTCTTAAGCTGCTATCAATGCAATTGGAGACCGTCGACTTATAGTACGTTGTTCCTTAATGATCTAGCTTTATACATTTTGAGCAACTGTTGTGATCATGTTATGATCTTGTTCTACCGTTTACCACGAATGATATGAGGACACATATGGTACTTAGATTTAAATATATGATTAAAAATTACATATTCTATACCTTCACATTTTGTCTCATTTACATAGACATAATATTTTCCTTGGCCGCAAATACCAACTCTTCTTTGAACACAAGTGCCATTTGTTATTATTTAATTTCACATGCACTTGTGTAACATATGTTCTTTTAAAGATACTATGTTCCTTTTGCAGCCGACATCAAATTCTGTAGAACTTTGTAGGAATTATGAATATGTCATGTATGTCCTATCTGTGAAAATTTAAACGTTAGCAGTGTCCTAATATTCAAATTATGCAAGAAAACCCGTTTACTTGCTAGACTTCACTGTCAGACACTATTGAGTGACTGACTGGCTTTTTCATCTTTGGTAATAACATACATAAAATGAGCTGTAAAGGGTACATGAGCATTTGTCTACATCAATAACCCACTTCTTGTAATGGCCAAAATTAAACTGATTGAATCTTTGTGCAGCATAAAACGTACGACCATTCGGTACAATGGTCTGAAAAATCAGACTATTACTTACTGGCTCTATAGCTCCTAAGTCGATTCGACAACTAATAGTCGTTATTTTCCCACTTAAAGACATTTTCAAGCCCCTTTCTTTTAGGGAAGTTCTAAATTAGTATTGTCTTTCAAATGCCGTTGGAATTTAACCTTTTCATTTTTGGCCTGCAAATGGGACATAGTACCTTTAAAGCCTTTACAGACAACTTTAATTAACTTTCAGAAAGTTTGAATTCACTAAATAAGTAAATAGTAATAAATCTACAGTTTATACATTTTCTCCACCATGTGTGTATGTGTGCGTGAATGCGTGTGTGTGTGTGTTTCGTGCGTTTGTAATCCATGTAAACTGGGGAGAATGGTGTGAATACACACCTTCTAACTGTGGAGACACACGCAACTGTGGAGCTCCCCGGTTGTCTTTGAACAGTTTTTTGTGAATTTCAATGTCTTAGAACTACCCCCTCAACGTTCCAGTGCAATCAGGACGGTTCCACGATTTCCCAGTTCTGTGTCAGAAAGTGTGCTTACTTTTACCCCAGGATTTTTTTAAAATAATAATTTGTGTATAATAAAATGGATCTAGCGCCCCTCGTGGTATACAAAGACATCGATCACGGCTCGATCTTAGCGCGCGCGCGAGAACCGAATTCGTCACTAGTACTATGCCGTATATACGTACATACCGCGCGCGTATACTAGACCTTAGTTCGTACACATTTCGGAACCGGAATTGGAAGCATGCTACCTTTTAATTGGAATTATTTGGAGGTGATAACCAATATGGTAAGTTGAGAAAACACGTTATGAATAAATCAGGGTTGAAACTTTATTGTTCATGTTAGAAATTGGCATTATCGAGCTTTCAGTTCCCTAAGACTAAGTTACACATCTAACTTAGATCTAGATCTAACTATTCTGTATGATAAATTATTAATGGTAATGATACTGATAGCCTGTGAGTGTGACCGTCAGTGCAGTGTGAGTGTGATTTAGCCTTCGTTGGAGAATGCATGCCTACTTTGACTTTTTGTTTGGAATTTCAATTGGAGCCGGGGAATATGCCCAATCTGTCGATGCTCAGCCATCACAGAAGGACTCTCCAGGACCAGGTTAGACCAATCTCAAGGGAGGATTAACTAGCAACTGTTCTAGTAGTACTTCAACTTCTAGTCAAGATATTTTAATGAACAGCACCCTTACCCTTGGCCTTTACTTTAGATTTACAAGTCACTCTCTCTGTTATCTTACTTCCGGCTTAATTCCTGAGGGGTTTGTAATACATGCAAACCATGGAGATATAGATAGATCTATTGATGATTAGATATAGTACAGTAGACTATAAGTTGAGACTATTATCAAAGAGAAGACTTTACTAGTAGTAGGGTGTCTGAACGATTTTTCAATTTTCCCTTTTGGTTTGTTTTTCACCATTATGGTTGGATAACTGAAAAAACCCTGATAGCAGACTGACGTCTTAAAGACGTCATAAATTGGTCGTAAAGTGGTAAACACGTCGTACGTCGTATGGACGACGTCATAACGACGTCATTATGTCGTCTTCAAAAGACTATTTTTCCAAGATAATTTGTGTCGTATTGACGACGTCATTACGACGTCGTTATGACGTCTTTAAAAAAACTATTTTTTCCAAGATAATTTTTGTCGCATTGACGACGTCATTACGACGTCATTATGGCGTCTTCAAAGACTATTTTTTCCAAGATAATTTGTGTCGTATTGACGACGTCATTACGACGTTGTTATGACGTCTTTATAAAAACTATTTTTCCAATATAATTTGTGTCGTATTGACGACGTCATTACGACGTCGTTATGGCGTCTTTAAAAAACTATTTTTTCAAGATAATTTTTGTCGTATTGACGACGTCATTACGACAACATTTTGACGTCTTTAAAGACTATATTTTCCAAGATAATTTTTGTCGTATTGACGACGTCATTATGACGACTTAAAAGACTATTTTTCTGAGATAATTTTGTCGTATTTACGACGTCATTACGACGTCATTATGACGTCTTTAAAGATTAATTTTTCCAAGATAATTTTTGTCGTATTGACGACGTCATTATGACGACTTTAAAAGACTATTTTTCCAAGATAATTTTTGTCGTAATGACGACGTTATTACGAAGTCATTATGACGTCTTTAAATGACTACTTTTTCCAAGATAATTTTTGTCATATTGACGACGTCATTACGACAACATTTTGACGTCTTTAAAAGACTATTTTTGCTAATATAATTTTTGTCGTATAGACGACGTAATTATGACGGCTTGCGAAGACTATTATTTGTCATTAATTTTTGTCGTATGGACGACGTTATTACGACATCATTATGACGCGTCTTTAAATGACTATTCTTTCCAATATAATCTTTGTCGTATTGACGACGTTAATTTGACGTCATTATGACGTCTTTAAAAGGCTATTCTTTCCAATGAATTTTTTGTCGTATGGACGACGTAATTATGACGTCTTTCGAAGAATATTAATTGTCATTAATTTTTGTTGTATGGACGACGTTATTATGACGTCTTTAAAAGTCTATTTTCTTCCGTAATAATTTTTGTCGTGTGGACGATGTCATATGACGTCTTTCAAAGACTATTATTTGTCATTATTTTTTGTCGTATGGACGACGTTATTACGTCATTTGACGTCTTTATAAACAAAAAAGAGAACAGTAGAAACCAAAAGAAACCATTAGGATCAAATATGAGCATTTGTCACTGAGTAAATAGGGCAATTATCAGAGGTGAAAATGGGGAACTTTTTGCCCCCATTCATTAGTCATTATCAGATTGTGCACCATCTTGACATGCAAAGGTCTGCAATATCGATCAAGACTAAACATGCTCTAATCTCGCCATTTGAAAAAGGCTGTGTGTGTGATACTCAAGGCCGTAGGCCTACACAATACATTACAATGTGTATATGTACTGTATATATAGTATGCATTGGGAGCTGATCGAGTGTAAATGGCCGTTATACAGCTGCCATTGTACAGTGCAGTACTCTGTTTTCCCCTGCTAATCTACAGTATGGGTAAGTCTTAGAATTACCTAATTTATTTACAAAATGTACATAAATCTATAGTTACTGTTTTCTGTTCTGAAAAGTTGACATGCATGTTTAATATGTATGTCTAATGATTGTGAGCTCGGACTTTCAACACCTGCTGACAAAAGTAGTCCCGTGTACTGATAATTGTGTCATAATGCGGTGCTGTATGTACTACGTCCATGCTGTTCCCTTCTATGTATTTTTATGTAACATCTTGGTCCTGTTGATGGGATGCATGGTTGGGGCATCATTTGAAGCAAAGTTTATTCATTTGCCTACACATGACTTTAAAGGGAAATCCAACCTGAATATACAACTAGATCTAGTCTACTCTCAAACTAAAAGAAAGTAGAAAAATAAGAGAAGCAAACTGATGAAGTTTCAATAAAATCTGACTAGGTCTAGATATTCTGATTAGTCTGATTTGGGTAGGGTCGGCTCTCTCTCTTTAGACTTAGAAACAGAAGCCGACCATAGGGTCTGCTCTGCAAACAATTCTGGGCGCTAGTGTAATTGATGTAGAGGTGTCGTGGTCGAGTGGACACGTCGCGGACTGTCGATCACAACTGGTCCGCGGTTCGAGTCCCGCCGCGGCACTAATGTCCTTTGGCAAGACATTGATCTACATTTGCCACACTCCACCCAGGTGAAGTGCAGAGCACGTGACAACTGCTCTGCTAAAGCCAGGTAATTATGTTGCATTATTGTAGAGCTTTCTAAGTAACTTAGAGACTTCTGATAAAGTAAGTGTTAGGCGCTATATAAGCAAATATAATTATTATTATTAGTGTAGTTTCGTATCCATTTTTTAAAACCCTAACCCTAACGGCGTGGAGATACCCTACTAAAACATAACCCAAAATCAACTAAATCTTCATCAATTGTTCAAATAATGGTCATGATTTAAAAGTAGTTATGTTTCTTACCCCTTCGTGTCAATTTTCTTATCTTTTTTGGATTATTTTCCTAAAAATGAAGGCTTAAAATATACACTTTCTCACGTGATTCACGGCAAACTGCTGCACAATACAATGGCATACCGTACGCCTACCGTACGCCTGCCTCACATCTGCTGTGAGTAATGTCAGTTTTGAGAATTTAGTGCTTTATTATTTTAAAAATAAAAAGAATTGGTTATTTGCGCAGCTAAATGATTTGAATTAATTGCAATTTTTATAAGACTGGGCCCAGATGTCTGGAAATTGAGCTTTGTGAGTGCGATGCGCAGAGGAATAAAGCATTGTGACTTGTGTCACATACATATAACCTTAAACAAGTCGTTTCTACAGAGTTTAGTCTTTAGACAGCAAATGTATCAGAAAAAAACTTCACCTTTGAAGACGTGCACAAATTTGTGTTACCATAAATTGTTTTAATGGTATAAATTCTAATCAATTCATGGTGTGTTCCTATAGGCTACCGTAAACACAAGCCTTTATCTGGAAATAATCGGTTACACCCGTAAATGGTAAACAAAATTCTTTCCCCACAGGCTGTACAAAGAAGTTTGTAGTAGGCCTATACATGTGTTGCACATGCATACATTATCAACCATTCATTTTGTTTTAACGTTATTTATTTTCTCATTAATTGTAGGCATCTTTTTAACATCTTTCGTCAAAGCAGTGGATTCAAAGCACATTGTGGCCACAATAGATTGGATTGACGTGAGGCGTACCATGCAGAAAATGCTACTTTCTCTCAGCCTTCTGGATGTTCCTTAAGGATCAGCAGCCTCATGAAAAGTCGAAGCCATTATCGGTAAATGTGTACATGTACTTGTATTATTTTTGTACATTTTTGTCATATTGTGCATGATCACCGACTAATTAGACACTACAGAATTGATCATTTCACTCGAAAGGCGTATTTTCCTTACGGTAGTTTCAAATATACAGTCAAACCTGTCTATAGCGACCGCCCAAGGAAACACAAAAAGTGGTCTTTGTAGACAGGTGGTCTTTGTAGACAGGTTCCTTTAGTACATTTTCAATGAGAAACCATTTTCAAGGGAAACAAAAATGTGGTCCTTGTAGACAGGTGGTCACTAAAGCAGGTTTGACTATATATACGGTATATATAATTCAATTAATTTCAGATCACTAAAACCTGCAGGTATGTTGCAATAACCGACCATATTTTGCGAGTTTCAAACATTTTTATTTCCCCTTCAGCATAGGTCAAGGAGCTTTTATTCTACCCTCATCAGCAAACTAGAATTGTATTGATAATTTACAAAAACAATCCTGAATCACGTTTTGCATTGCCAACAAAAGTTTAAAATCAAAAGGTGTGTTTACATTATGTTTGTGAGCAATGAGAAATTATTTCTGATAAATCTTACCAAGCAGTAATTTTCTGGCAGAATTCATTTAATTAATTGTTTACATTTCAGTTTTAAAATATATAACAGTTTTTTCTTAATTGTATTCCTTTCTTTTTGCTTTCTTCATCCATTAGAATTCTTTGCGCCTATGTACCCGGGATCTGAAAGCAGTGCATAATACAGGAGATTCCACCCAAAAGCTAAACCGTGAGTCCAAGCTGAAGAGGAATATTTCCAAAATGATGTCTACACTCACCCGATAGCATAACTGCAAGAAATATTTCAGGTTATTTTTCCCTCCATTGATTATAGAGAGAGAGATTGGGGGAGGGGATGGGGAGGGTGAGGTGTAGCCACAAACCTGAATGGCAAAGCTGTAGAACTGAATCATGTCACTTGCAATTTTAACGAATTACAGGGTTTACAAACTGACATAATGATTTGGGTAAAAAAATCAGTATTTTGCGTATATTTGTAATTACTATTTATGAAGTTGACCTGTTTCATATACTTATGTCGTACACTTGATATGCTCTGTCTCATGCTCACCCCCACCCCTTTGTATCGGTTCCTAAAACCTGTGTATGATATAAGTTGGTAATAGAGAAAAATTGAGTGAGGTAAATGCAATACAAATCGATTCCATTCTTAAGCAATTAAGACTTGCTCAGGTACGGCACGTGAACCGCCAACAAATTTTAAAAAATGATGCAGATTTGGTTTATGTGTAAAGTGAAGTATGTTTTGGACTGCGCGTATTCAGTGAGCTTTGTTTTATAATATACAGAAATGTAAAGCATATTGAACTTTATGTCAACATTAAAAAATACTCTGCGGTTTTGAATGTTTTGCAGCATCATATCTGAGCGAGCCATAAAGGGACTTAGTTACATTGTTCAGATGAGAGATAATGGTGCTAAGGTATTGACTTCAATGTTAGATGTACAATTAAAGATAATATGAAAGTTCAGTGAAAAAGACCATTATTAATGATAACAATTGGGAAAAACTGATGTGGTCAATTCCTTAATTCTCCCAATTATATTATTATAATTTAATTTAATTTTAGGTGAATGTAAATCATCACAAAGCAAAGAATTGGCTCTATATACCTTTTCCAAACATTTAAGTGTTGAAAGTTTTTAAAGGCCTGTTTTATATCTTATTTTCAGCTCAGATGAGATGCGCAGTACACTAAGCTTGCCCAAAAGCATGACAGAGATAAATGCCTTGTTCCTGCCCCTCTGCCTTTGAAGGACAGCGTCTCCCTAGAAGACACTTTGCAACACAGGCTGCTGAGCTGCCGTTTGAGAAGCCCCCCTCCACCTTACCCACCTGGAAAGCAAAACGCTGGTCAGACCAGTGGAATTCGTCTACTACCAACTTGAAGGAGTTCATCCCAGAGCCCTGTGCAAAACCAAGTGGCAGCGACCTCTCAAGAAAAGCTGGGTCAACCTCAACCGTATCAGAATTGGAGTTGGCCGTACACAATACTTCCTGCATAAAATTGGAGCTGATCCATCGCCAAACTGTGCCTGTGGAGAGATCCAAACTATGGATCATGTCATCGATGCTTGTCCTATCTACAAATCCCCTCACGGTGCTTCTGGACTTCGGGAGCTCGATGATGAGACAATCAGTTGGATAAATAAGGATCTTCCTATCATGATGTACTCCTTGATATTCTTCGTGCGAGCGAGCGATGGAAAACGGTTGGGGAAAATTCAAAAATTTATTGGGAGAATCAACTGTTAAAGTGAGTGGATCGTCAGTTTCCATGTGCAGAAGGCCATAATTCGCTGACACCAGACTTGGTGGAAATAACATTAATGGGAGTACAAATCTGCACACAGCAAACCCGTAGGCCAGTCAAGAATTACCTCCTAATCTCTCGGAGAGTCTAGCTTCAGATCCCGCCGGATCGGGTGAGGAAAAGCAAAGCATTACATAAGGTCGAATGGTCATAAAACTGAAGGCTAACCCTGGTGATTGACAACACCTGTTATTGGGTAAACACCCGAGCGGTGTCGAATTCCCCATGAGAGCTGACTTCTATGTGTCTTTAAAGGGTGTCACACTGTGGCGCCTTCTAAGAAAACCATAAATATCTTTGTGGTTTGAGAATTTTTGGTAGTTAAAAGTATAAAATTGTTGGATTGTACCTGTGATTTTGAAAGCACAATACGGCTTACCTATATTGAATCTAAGTTAAATTTTAATTCTTTGTGAAAATACCCCCAGGAGTTTCAAACTTGCCAAATGAATGTTGTGACATAAGCAATGGAATATATCTGTTTGTGCTAAACTGTTTCATCATGCTTGCTATTTTATCTTAAAGTTGGAAATATCTTCTGCATCATTATTGCACAGTCATCTTGGAATTGCCCAATTGAGCCAGTCGTACTGGCAGGAATGTTTAATCTGATCAAAATTGTGTTTTTATACTTCAGCTTCTGTATTCGCAAACAAAATCTTTGATGATATTTATAAGAATGAAAGTTGCCACTGCCAGTAATGCCTTTTCTTATATTTAAGTCATGTGCCCGTAAGAAGCAGGTTTCTAGCACAGAGAATAGGTACAGTTGAGCTAATTTCTGCACAGTTTTCCAATATGCTGTATCGCCAAATGCGAACATCGTGGTTTCAACGGGCAAGCAACCATCATCAGAAAACTCTGCAGGTATCAGCATAGCTCTCCCTGTTTTCCTTGCTGCCAACTTGTTTCTTTTGAGTGTAAGAGATAACTAAGCTAAGCCATGTGTTTATCATTTGTGCCATTTTCTCTTATGTGTGATATAGATTGTATAGTTTTATACTTCATTTGCATGTGCCTTTTAAAACTGTGAATATGAATTATTGCCATAAACTTAGAGATTCCCCTTGTATGTAACAAGAATTTATCTTTCACGCTCAGAAATTCTATATTGAATGAGCATCTGTGTTTACTTGATGTATTATGTGCTGCTAATAATGCAATTACTTCTGTTGACATATAGCCATTTGTCTTGACTCTCTGGTAAGACTTGTTTCCAACAACATTTTGTTTTATCTGATACTCTTTATCTGCATTACAGTCTTGTGGTTGTGAGGAGCGGGTTTGCAGCATGGAGACGAGGTAGAGCTATGCTGATGAATGCCCTGCTTTCCACTATTCTGTTTTGCTGAATGTGAGGAGCTTCCCCAGTGTGATGTTTGCTTATCTACTAAAAAACTGCGGGTATCAGTATAGCTTTACCTAGTCTCTATGCTGCTAACCTGCTTCTCACAACCGCAAGACTTATAAGTTTAACCAATTATGCAATATAATATGTCATGGTTTCTTGTACTGATAATTTGAAAGCAAATGAAAACCGTTCTTTAATTGTAATGTTTATCTTTAAAAAGTAGCACATTTTATGACAAAACAGATATCTTTGTGATGGCCTGTTAACTTTATTAAAATCAATTATGAGATTAGGATGGGGATGGAAAGACACTGTACGTATAGAAGGCAAGTTAGAAAAAGAAGGTATAGAAATAAGTATTTTATAGTTTTGTGTTATCCTTCTTCACACCATTTACATGTACATTAAAAATATGAAAATTACTTTCTGTCTGGCATGTATATATTACCGTATGTGATGCAATATTTGTTGCTTTGATTGTACCGTGTGATTGCTCAGAATGAGTGATTTGTACACTTTCTTCCTTGATCAGGTGGTCATATAGATGTCATTTAGAGGACAAAAAGGCGTAAAGCTCATGTAAGGATAAAAAGTACATCGAATTGGTGTCCTTATGTCTTCCGTTGCTACAAATTTACGTCTTGAAGATGTCCTTTTTAACCAATAGGATGGACAAATTGTGTAAAGATTCAAGTCCGTACAATGTAAACTATTGATACAAGTTTATGCTTTTAAGGCGTAATTTTTACTTAAAAGATGTAAAAACTACATAAATATATGACATCTGTATGACGACTTCCTTTTTACAATTTAACGTCTTAAAGACGTCTTTTTACCAGTAAGACGTAAAAATCACATTAATATATGACGTCAGTACGACGTCTACCTTTGATACAAGTTACCGTCTTGAAGGCGTCTATTCTTTATCAATAAGATGTAAATATCACGTCAAAATTTGATGTCCATACAATGTATACACGAAGTCTGTAAGGCGTCTTTCTTGGGTAAAATTGACGTCTTGAAGACGTCTTTCTTTAACTAATAAGGCGTAAAAATCACGTCAAAATATGGCGTCCTCACGACGGCGTATGCGGGTGCAAGTTTACGTCTTTTGGCGTAAAGTTATGTCGTCTTAAAGGCGTCTTTCGTTAACTAAAAGACGTAAATATGACGTCCATATGACGTCTTCCTATGGTACAAGTTGACGTCTTAAAGGCGTCTATCTTTAACTAATAAGGCGTAAAAATCACGTCAAAATATGACGTCCTCACGACGACGCGGGTGCAAGTTTACGTCTTTTGACGTAAAGTTATGTCGTCTTAAAGGCGTCTTTCTTTAACTAAAAGACGTAAATATGACGTCCATATGACGTCTTCCTATGGTACAAGTTGACGTCTTAAAGGCGTCTATCTTTAACTAATAAGGCGTAAAAATCACGTCAAAATATGTCGTCCTGAAGGCGACGACGCGGTGCAAGTTTACGTCTTTTTTACGTCATGTTATGTCGTCTTAAAGACGTAGTACAAGACGTAAATATGACGTCTTTAAGACGTCGCTCTGCTATCAGGGAAATAATTCACTCAGAGTAATACATTTCGAATTTGAAGACTCACTGATGTTTCTATCAAAAGATACAGCCCCCTAAAATCCGGTAATAATCATCAATTTTATGTCGGAATCGACGAAAAAGACATACACGCAGAGTTATTTTGTTTTGCTGATTATAGCTAAACAGCTGCATTGCGCAATATGCAAGCGTACGCGTGTTGCTTAGCTGCATGCCAAACTCCAGCGCGATCAGCAATCCATTGTCTTCAATGTGCATCCACTTCCGGGTCTGTTCGCCTAATACACATACGCGGTCCGAATGCATATGCATGTGCAGATTTTACGCGTTGTCACCATGGTTTGGGCTGAGCGGAGCTCACGCCTCCCAATTTAACTGATCCAAAAAATGGGGGAAGGGTATTTTCAAACTGTTATCGCTTGTGATCCCTTGGGGCTAGCGAAAAAAAAAAGCTGGGATATTATCCTACGTCCAGCCCTACATAAGCCTCAGGGGCTCACTTCAGGAAAGTGGCAAAGATCGGAGCTATGATGGAAACAATGTTTAAATCGCTGTTTTGATCAAGTTATTTTTAGAATTCCAAAGTGAGTCCCTTTGGGAAATACGGAGAAAAACCTGCTCTTTCATATGACACCTCATTTATTGAGTTTCACTTTCAGGATCCCAAGCGATAAAGGTTTGAATCTCAATTTTGTAGTAAAAACATTGACCAATTTTGCATGATCGTGCAATGCACGTAGACTGCATAGGGATGCGTGCAATCTCTAAGGGAAGGATTTTAGCACACAACATCGGGTGCGCGATCAGACACCCTACTAGTACACTACAACCAGGTTTTAGAACTCTGAGAGGGGTTTGTGGGAATACTATGCTAATGTAACTGGAGATATTTCGAAATGTATAGCTGTGTAAGGGGTTTGTTGGAAGGTTTGGAACTCTGAGAGCGGTTTGGGCATGGGAATACATGCTAACTGTGGAGATGGTACTACAGGTTTTAGAACCCTGAGATGGATTGGCGGGAATTCATGCAAACTGCTTATATGTAGGTATAGTACATGTATGTACATAAAGGTTTTGCACAGGGTTGTTGGAATAACTGGAGGTATGTGTACATGTAGGTTTTTCTGGGAGAGGTTTGTTGGAATACATGCAAACTATGGAGATATACAATGTATGTATGCACATAAAGGTTTTGCACTCAGAGAGGTTTGTGGTAATACATGCAAACTGTGGACCCATGTACTAGGTACATAAAGGTTGTGGATGGGGTTGTTGTAATACATACAAACTGTGGAGATATGTATATATGTACATACATGTAAAGGTTTTGCACTCAGAGAGGTTTGTTGGAATACATACAAACTGTGGAGGTATGTACATGTATATGTACATATTAGGTTTTGCACTCAGAGAGGTTAGTGATAATACATACGGTATGCAAACTGTGGAGGTAGGTCCGGGAGGTACATGTAGGTACATGTACATAAAGGTTTTGGATGGGGTTGTTGGAAGACATACAAACTGTGGAGATATGCCACTAGTACAGTTTGTACATAAAGGTTTTGCACTCAGAGAGGTTTGTGGTTATAAACTTATACATTGTGCAAACTGTGGAGGTATACTACAGGTTTGGAACTCTGAGAGGGGATTGTAGGAATACATGCTAACTGTGGAGATACATTCATACATACAATGTATACCAGGCCGGTTGGCAATTTCCCGGGAAATAATAGGAAATACTGGGAAATACATGTACAGTGTTTGTAGTCAATACCTGGTCAATACGTGGGCAGTATACAGAACGTGTAGTATACCCCAATGTTGTGTGCCTTCTGTTGGTTGTGTACCAAGACAGATGATTGAAAATGCTAAATTCAACAGTTTTCATGCAATATATGTCAGGAATCTTTAACAGTTATGTTTAATTAATAGACAATATATTATAAATGACAAATAATCATCGTGGTTGGCTCTATTCGATGTACTTTTTATTGTGTGAAATTGAACGCCAAACTTGACGGCTTTAATTTAATGAAGTGTCAACTGTGGAGGTCTATACATGTAGGTATAATACATAAAGGTTTTGGATGGGGTTGTTGGCATGGAAAACGTACAAACTGTGGAGGTATGTCTGTACAGTGTATATAAAGGTTTTGCACAGAGAGGTACAATTGTGGTAATACGTGCAAACTGTGGAGGTAGGTTCATAAAGGTTTTGGATGGGGTTGTTGGAATACATACAAACTGTGGAGATATGTACACGTGTGTATACAGGTTTTGTCCAGGGAAAACCCGGCAGAAACTCGCTGACCTCCAAAGTGCCATATTTCCTCATTTAAGGATTGCTATGAAACTGCACTCATTTTTGATAATGTTTACCAAAACTTAAAATTTTGTAAGAACCACTGTTATAGGTTCTGATTTTCTGAATTTTGCACGTTATAAGGCGGGGTGAGGGAACGCGCGAGTAAATATGTCCGCTAGTTCTCCATATGTGATGATTTCATAGTTGTTTACAAGTGCCTTTTTGCCATCTTATTTAATCATGTTATTTATAAGATTTGATATCATGTACAACATGTATTTGTTCTCATATCCGAAAGGGTCAATAGAAATAAAGTTCAAGTTTCAAGTTACCAACATATGGCATTATCTGAAATGCCCACATTCAGCCTGCAATAACAAGTGATATAAGGCTGCAATAAAAATGGTTTATTGCTTCTTTAAGACCAGAAGTTGCTCTTCATCTAATATGTGTTTCATGATTACCCTATTCTTTCAATTTTGGGTAATTGTCCATTTCATTTGGAATTGCCCATATGTCTTTCCTTTACAGGTTCACCCATCTGACATACCCCTAGCACCCCTTACCCATGCACCCTCTCCTTCTTCATCCCTTTCTCCATCATCTTCATTGTTTCCCAGTTGTTCCCAATCATCATATCCTGACATACTAGTTCCTCCTCCATCTCAGGCTTCGCCTTCATCTTCTCCTTCATCTTCCACTTCATCTTCCCCTTCATCTTCCGTCCTCCTTCACCTTCCCTTCCTCCTTCACCTTCCCTTCAAACTATACCATTCGTCAATGATCAAACTCATCCAGTCCATCTCCTTGAGTCTCACAAGTTTTATGTTTTCCTTTACCTTTTCCTATTGTTTATTGTCTTGTTACTTGTACTCCTTGTCATTCTAGAATTAATCCATCTCTGGTTATTGTAGATTTTCAACTGCGTGCAGTTGAGTCTGTCTAGTTTCATATCATCTTCTGCATCTTCTTTTTTTCCTACAACTTTGGGGTTGGATGAGGGGGGAAGGAATGTCACAAGTATAAAACAAGGGATAGAAAGGTAACAAATTTGGTGAGTTAAGTTTTCATTTTGAATCATTGATGGTGCTTATCTAAGTCGTGCCCTGCCAAAGTTTTTTGAGGCTTTTGTATTTTCGGTGTTGAATTCCGCTTTTTAGCTGTGCACTATTTTCAACTGTTACTTCATTTTTTTGATCGAGATTTAGTTTCTCCAAGTCGGGTATGGCAAGTGTATGCACCGTTGTTATTTTCCTTCATGTACTTCGTTCTTACTGTTCTTCGAGTCACTTGGTGTATAAACGCCCTTGTGCAATAGTTGCAGTTGATTTGTCTTTACATACTGTATGTCTGCTTTCTGCCTTCTCTTCTTATCATTTTTTTATTTGGTCTGTTTGTGTTATGATTGTCATTCATTTCGCTGTTTAATTAGATGTCCCTAACTAGGCGGGGAACTGGGAGGCCCCCTTCAACGTTTAGTGCAATGTATCCGCAACGCAAAAAGTTCTAGCTGTGACGTTGCATGACTTGTTTTGTTCAAATCTTACGCATCTTTTGAGACCAAATTCGCGATGCCGGGGTGTGCGGTTCAAAAGCTACGCATGATTTTTATTTGCACGTCGGACCAAAAATTGCCCCAAAACGTGATTTCATGTACTATTGCAATTGCAGATTATTTAGCAGTATTGTTTGATTATAACTGTGTCAAATGCATAAGATAAATCGAGGGGTAACAGAACAGTTATCCTCCTGTCATTCATGTCTCTCAATGATCGCAAGTGTCACCGACAAATTTCATTTAAAAGAATTAAAAATCAAAAGGTCAAAAAACAATACCGCACATAAGAAATTTTAAAAATAACGAAATACATAAGAAAATGTATTGGTACTGAAATTCTGTTGACGTACATTTGCTAAGAATACTACAGAGAGTAACTAAACCAAAAATAAGCGTGTTTGGGGCTTTATTTAATGATTTTATGCATAAATTGGCATAATTAATGAAATGAAATTATTTCGAAAAATTTAAGGTACAATTTTGTAGCTTAACCTGTGGGCAAAGTGCATGCAAATTTGAATCGAGATCTGGCAGTTGACAGCTGAGATCCCAGCCCCTCAGGTTTAAGAATTCCCAAAACACCCGGCCTAGTTAGGGTTATTATTTCTAATTCGTCTTTTGTTTTATTTTATCGACTCATCTTTTCTTGACATTTTTATTGTAAATTCAATTTGTTTCAGTCTTGCAGAAATGCATTTTTATGGCATTAGATGAACATGTAATGCAAGCATTATGATGTTGCAGTTTAATAGGGTTTAAAAGAAAAGTTGATAAAGCAGTTTAAATTAGCACGCAGAGTCTGTTTTGTCCACAGATGGTTAATAAACATCCTTCCTATTAAAATTTGTATTAAATAACATACAATTTGCTTGTCTTTCTTTTCACTTTATAACATAGGAGAGAAAACAAGGAGAAAGAAAACAAGTGAACAAATGTTTCAAGACAAAGATCAAGAAGGGTTCTATGTCAAGTACCTAGAGAAAAAAGGTAGTTATACCATGTTTTACAAATGCTTATAGGTGACACATTAAATGATGGAATGTTCAATGTATGCATTTCTTCTTATGCCTCCGCCTCTGAGGAGGGCCGGGAGGCATTATGTATTTGGGTTGTCTGTCCATCCATCTGTCTGTCCATATTTATTACCACGATTTCAAGAAAGCCATTGGGCAGTCCAGGCAGATTTTGTTCATATTTAGCCCAGGGAAACCATTGTGCATAAGGTTTAGATTAATGGAGTAGTTTTGGGGCAAATATGCCAATGGTCAAAGGTCGCAGGTTGCCAACGTTTACTAAAAATCCAATTTTCCAGCCATCACTTCAGTTAGAAATGTCCAGAGGTTATGAAATTTGGTGGGTAGGATTTACATGCATATATTAGAGGAACATTCTCAAAAGGCAAAATTGAAAAGTGGTGGAAAGTAATTGAACCCATTGCTGACAAACTGTGACTGTGAGGTTCAATAAAAGAAAAGAAGAGTTTAGAACCACTGTTGAACTATCTCTTTTAGATTAAAACATTTTACCTTAGGAGGATCGAGGATTCATCAAGAAATTTCTTCACATGACAGATCATCATCATACCGGTAGTTTAGCAAATGTTCCTAATGAAGTTTATTAAATGATTCTTTGATGATTGAACTAAATATATTTTTTGCATTACTTGACTTGCAGGAGAGCAGTGTTTGCTGGGAAGAATTTCCATAAAGGCGACTTCCTTCTGTGGTACAAAGGAATTTTATTGGATGCTGCGGAAGCGGAGAAGTGGGAAGAGAGGGAGGAGTCTGTCTTCAGATACTTCTTTAACTGGATGGGAAAAAGTGGTGGTAACTATTTATCTCTAAAATTTCTCTTTAAAGAAATTTCATTAAATACAGCCCTTGGAGGATATCACAAGATGGCAATGGTTAAAAACAGTTTCAGAATTCCTGTCCTCATTGGTTTGAGCAAGGCTCGTGTGAATTTGGGATGTGAATGCACACGAATAACAAATTTGTCATGGCTCAAATTGACGGTATTGTTTGAAATTTGTTTCTTTGAAAGTTCATGGGGGGGAGGGGCAATATTTGATCGGAATTTAGAGATGGAAAACCTGGATGGTCCCATAAAGAAAATTTGTCCGGTATTATTTTTAATTTATTATCCTCTCACCAAAGAAGTTGGACGGCGATAACGTAAGGCTGCTTTCTATCCGTCCTTTCATCTGTCCGTAACAAATATTGTGAACACTCTATAGACTCTACGTCCTTCAAATGAAGGATTTTTACCAAACTTGGTACATAGTTACATGTACCTACTCCATATCAATTTCTGAAACCTTTTAGGTCAGAGGTCAAGGTCACAGCGGGACTTAGTTGACTCTAGACTCAAGTCCTTCAATGGAGTTTGACCAAACTTGGTACAAAGTTAGTCCATATAAATTTTCCAACAAACTTCGAGGTCAAGGTTAAAGGTTAAGGTCACAGTGGGACTTTTTTTGAGGTTGTACATCCTTTTGAATACTAGATTCAGATTTGTAACTGGAGAGGGCATAATTGCAACCTTTGTGATGTCCTTGTTTTTATATTATTTTTATCTATTTACTTATTTATCTTAATTCAGCAAAGAAATTCTTCAGAACCTGTCACTATACTCACTTCTTTTTTCTCTCGACACAATGTGGATTTTCTGAAAAATCAAATCTTGAACAGGCTTAAAATGGGAGTTTGTGATATGACTGATGAAAAAATACATGTACTTGTAGATGGTTCAAGATTCATATTTGTTCTTATGGAATGTGCACGTGTCTTGCACTCTTGCCGCTGCGCCTGAATGAACAGCTGTTGCTAGGGGCTTTTGGTATTCTAATGTTATTGTTTGTATGGTAGAAAACTTATCAAGCTTGTAACTTTTCTTGTAAAAATGATATCTAAAAATACTCTGCATGCTCTCTTCTTAAACCTCTGTCATGATATGTACCAATTTAAAGTACATTGTAGAAGAACTTCAGAAAAAGGTTGTGTCAGTATCTGAATATCGACCACTAGCTTCGACTTTTGGCTCCTTTTGGCATGACAGGTCACATATCTCCTACACCTTCAGTTATCTTCATGAAATGTCATGTCTAATTTTTTCTATTCTTCTTACTTTTTCTTAATAGCTGTGATGCAACAGAAGAACCAGAGTCGGGACCAAAGCTTGCAAGGCTATGCAATCATGGATACAAGAACGAAAGAAATAGCAAAATGAAGATAATTCTTGATCAACTCAAGCAGCCGCAGCTGATGTTGTTTGCACTAAGGGACATCAGTGAAAACGAGGAAATACTTTATGATTATGGAGTGGAAAATAATTACTCTTTTCCCCCACCAGCATCACAAAGTCCTGCACTTGCTGCTCCATTTCCAGAATGTCTCACTGACAAGGACAGAGATGGTCAAAGTGAATGTGCAAGTGACCAAACCTCACAGGCATCACAAAGTACTGCAATTGCTGCTCCAGTTCCAGAATGCATGAATAGCAAGGACAGAGATGGTCAAAGTAACTGTGCAAGTGATCAAACCCCACCAGCATCACAAAGTCCTGCACTTGCTGCTCCAGTTCCAGAATGCATGAATGGCAAGGACAGAGATGGTCAAAGTAACTGTGCAAGTGATCAAACCCCACAAGCATCACAAAGTATTGCACTTGCTTCTCCAGTTCCAGAATGCATGAATAGCAAGGACAGAGATGGTCAAAGTAACCGCAAGTAATCAAACCCCACCATCATCACAAAGTCCTGCACTTGCTGCTCCAGTTCCAGAATGCCTCACTGACAAGGACAGAGATGGTCAAAGCGACTGTGCAAGTGACCAAACCTCACAAGCATCACAAAGTACTGCACTTGCTGCTCCAGTTCCAGAATGCCTCACTGACAAGGACAGAGATGGTCAAAGTGACTGTGCAAGTGATCGAGCCCCACCAGCATCACAAAGTACTGCACTTGCTGCTCCAGTTCCAGAATGCATGAATAGCAAGGACAGAGATGGTCAAAGTAACTGTGCAAGTGATCAAACCCCACAAGCATCACAAAGTACTGCACTTGCCGCTCCAGTTCCAGAATGCCTCACTGACAAGGACAGAGATGGTCAAAGTAACTGTGGAATTGACCAAGCCTCACAAGCATCACAAAGTACTGCTCTTGCCGCTCCAGTTCCAGAATGCCTCACTGACAAGGACATAGATGGTCAAAGTGACTGTGGAATTGACCAAGCCTCACAAGCATCACAAAATACTACACTTACCGCTCCAGTTCCCGAATGTCTCACTGACAACGACAGAGATGGTCAAAGTTACTGTGCAGGTGACCAAACCTCACAAGCATCACAAAGTACTGCACTTGCTGCTCCAGTTCCAGAATGCATGAATAGCAAGGACAGAGATGGTCAAAGTGACCGTGCAAGTGATCAAACCCCACCAGCATCACAAAGTACTGCACCTACTGCTCAGAATCCAGAATACCTCACTGACAAGGACAGAGATGGTCAAAGTGACTGTGCAAGTGACCAAACCTCACAAGCATCACAAAGTACTGCACTTGCTTCTCCAGTTCCAGAATGCCTTACTGACAAGGACAGAGATAGTCAAAGTGACTGTGAAAGCACACCTTCAGGATATGACAGTGATAAAGATGAAGACCCTGATTACATTTGTGAAACTGAATCTGACAGTTCTGATACTGAGACAGAAAATCTACCAGGAATGCAAATTCCTTTCAATAGAGTCAAAACTGCGAGAAGCAAATCATCTGTGGTCGTTATGCAGACAAGCAATTCCAAGTCTGGCCGAGTGTATGACAAAGTAGCCTACTGTCTGTATTGCCAAAAACCATTCAAAAAACTTCCAGAGCACTTAAGAACAATGCATGCGAATGAATTGGAAGTAGCCAGATATATGGCAGCATCATCACCTGAAAAGCAGAAATACCACCTAACTCTCAATCGCAACAGGGGGAACCATGTTCACAATTATGAAGTCATGGCAAGTGGAGAAGGGCAGCTCATAGTAATTTACAGACCCAAATTCAGAGCCAACCCAAATGACTACTTTCCTTGCCAACATTGCTTTGGATGGTATGCTCGTAATGAAATGTGGAAGCATAGATGTGTTGCAAAACAAGAGAACAAAAAGAAAAAGTCTATGGTGCTGCAAGAAAGCAAAATGCTCCTGCCTCCTCCATCAGGAGTGGAGGTCGATTCCTTTCTTCACAAGGTGCTTAGCGGCATGCGCGATGATAATGTTAAAACATGCATTGTTCATGATGATGTACTTTTAGACCTAGCCAAGCGCTATTGTAACAGGCTTGGTCATGATGAAGAACACTTTGATCACATTCGCAGCAAGTTACGAACTGGCACGATTGGTGATCCAATATAGAGAGTGTAGTAAAAACAAGAATGCAAACGTCACGACACTTATCTCACCAAGTGAGTTCAAGACTGTAATTGAATCTGTGAAGGTTGTTGCAGGATTTGACAAGAAGACTCACCTGTTTTCAACACCCAGCCTGGCTCTGAAGCTTGGACATAGCTTGAAGAAGGCAAGCATGATTTTGGTGAACAGAGCACTCATGGATTCTGATGGTGATACAATGAAAGCCAGAGTAGAGAAATTCATCACACTGCTTGAGAATATGTGGACGGATGAAATTTCATCACATGCGCCAGACGCTGAATGAGATGAAACGGAACAACCCAAAGCGACTGCCGCTAACAGATGATGTAGTCAAGCTGTGCAAACACTTGCAGCTGGAAGCAGAAAGATACCTGAAGGAAATTAAAGACTGCAACGTTGAAGACAAAACACATGCTTGGAATGAGTTGAACAAGTGCCTTTTGACATACCTCATTGTGTTCAACAGGAAAAGGCAAGGCGAAATTTCCCGACTGACCCTGAAGGATTATGCTCAGATTGAAAAGGGGGAAAGTCACCTTGTCGATGGCCAAATGGAGATGCTTAGTGGGTTAGAGAAAAAACTAGTGGGACTTCTCTGGAGAGTAGAAATAATTGGAAAAAAGGGGAGAACTGTCCCTGTGTTGATACCAGACTTCTACAAGCAGTGTCTCGATGCACTTATGTTGTACAGAAAAGATGCTGGTGTCCATGCAGGGAATAATTTTGTGTTCGCAGTAGCAGATTCTCGAAGTCACGCTCACATCAGAGGGAGTGATTGCTTGCGTAATTACTCCAAGGAGTGCGGCACACCAACCGAATTACTCGTTCAACTCGACTGAGAAAACACATCGCTACAACAGTACAGCTGCTGTCACTCAGAGAGAATGAACTTGATGTGCTTGCCAAGTACATGGGCCATGATCTTCGCATACATAGAGACTTTTATCGATTGCCAAATGCAGCAATGGAGGTAGCGAAAATTTCAAAAATACTGTTTGCGATGGAGGGGAATGGAGGAGAACCGCTGAGACTCCTCACAGATGCAAAGTCTCTTGATGACTTGAAAATGGATTCCGAAGAGGGTAATTATTTCTACTTAGCATTTTGTGTATATTTTGACACAAGCATGTATTCCAACAAACCATTCTCAGAGCTGTATTTGAAAACCTTCCTATCTTAACTTTCAGCATGTATTTTTGCAAATCCCTCTCACTGAGCTTGAAAACTTTGTATCTCCTCAGATAGCATGTATGCATGTCCATATATTTTGGGGATTACATGCAAACTGCGGAGATGTGTATCTGAAGGCTTTGAAATATAACTCTGAGAGGGGTTTGTAAGAATACATGCTAACTGTAGAATATATAACATGCACATCTTGAAATGTAAAACTGAGAAGACTTTGTGGGCCGGAATAAAGGTCAACTGTGGAGATGTATGTACTCATATACATGTAGTTATGAAATAAAGCTCTGAGATGGGTAAATTTGTTAGAATACATGCTAAATGTGGAGATATGTTTATGAAGGTTTTGAAATAGAGCTCTCTGATAGAGGTTTGAAAGGATATATATGCTAACGGTGGGGATATACTTGCGTGTAGTTTTAGAAATACAACTTTGATAATGGGGTTGTGGGAATACAGTAAATCCAGCATGTACATTTCCACAATTATTTTCACAAACTCCTCTAAATGCTTTACAAGGTGGCACCAAAAGAATGCCAGTAGTACAATATGTAGTTTCAAAGAAATGTGGGATAAAATTATATTTTGGGCTTTCTTGAGTAAGAAATTGTCTTTTCCAGGTGACACCAAGATCATCCAGTTTTATTGATGTTTTGTTTCTAGAGCCATTATTGTAGGGTAATATCATTTTCACAATTTACTAACTTATCTCCAAAGGCACACTGAACATTGCTAGTATTTTCACCGTATGGCTGACCGGGGCAGAAAAAGTATTATAAAGAAATATTACCCATTCCCCTAAATGTATCATTTGCGTTATCAAGAGACTCCCAACCAAAACATGTAAATACAACTTACTACTTTCTTTGGCATGTATTACTTTTGTTTATTGCAGTGATCCAGGATGACGAACTAGATTCGATGAATCTGGAACAGAAGACCCAACTGTTGGAAAGAAGAACTCTTGCAAGAAGACATTTACTGGTAAGAGAAAATGTGTGGTTTACAAATTTATTTCAAATCCTGCAGGTATGTACATCATTCAACAGTTAGCATGAATCCTGTGAGCTCCCGGGACAGAAAAAAGTAGCTGCTCTTGTTATGAAATTCCTCTTTCTGTTTCTCCGATCCTCATTTACACTGGCTTGCTTATGTCTTTCTGAGATTTATTTTTGTTCTCCAGTTGATGTCCTCGATGTCTTCACGGTTGGTTGGCTGTTCAGGTGCATCGTGGTGATGACCTGGTTGCTGCTAGCTTGCTAGATTGCTAGATTATATATTTAAAAATATTAAGTTAACCCTAAACTGATCATTGGCACAGAGGTGTGTAGTTTGTCAGTGGGTGTATAACCTCATGGTAATGAGATAGAAATGATGAGAAAATGTGTGATTTACATTATTATCTATTTCAATACCTGCATACCGGTATACATAATTCCACAGGTAGCTTGAATCTGATGAATTTTACCAGATGGCTTCCGACAGAGTCTCTTGACCTAAATACAACTTACAACTTTCTTTTGTATACAACTTTTGTTTATTGCAGTGATCCAGGATGATGAACTAGATTTGACGACTCTGGCCTAGACGGCCCAACTGTTGAAAAGAAGAAACGGACATTAGATTTGTCGCTCAGCAACTCATCATGCAAGAAGGCTAAGACAAATTTTGCTGGTAAGAGAAAGAGTGTGGGCAACATTATGTTTTTCAAAACCTGCATGTACATAATTCCACGGTTAGCATGTATTCCCACAAACATATCTGAAAGTATATATTTCAAAACCTTCATGTATCTCCACAGTTTGAAAGTGTTTAAACAAATCCCTCTCAGAGCCATATTTCAAAATCTGCATGTCTCCACTATAAGTATTTATTCATACAAATCAGTGTTGTTAATATACACCACCACCCCGCCATTTCCTGTGTTAACAATTTCATTTATTTTGTGTGTGAAACTCCCTTCTAGTACTTTGATATTTCTCTCTGCTTTCCACAGCTCAACAAAACATGAGTGACCAAGTGCCAACACCATCTCCTCCTCCTCCTCCTCCTCCTCCTCCTCCTCCTCCTTCATTTCCTCTTCCTCCCTCCAGTCTGTGTACATCTGTTTCATTTCCTGCCCTTGATCTCTCTCTAAATTCTTTTACCCAATGCACTCAAGCCTCCTCTGTTCCCTCTATTCCATCCTCTCGTCTTTCTCTCCCTCCTTTTGAACCAATTCCCGTTCCTCCATCCTTTTGTTGTTTTGCCATTGTTTGTGTTGTTCTTCTAGTTTGTTTTGTAATTCTCATACTTGTTCTCCTTTTCACTCATCAATGTTAATTTCCTTGGGTTGTTAAGGGGATGGGGGTGGTGAGAGTGGTGTAATCAAGCCTTAATTGTGAGTAAATCATTTATTTATTGTTATTATTATTTGGGAATTTCATCCAAGTCGGTTCAGGTTCATATTCCATGGGGCTGTGTTATCCTTTATCAGTGCCTCAATAATCATAATGCAAACCAGCAAACTTCCCTGTAATGTTTATCAATTTGCCAGATGGAAACACAAATCAGTGGTCTTCATGTTGCAAGTGAGGATGTGGTACCTTTCAATGACATTCCTGCATACATGTACTTACCGGTCAGCAGAAGGATAATTTACATTTGAAGTTCAAACATTTTAAATTTTTCAAAAATAGTGGAAAATGTATTTGATTGTTCACGAACAATGCTCTGCGCCCATGCATTGTGCATCCGACGCCTCTGTTCTTGGTCACTAGGTCAAGAGTTATGTTAGTTGCACTTGAGGGATATTGCGTCAGAGACAGAGGCATAATTGTTAACTGCGTGTGGTTGAAATTGTTCTAGTTTTCTTATTTTCTCCCTATCCCTATTTCTTGGGTTTCAGAGTTGGCGGTTCCTAGAAAAGATGTTCCTGTAAAAAAGGCCAAAAGGAAATGGACTGCAAAGGAGAAAGCTGCTGTCTATCGTCACTTGCGTAAGTTCATAGTTACAAAGCAACTTCCCGGAAAGAAGCTATTCAGAAGTGCATCGATGCAGAACCTTCTTTGTCTCATAGAAATTGGAGAAATATCAAGGATTTTTGTCGTAATACTATGTCAAAGGGATCAAAAGCACTTGATTAATGTATATATTGTCTGTTATTCTGTTTATTTATCACTTGCCTTATTAACAGTGCATCAAGTAAACTTGAACAGACATTCAAATAACAAAATATACATGTATACGTATCATGAGATCATGGTCCTTAACTGTCTGTATGATGAGAAAAAGAAAGAAGCAGGAACCCACAATTTCATAGGTAAACTTCTTTATGAAACTTGCAAGATACAAGATTTCACAGATTCAGTTAAAGACTGTTCTGTGGTTTTGCTTTTTAGTTTTTGTTTTTGTTTTTGAGCAGACATATTAAGGATGCATGTATTTTAAAAGACTATTAAATGTGAAATATATTTTTGCATTAATGATGATCTCTCTGGTTAAACTGGAAGAAATCTCAGACATCTTCAAGGATTGAGTTAATGTAGACAAATTAGAAAACACAGTGAAAGTTTGAGCAAATTCAGAAGTTATGGCTCCTCAAGGTTAACAGGATTACCTGTTATGGGGGTCATTCAATTTTCCTGTGGGTATACAAAAATGTGGAGGACTCCCATGTTTTTTACACAAATGTTCATGTTTCTTATAATTATGTAGATCCCACAGTAATTTAAGAAATGCATTCATGAGTTCAGATTAATGTATGCCTAACATAACAATATTACAAGAGCAGAGGATTTGCAATTGTCATGGAAATTTTTTCATGAAATTTGTGTACAAAATGGATGAAGAGTTCTCCACACTTTGATACCCACAGACATACGGTGTTGCCACTCTAAGGACCTCCATAGCAGGTGATCTTCCTTAATCCTGAAAACTTGAAACAAACCCACAAGTTTGTATAGATGTTTAACTTACCTCAAACTTTTCCTGATGTGTTTTCTCTGTTGGAATCTTGGTGAACTCTTCACAAAGTCTATGGATATTTCAAAATCTTTTAGGGAACATGTTAATTGTTTGTACAAGAAGAAGAATAGTGGGAATGCACTATGTTTGTCTTACAACTTGATGAGTAGCAAGGGCATTAATCTTGCAAGATTTCACAGTTTTGTGATTTTGTTTCAGTTTTGTTTTCTTTTTGATTGAACAGAGTTGATAGAGTTGTCAAATATATTTGAATAACAGTCATGTAGAATAATGATGATCTCTAGCGTTTATACTGGTTAAACTTGAGTTAAGCCAGCAGCGGCTCAGCTCACAATTTTCGCAGTGTTGTCATATCATTACATCTAATTCGACTTGTTAGGGTAATTAAACCAAGATCTGGTATGATTACTGAATGTGGGACTTACATTTTTTTTTTTAATATTAGAAATCCTTTTAATTCTTATGAAGAAAAAAATGGGGACATAATCAATGTGTAAGAGCGGTTATTGCTCTGTGCTTCTGAGACTGAGGTTCAAATGTTTTTTTATTAGAGATTTCCAGTGTAAATTTACGAATAAGTAAATTAAATGCAAATTGAGGACAAGCAAGTTAATATTGCAATGCCAATTATGCAAACTGTGGGACAAAAAATATCCATGCATGAATTACAGGCTATGGATAAGTTCAAACATCAGTTTCACATATTAGGAAACTAAATGGGTGAAGTAAACATTGAGGACTATGAGTTATACATGTATGTATACAGTTAAGATGTCAGTTTCAACCAGTAAGACTAGTACATGCCTGCGAACTGTTCATATTTAAGGTGTTCTTTGAAGGTTTCCATGGTGGGATGATATTGATGGCTTCGTCTGTCCTACAAGTGCACTCACAATACAGAAATGACTGGAGCTATGGGTATATATATGCTCATGTTTTCTAGATTGCTGTTGGACTGAACACATTGAATTTTGCAGTGTATGAATTGAAATGCACCACCTACATTTGTATACGCCAATGCAAGAAATGTTATTAAGTGACTTATTCCAGTGTCATTAGTACATTGTATGCTTGTAATCACACATTTTATGAATGTACCACTGAATCTATGTATTCATAGCCCAGCATTCTAACCTAAAATGTTATCTCTTTTTTTTTATTCATATGTACAGGTCAGATGATCAGTTTGGGAAGTTGAGTCCCCTTTAGCTCTGTGTTTCAATTTTATGGTTTTGAAATAAAGATACTTGCCAGTTACTGTACTGTCTATACTAGCATTAATTACTGGTATTACATTTACGCCCACTGATTGCTGCTATCTATTAGTGCTTTAAAAGTTTCCAAATTTGCTTGTTCCTGTACAACAAATATTTTTACCTCTAAAGTCTACAAGTACCGGGTATATTTGGCGTAACACCAGTAATGAAATAGCAGCACCCAGTGAGTTTCGTTATTGGTTCAGAAAAGGTTCCAGATTTGCTTGCTGATGTATACACAAACAGGTGTTCATGTGAAATTCACTTCTAACATCTTCAGAAATCCATTTAAAGGGTTCATAATATTGGTTATTCATAACTTGTATAAGCCATCCCCTTTCTTTTTCTCGTTCATATCGTATGACTCCCACATACCTCTCTCCAAGGTAGGTCAACCTTTCACACCCACTTCCCTCCACAGTTTCCATGTATTCTACAAACCTCTCACCTATTTAAAAACATTTCTCCCCATTACCACAAGATGTTTCTTTTGAGTTGTATACTGTATAGATCTTTCCACTTAGTACATGATTTCCTCAATCTTTATCTTTAAATACATCTCCACAGTTTGCTTTTTTCTAATTCTACAACATGTCTCCACAAATGTTTTGCCACAAATTTAGAGTCATTTATCTTGTTCTATAAATTATAACTCCATGCTCATTGTGTATTCACACAAACCTCTTCTTTATATATGTATTCCAAGTCAAAATGTTTCCCCATAGACCTCTCGATTTTGCTTCTTTTATCACGTACTGAACATGTCCATTAACATCTCGTGGTTTTTTCTTCTCACAACCCCTCTCAGAGTTCAAAATCTGCTTGTACTATCTCCACAGGTAGCATGTATTCCAACAAACCGCTATGAGTTCAAAACCTGCCATATGTACTTTTTTCTACTTCTTTATTCATTTATTTATTAATTTATTCTGTATCATTTTAACAGGGTAGCTCCATCAGGTAAAATACTGTTATACTTGGGGGCCCTGCATGACATAAGAATACACAAGACATACATGCACATGAAAACATAAGTTACAGTGTGAACTAGTAACCAGCATGGTGCTAATAGAAAGAATAAAGATAAAATTAAATCAACATTAACTTCAAATATGAATCATAAAAACATTTAAGTATAAATATGTGTATATATTTTGTATCGTACTGCCACTTTATTTGCGTGAGAGCTGTTGATACAAGATATATAAGTAGAAGGAGAGTGAAATAGAAATAGAAGGATATATATATATACAAAATAGAGAGAGATACCCGGGTGTAGAACAAATATATTTATATAGGCCTACAAGTGTTACCACAACGATCAGGAAATTAGGCCTATCTAACTTACACTTTCACTTCAAATCAAGTACAAAATTAGAAGAAAGGGAGGGGGTATAGGGTGAAAAGATAAGGGAGAGGTAGATAAAGAGAGAGAAGAGAATATGATATAGAAGTTGACATGGAGAGAGACAATGACGCACAATATACTAATTTTAGCTTAGAAGTCAGGAAATTACATATAATCAGATAACTTATAAGAGTTACACACACTATACCTCCAATATGATGTTTAAGAGTGCATTGTCGCTGAATTTCTTATCTCCACGGTTGTAATGTATTCCCTTTACCTCCTCCGATCTGAGTTCAAAACCTGCATATCTACAGTTTAGCATGTTTCTCAAAAAACTCCTCAGATTGCAAAACCTTCATTTCCAGTTAGCATGTATCTCCATAAAACTACTGAGGAGCTATATGTTGAAATATATATGAATGTATCTCCACAATTAGTATGTATTCCAACAGAACTATCCAAACCTCTCTGAATATACCTATCTTCACAGTTTGCATGTATTGCCACAAACCTGTATGTACATTATCTCCATAGTTTGTATGTATTCCAAAACCCATCCAAACAACTATGTTCCTATACCTCCACAGTTTGCATGTATTACCACAACCTCTCTGAGTGCAAAACCTGTATACATACATATCTCCACAGTTTGCATGTATTACCACAAACCTCTCTGAATGCAAAACCTGTATACATACATATCTCCACAGTTTGTATGTATTCCACCAACCCCATCCAAACCTTTATGAACCCACCTCCACAGTTTGCATGTGTTCCAACAAACTCTCTGAGTGCAAAACCTGTACATACATATCTCCACAGTTTGCATGTGTTCCAACAAAATATCTCTCTGAATGCAAAACCAGTTATGTATATACATACATATGTCTCCACAGTTTGCATGTATTACACAAATCTCTCTGAGTGCAAAACCTGTATGCTACCATACATATCTCCACAGTTTGTATGTATTACCTCAAACCTCTCTGAGTGCAAAACCTGTATACATAGATATTCTCCACAGTTTGTATGTGTTCCAACAAACTCTGAGTGCAAAACCTGTATATATATATAT